>BSQZ01000109.1:687500-967500 GCA_033239005.1 Lamellibrachia satsuma
CTCTATCTCTCGCCCTCATTCTCTACTCCCCTCTATCCCTCGCCCTCATTCTCTGCTCCCCTCTATCCCCCGCCCTCATTCTCCACTCCCCTCTATCCCTCGCCCACATTCTCGACTCCCCTCTATCCCTCGCCCTCATTCTCCACTCCCCTCTATCCCTCGCCCTCATTCTCCACTCCCCTCTATCCCTCGCCCTCATTCTCTACTCCCCTCTATCCCTCGCCCTCATTCTCTACTCCCCTCTATCCCTCGCCCTCATTCTCTACTCCCCTCTATCCCTCGCCCTCATTCTCCACTCCCCTCTATCCCTCGCCCTCATCCTCCACTCCCCTCTATCCATCGCACTCATTCTCTACTCCCCTCTATCCCTCGCCCTCATCCTCCACTCCCCTCTATCCCTCGTCCTCATTCTCCACTCCCCTCTATCCCTCGCCCTCATCCTCCACTCCCCTCTATCCCTCGTCCTCATTCTCTACTCCCCTCTATCTCACGCCCCCATTCTCTACTCCCCTCTATCCCTCGCCCTCATTCTCCACTCCTCTCTATCCCTCGCCCTCATTCTCTACTCCCCTCTATCCCACGCCCCCATTCTCTACTCCCCTCTATCCCTCGCACTCATTCTCCACTCCCCTCTATCCCTCGCACTCATTCTCCACTCCCCTCTATCCCTCACTCTGATTCTCCTTTCCCCTACCATTCCCACTAAATCTCCCTTCACACAGTCCTCCCATCTCAGTATCGGTCTTCCTCGCCTCCTTCCCTCCACTCTAAGCGGTTCGTGCTGAGAAAACATGATTTCTTAATTTTTTCAGAAAATCATCCCAGAAGAAATCCCCGGCTGACTGTGTCCGCCCGAACACCCTTTGACCGAGGGCACGTCTTCTGACGACACCGAGGGCACGTCTTCTGACGACACCGAGGGCACGTCTTCTGACGACACCGAGGGCACGTCTTCTGACGACACCGAGGGCACGTCTTCTGACGACACCGAGGGCACGTCTTTTGACGACACCGAGGGCACGTCTTCTGACGACACCGAGGGCACGTCTTCTGACGACACCGAGGGCACGTCTTCTGACGACACCGAGGGCACGTCTTCTGACGACACCGAGGGCACGTCTTCTGACGACACCGAGGGCACGTCTTCTGACGACACCGAGGGCACGTCTTCTGACGACACCGAGGGCACGTCTTCTGACGACACCGAGGGCACGTCTTCTGACGACACCGAGGGCACGTCTTTTGACGACACCGAGGGCACGTCTTCTGACGACACCGAGGGCACGTCTTCTGACGACACCGAGGGCACGTCTTTTGACGACACCGAGGGCACGTCTTTTGACGACACCGAGGGCACGTCTTTTGACGACACCGAGGGCACGTCTTTCCCAAGCAAATCAACAACAGTGCACTTTACTTGGGGGTCGGCGAACGCTCCCTTATGTTTATGGGGAATATCGTCAGTGGCGTATCTAGGATCTCGCAAAGTGGGAGGCCAAAGGGGGAGGCCAAAAGGGGAGGCCAAAGTGGGAGGCCAAAGGGGGATGCCAAAGTGGGAGGCCAAAGGGGGAGGCCAAAGGGGAGGCCAAAGTGGGAGGCCAAAGCGGAGGCCAAAGTGGAAGGCCAAAGGGGAGGCCAAAGTGGGAGGCCAAAGGGGGAGGCCAAAGTGGGAGGCCAAAGTGGGAGGCCAAAGTGGGAGGCCAAAGGGGGAGGCCAAAGGGGGAGGCCAAAGTGGGAGGCCAAAGGGGGAGGCCAAAGTGGGAGGCCAAAGGGGGCCAAGCTTAATCAACCATTAATTTACTGAGCTATCATGTAGCTGCAATAACCGAGAAAAACAAAGAGGGGCCAGTGTCCCCCCAGATACGCCACTGAATACCGCGGCGACGCTGCGGCGCTGTCTTCAAACAAAGGAAAGGTATCGTAGACAGATGAAAACCCGCGCAGAGGAAAGTCCTTCACAGCGACTGATGCAACATCTCCTCTCTCTGTTCTATTGTTTATGGTGTAACTGTATCCCTGGAACCCTGCTGGACAGGGTCGTATCCCTAGAACCCTGTTGGACAGGGTCGTATCCCTGGAACCCTGCTGGACAGGGTCGTATCCCTGGAACCCTGCTGGACAGGGTCGTATCCCTGGACGAGTCACCCACTAAGCAAGCTTTCTGCTGTCTGACAATGGTGGTCGTGTTAGCTCGATCAGACACGTTTTATGCAACGATAGCTTCACTAAGCCATATTCACACGAACTAATTTTATTTGTAATTCTATTGTGTGTATTTTATAGATGTGAATGTGTATTTGAATGTGTCTTCGCCGGTAATGGAGGTTGAATAAACTAACAATACCAACACGAGAACTTAGTCACATAAGCATTTGTTATAACTGATGACAATAATAATAACACGAGGACTTAGTCACATACGTATTTGTTATCATTGAAGACAATAATAACAACAAGAGGACTTAGTCACATAAGTATTTGTTATCATGAAGACATTAATAACTACACGAGGACTTAGTCACATAAGTATTTTGTTATCATTGAAGACAATAATAACAACACGAGGACTTGGTCACATAAGTATTTGTTATCATTGAAGACATTAATAACAACACGAGGACTTAGTCACATAACTATTCGTTATAACTAAAGACAATAAACGAATGAAATAAAGTATCTATTGATTGTGTAAATACAAACGGTGTCGACATGTATACAAACATAACTGACAGATATCTGACGCGGGCGTTCTGCTAAGTTAACAATCGTTGGACTTCAGTCGTTTATACTGCAAAAAAGTAATGCACTAATTCGTTTGTGCAGTGCACGGTTAAAAACGTTCTCTCGATAAACCAACGGATTCTTTATCCACCTGGACCTTGTTGCCTTGGCTGGCAATCTTGTAATTTATGTGAAGTATCGCGTAGCTATGTGGTGGCTAACCAGCCAAGGGTTTTATTTTTATCTGTCATCCATGTTGCCGGAAGTGCGATAACTATTGTATGACGAATTGCCCCATGTTTTTTCATAGCTGTACCTGCAATAGTCGTTATCATAGTGTAGATGCTGGACAATTATAACACTGATTAGTGACAATGAAAAACACAGACATGTTCCACACTGTCAACAGGGAATTGTACATCGTCACTCCTGTTATTGGTTTCCTTTCAGCGCACACACATCACACACACCACACACACACCACACACCACACACACATCACACGCTGTTGGAAAGCTTAGAAAACATTTGGATTTTAAATTTACCTAGCGTACCTGACGTGTGAACTAGAGGGTTGTGGTACTACGTCTGTGGCAGACACGGCACAGACGACACCTGACGTGTGAACTAGAGGGTTGTGGCACTACGTCTGTGGCAGACACGGCACCGACGACACCTGACGTGTGAACTAGAGGGTTGTGGCACTACGTCTGTGGCAGACACGGCACAGACGACACCTGACGTGTGAACTAGGTGAACTAGAGGGTTGTGGCACTACGTCTGTGGCAGACACGGCACAGACGACACCTGACGTGTGAACTAGAGGGTTGTGGCACTACGTCTGCGACAGACCATGTGTGAATGGGAGGGAGAACATCACAGAGCACATAGACACTTTATTAACTGGGGTGGGCTAGTACGGCTGGTACTTCAGACAATAGAATGCCTCTAGTAGGGTGATAAGTTGATGGCTAATCTTGGCTTCTGCAAATCTCTGTTTAAAGTAAAACATTCGGGCTGGCAACTTACAGCCAAGTGGACCTATGGGACCAATAATGTGTGTATGCGTGCGCGCATGTGCGTGCGTGCGTGCGTGCGTGCGTGCGTGTGCATGCATAACAGCCAACAGGGGAGATGTAGAGAACGGTCTTCTTACAATGCCAACTTAAATCAAAAGCATGCCAGTTCTAGTGATGCATAAAAATAGCATATACATTGAAATGTTAGTGTTTAAAGGGGAAACCTAATGAGTATAAAACACTGCACAAATAACAACTTGGTGCATAGAAATGATGTCTGTAGTTGCCCGGTTTTGTTAATTTAGTGGTTGAATACAGGAGACTTGCTGCAATTCTTCAGCCACAACTTTTCTATTCTTTCAGAAAAAATAATGAATTTCTTAACAAGTACATACACCTTTTAAAATGTGATCAAATGCTCCATTAAGAAATGTCTTAGCATGTAAATATTGTATGACCAAATCTCTTTCCAACACAGTTACAAAACACATTTCTGTTGCAAGTCTTGTGATTTTAGAACTTAAACGTGTATATATTTCTACCAACACATGATTTAGTTGAATTAAAATTAATTGTTAATTGAACTGAATAGAAGAATTTGGGAGGTTAATTTAATTTGCCCCATGCCATGACTTGTTGCCAGGGGAGGTACATGGAGCTTGTTGCTAGGGAAGACCTGGAGCTTGTTGGTAGGGGAGGTACCTGGAGCTTGTTACTATGGGAGGTACCTGGAGCGTGTTACTATGGGAGGTATCTGGAGCTTGTTATTATGGGAGGTACCTGGAGCTTGTTATTATGGGAGGTACCTGGAGCTTGTTATTATGGGAAGTACCTGGAGCTTGTTATTATGGGAGGTACTTGGAGCTTGTTATTATGGGAAGTACCTGGAGCTTGTTACTATGGGAGGTACCTGGAGCTTGTTATTATGGGAGGTACCTGGAGCTTGTTACTATGGGAGGTACCTGGAGCTTATTTCTATGGAAGGTACCTGGAGCTTGTTGCTAGGGGAGATAACCTGGAGCTTGTTGTTAGGGGTGAACTTGCTGCTAAGGGAGTCAACGTAAATAGATAAACTAGTTTCATATCCAGGGGCCAAATGTTGTCTCGTCCAGTTGCACCAGAAACTCAAGGGTCGAAATGTTTTTGTCAAGATTTTACTAACTTGCAAATTATTACTTGACATTTTACTGACACGGACTCTGCATGAACCAGAAATAGCCTGTCTACGACACAACAAGGGTTGTGGGTCTACATAACATAACAAGGGTTGTGGGTCTACATGATATAACAAGGGTTGTTGGCCTAAATGACATAACAAGGGTTGTGTGTCTACATGATATAACAAGGGTTGTTGGCCTACATGACATAACAAGGGTTGTGGGTCTACATGACATAACAAGGGTTGTGTGTCTACATGATATAACAAGGGTTGTGGGTCTACATGACATAACAAGGGTTGTTGGCCTACATGACATAACAAGGGTTGTGGGTCTACATGATATAACAAGGGTTGTGGGTCTACATGACATAACAAGGGTTGTGGGTCTACATGACATAACAAGGGTTGTGTGTCTACATGATATAACAAGGGTTGTGGGTCTACATGACATAACAAGGGTTGTGGGTCTACATGACATAACAAGGGTTGTGGGTCTACATGACATAACAAGGGTTATGGGTCTACATGATATAACAAGGGTTGTGTGTCTACATGATATAACAAGGGTTGTGGGTCTACATGACATAACAAGGGTTATGGGTCTACATGATATAACAAGGGTTGTGTGTCTACATGATATAACAAGGGTTGTGGGTCTACATGATATAACAAGGGTTGTGGGTCTACATGATATAACAAGGGTTGTGGGTCTACATGACATAACAAGGGTTGTGGGTCTACATGATATAACAAGGGTTATGGGTCTACATGATATAACAAGGGTTGTGGGTCTACATGATATAACAAGGGTTGTGTGTCTACATGACATAACAAGGGTTGTGGGTCTACATGACATAACAAGGGTTGTTGGCCTACATGACATAACAAGGGTTGTGTGTCTACATGACATAACAAGGGTTGTGTGTCTACATGACATAACAAGGGTTGTGGGTCTACATGACATAACAAGGGTTGTGGGTCTACATGATATAACAAGGGTTGTGGGCCTACATGATATAACAAGGGTTGTGTGTCTACATGATATAACAAGGGTAGTGGGTATACATGATATAACAAGGGTTGTGGGTCTACATGATATAACAAGGGTTGTGGGTCTACATGATATAACAAGGGTTGTGTGTCTACATGATATAACAAGGGTCGTGGGTCTACATGATATAACAAGGGTTGTGGGTCTACATGATATAACAAGGGTCGTGGGCCTACATGATATAACAAGGGTTGTGGGTCTACATGATATAACAAGGGTTATGGGTCTACATGATATAACAAGGGTTGTGTGTCTACATGACATAACAAGGGTTGTGGGTCTACATGACATAACAAGGGTTGTGGGTCTACATGATATAACAAGGGTTGTGTGTCTACATGACATAACAAGGGTTGTGGGTCTACATGACATAACAAGGGTTGTGGGTCTACATGACATAACAAGGGTTTTCGGTCTACATGATATAACAAGGGTTGTGGGTCTACATGACATAACAAGGGTTATGGGTCTACATGATATAACAAGGGTTGTGGGTCTACATGATATAACAAGGGTTGTGGGTCTACATGATATAACAAGGGTTGTGGGTCTACATGATATAACAAGGGTTGTGGGTCTACATGATATAACAAGGGTTGTGGGTCTACATGATATAACAAGGGTTGTGGGTCTACATGATATAACAAGGGTTGTGGGTCTACATGACATAACAAGGGTTGTGGGTCTACATGATATAACAAGGGTTATGGGTCTACATGATATAACAAGGGTTGTGGGTCTACATGATATAACAAGGGTTGTGTGTCTACATGACATAACAAGGGTTGTGGGTCTACATGACATAACAAGGGTTGTTGGCCTACATGACATAACAAGGGTTGTGTGTCTACATGACATAACAAGGGTTGTGTGTCTACATGACATAACAAGGGTTGTGTGTCTACATGACATAACAAGGGTTGTGGGTCTACATGATATAACAAGGGTTGTGGGTCTACATGATATAACAAGGGTTGTGGGTCTACATGACATAACAAGGGTTGTGGGTCTACATGATATAACAAGGGTTGTGGGTCTACATGATATAACAAGGGTTGTGGGTCTACATGATATAACAAGGGTTGTGGGTCTACATGATATAACAAGGGTTGTGGGTCTACATGATATAACAAGGGTTGTGGGTCTACATGACATAACAAGGGTTGTGGGTCTACATGACATAACAAGGGTTGTTGGCCTACATGATATAACAAGGGTTGTGGGTCTACATGATATAACAAGGGTTGTGTGTCTACATGATATAACAAGGGTTGTGGGTCTACATGATATAACAAGGGCTATGGGTCTACATGATATAACAAGGGTTGTGGGCCTACCACAAGATCTTTACTACTTCACACTTCTTGTCACGTTCTTCATAAACAGTTAAACTTCACAAAAAAGATCCAGGACAGCAGTTCAGACAACAGACTGTTTACATCCAAGGTCTAGTCTTCTTTTTCTTCCTGTCATTTTATTTATTACCTTTTATTGTGCAATGTGGCAGCACAGGCTACACACAGCTGTACTTAACAAGCTTGTAGGTATTTAGTGTGCAATGTGGCAGCACAGGCTACACACAGCTGTACTTAACAAGCCTGTAGGTATTTAGTGTGCAATGTGGCAGCACAGGCTACACACAGCTGTACTTAACAAGTCCGTAGGTATTTAGTGTGCAATGTGGCAGCACAGGCTACACACAGCTGTACTTAACAAGCCTGTAGGTATTTAGTGTGCAATGTGGCAGCACAGGCTACACACAGCTGTACTTAACAAGCCCGTAGGTATTTAGTGTGCAATGTGGCAGCACAGGCTACACACAGCTGTACTTAACAAGCCTGTAGGTATTTAGTGTGCAATGTGGCAGCACAGGCTACACACAGCTGTACTTAACAAGCCCGTAGGTATTTAGTGTGCAATGTGGCAGCACAGGCTACACACAGCTGTACTTAACAAGCCCGTAGGTATTTAGTGTGCAATGTGGCAGCACAGGCTACACACAGCTGTACTTAACAAGCCTGTAGGTATTTAGTGTGCAATGTGGCAGCACAGGCTACACACAGCTGTACTTAACAAGTCCGTAGGTATTTAGTGTGCAATGTGGCAGCACAGGCTACACACAGCTGTACTTAACAAGCCCGTAGGTATTTAGTGTGCAATGTGGCAGCACAGGCTACACACAGCTGTACTTAACAAGCCCGTAGGTATTTAGTGTGCAATGTGGCAGCACAGGCTACACACAGCTGTACTTAACAAGCCCGTAGGTATTTAGTGTGCAATGTGGCAGCACAGGCTACACACAGCTGTACTTAACAAGCATGTAGGTATTTAGTGTGCAATGTGGCAAAACAGGCTACACACAGCTGTATTTAACAAGTCCGTAGGTATTTATTGTAACACAAAAATAAAACTGCAAGAAAAACTTCTTATATTACTAAAAATAACATTTTAATTTTAATTACAGTTCCACTTCTCCACATCCAACCAATCTCAGTTGTACAAAAAACAACGCAACATTTATTTTGCTCACAGCAAATGTTACACAAACAATAATGTATAAATGTTCTTGTTTTAAAAAGCAGCTCGGTTCATTAGTGCATCTCTAGATGCAGCCATTGCTACAACAAAGTGATTGTTTGGAAGAACACATTATTGTCACTTGTCTGGGAAGGCATGGATGTCACTTGAACATGGAAGGAGTGTTTGCTGCAATGTCAACCACAGTTTGCAGTGTCAACATTGCGGTTGTAAGTCAACATGATTGTCTGATAAACACATCTGGAGGTAACAAAGTCACAAACACAGCTTCAGTTTGATTTCATGCAACACATCAATATAGTTCTGTGTGCATTTTAAAGCAGCTGTCATTGACTAGGTGTATTACTACGCTGCATTAGATGAGTGACGCGGCCCCAGTTGAGACAAGGGCTGCGATTGGTTGGTATCTCATGATGTGCTGATCTCCCTTCTCCAGGTCAATGATCTCCTCTCTGAAAAAGGAAATATAATCAGTGTTTATTATAAATTGTAACAAGTGAGATCGTTCAAAATAAAGAAGAAAACTACCAATAAATGTTCTTTGTGAATGTTTTCTAATCACAGTTCCTGTTTTATGACACTGTTAAAAGGACGGACGAACTGGATAAAGGATTTTGTACAACAAAACCACATTAATGAGTGTTCTTCACATTAAAGTGATATTACTGCAAGAAATAAATAATATGTTTTGATTTATTCACAAAATTTTTTGTACAAATGCTGAGAATACAGAAATTATTTGTTTTATTTTTTTTTTAGCACACACCGAGTAGTACCCAATTATAAGACATAAGTACTTTGTTGTAACACAAAAGTACTTTATTGCAAGACAATGTCATTTTAACCAAATGTCATTTTAAGGTGCTTCAGAGAAATGACATCTTGTTTTGATCATATCAACGACAATGCTATGGATGTCATCACCACTCGCAAAGTAATCAAAGTAATCAAAGTCTGCATTTATTTTATTCTGCAAATCTGTTTAATTTTATTCTTTATTAATTTCTCCTGTTTTCTTCCGCTATATTTCTTTCATTTTATATTTCTTTCATTTTATATTTCTTTCATTTTATATTTCTTTCATTTTATATTTCTTTCATTTTATATTTCTTTCATTTTATATTTCTTTCATTTTATATTTCTTTCATTTTATATTTCTTTCATTTTATTTTTTTTCATAACCCACTAAACGTAACACACACAACATAACATATAACTAATGTAGACGTTACATTAACACACACAACATAACATATAACTAATGTAGACGTTACATTAACACACACAACATAACATATAACTAATGTAGACGTTACATTAACACACACAACATAACATATAACTAATGTAGACGTTACATTAACACACACAACATAACATATAACTAATGTAGACGTTACATTAACACACAAAACATAACGTATAAATGGTGTAGATGCCACATTAACACACTAAATGTAACATAACTGGTGCAGACGTTACATTAACACACTAAACACAACATATATCTGGTGTAGACGTTACATTAACTCACAAAACATAACGTATAAATGGTGTAGATGTCACATTAACACACTAAATGTAGTATATAACTGGTGCAGACGTTACATTAACACACTAAACATAACATATAACTGGCATAGACATTACATTAACACTAAATGTAACGTATTACTGGTGTAAGCATTACATTAACACACTAACCGTAATGTATAAATGGTGTAGATGTTACATTAACAAACTAAACATAACGTAAAACTGGAGTAGACATTACATTAACACACTAAACATAACGTAAAACTGGAGTAGACATTACATTAACCTGCTTATTATTTCAAGAAATAGGTGACACAATTCTACAATATTCTTAGCTGCACACTTAAAATGAATGCATTTCAACTTCTACATTTACCATTTTTAGAAGAATGAACAATGTGAGACAGTGTTTAAAACATGGAGAGACGTTGTGAGGAGACGTGGTGAGGAGAGACGTGGTGAGGAGAGACGTTGTGAGGAGACGTGGTGAGGAGAGACGTGGTGAGGAGAGACGTTGTGAGGAGAGACGTTGTGAGGAGACGTGGTGAGGAGAGACGTGGTGAGGAGAGACGTGGTGAGGAGAGACGTGGTGAGAGATGTGGTGAGGAAAGAAACATGGTGAGGAGATAGAAGTGGTGAGGAGAGAGACGTGGTGAGGAGAGAAACATGGTGAGGAGAGGTGGTGAGGAGAAAAACATTGTGAGGAGAGGTGGTGAGGTGAGAGACGTGTGTCGCTCCCAATGATGGGGAATAAACAGTCGAAAGAAGACGATTATCTTCCATATTAAAAAACACAATCTCTAAAGTTATGTGAAGATGAGAACAGGAGTTGTGTAAACAGGTTGAGTTATCTGGAGGCAGAGTTTATTTAAACAACGCTACATCAACAGGTTGTGCAGTGTTTTTTGAGTTTCAGTTGGGAAAGCTAGAGGAGAGCAAACTTATAAGCATGTGACACTATCTTGTGACAGAAAAAGAGTCAGTGATAAAGGAGGTTAAAAATGTGCATTTGTGTCAAGGCTTTGGAATTTCTTGGTCATATTTATCTCAGTCGCATAATAATCTGTCTGTCATCTTTCAATCAGTCCATCAGTCTTCAATGGTTCATGCAAATTATTGTAGAATACACAGCGAAAACGGTGCTATAGAATAAATGTTGTATTTTATTACACATTATTATAAAGTCATATAACCTTCCCATCTGTAGTTGTTGTTGGCTTAACTGTGGATATTACAGGTAATTTGGATGAAATTATTAGTTTGTTATAACAAATTTCTTCTCATATTTTTGTTATATAAATAAAACCTGTTGCTAACCTGCACCATGTTGTATGTTGTGTGTGTTTAACTTAGAAAATTGTCGCTGTCAGGCTGGATAATAATATATTATTATATACATTTTATTGAATCCATCTAGTAAACAAGATCATTACTGGTTAAATGCCATTGCTATTTAAACTGTTTAGCCGTCCTTTAGGAGGTGTCCTATAACCGATCTACTAAATAAAAAAATTTCAAATAAATGTACATTAACTTTTAGTTTTGCACTATAACGTTTGATGTCCACGAGCTGATATTTTGCGCAATCTGATGTTTAATATAATATTTAATTGTTAACAAACACATTTATAATTTTTCGTAAGTTAGAATAGCATGAAAGAGCTTTTGGTAAGCTAAAAGTAGACAATAAATTCTTGGTATATACAATAAATGTTGCCTTTCCAAAATGTATAATCAACACATATCAATACCAACTACATGTTGTGTGCATACTTTGTAAGTGCTTGGGCACAAGGAAATGAAGGTATCCAACCCTAACCTTAGTTTATAAAGATGTAACAAGATTGCCATCCCAAACAACAAATTCCAGCAAGTGGACAAGGAAGCCATTGGTTTATCGGGAGTCCAACAATTTTCTCATCTATGTGTAGCCCGTCCTTATCAAATATCTGTCAATTCTATTTTTAAACATATTTACACTACTAGCATTAACACAATCATTTGGCAATTTGTTCCATTCATTTATCACCCTCTGTGAGAAAGAGTACTTTTTCATGTTGAACCTACAATGCTCCTTAACTAATGCTGCTTTGTGTCCTCTGGTTCTACTGCCTTCTTTAAGTATGAAGAACATATTCCTATCAACATCCTCATAACCATTCACTATTTTAAACACTTCTATTATTTTGGTCTCCTCTTAGTCTCCTGGTCTCTAGTGTTGTCAAACCACATTGTAATAAGCGGCTTTCATAACTAAGGTCTCTCAATTCTGGAATCATTTTAGTTGCTCTTCGTTGTATTCTTTCTAGCTTGTCTGTGTCCTTTTTATGATACGGCCTCCATGCTTGAATACAATATTTCAAATGTGGTCTAACTATTGCTTTGTACAGGGGTACACTTAGCTGTTTCTCCTTATATGTGATAGTTCTCCTAATTAGCCCTAGAATTTGATTTCCTTTTGAAGCAGTAATCCAACATTGCTCTGAAACATTCATGTCAGCACTAAATGTTACTCCTAAGTCCTTTTCTTGTGTGGTTCTACCTAGTACAGCATCCCCCATTTTATATTCTTCGTCCATGTTTCCATGTCCTATGTGTATACATTTACACTTCCCAAAATTTAATAACATTTGCCATTTTTCTGACCATTTAACTCATTTATCTAGATCATCCTGTAAACTTTGTTTTTCTGTAACATTAGTAATGTTTCTGAATAATTTTTGTGTCATCTGCAAATTTCAGTACTTAGCTAGATAGTTAACCCCATATCTAGCTAACCACATACCTAGCTAACCCCATCCCTAGCTAACCCTAAACATCTAACCCAGAAGTGGTTTACAGAAGATATAGCCATTCCCTTAGGCACAGGTTATTAGGAAAAGTGAACAGTTTACTTGAAAAAGACAGACAACAGTAGCAATCACGAATAGCCTGGTTTGACTGAGTTGACCATCACATTTTAATGTCGAAATGTGCATCGCTCGGACTTCCAAACTTTGTTATCAAATGGACGATTCATTCCTGCGCCAACGCAAACAGTGGCTAAGCAAACAGTGGGTAAATATCAGGAGTGTGAAACTGGAGTAGACCAATCAATGCAGGTGTTACACAAGGTATAATATTTGGACCAATCAGCTTCCTACATCATATTAATGATCTGCAAACAGTATGCGAACATATAAAACATGTCGACAATTGCAAAATATGGAAAGCTTTTTCATCCTTTGGAATCGACAGCTTACTCCAAGTAGCAGCAGACGAAGTTGGGCAATGGACAGCTCACTCCAAGTAGCAGCAGACGAAGTTGGGCAATGGACAGCTCACTCCAAGTAGCAGCAGACGAAGTTGGGCAATGTACAGCTCACTCCAAGTAGCAGCAGACGAAGTTGGGCAAAGGACAGCGAGCAATAAAATGGCGCTGAACTACGACAAGACGAAAGAACTGCGGATATGTTTCAAGAAATCCAGACATGGCACTGCTAACCATCGATGGTAGACCAATCCAACAAGTTAACAGCACTCATCTACTAGGTGTGACTCTATCTCAAGTGGGAATTACACAGACAAAATCACTACAAAAGCATCGCAACTTGTATATTTCATCATCCTTTCCAAAAGAGCCGGCCTTCACTCTCACCGTCTCATCAACATATACACTTCAATCGTCCGATCGGTATTGGAGTACGCATGCCAAGTGTGGCACACGAGCCTTGCAAAAAACAAACAAAACAGATAGAACACATTCAGAGATGGGCAATGTGGATCATCTTCCAAGATAAGTCGTACACCGAAGCCATCACCGCAGCCAATCTACCAACGCTGTCAGACCGGAGGGAGAAGTTATGTAGAACACTATTCATAAGCATGCAACAACCTACACATAAATTACACCATCTTCTGCCTCCCTCCAGGAAACTCTGTACACAACTTGAGACACTAGGACTTACTGTGTGCCGTGTTGCAGAACTGCAAGATTTCAGAACTCTTTTACACCATATACTTTAAGGCAGTAATAATGAACTCATTTATAAATTAGTTACGTAATAGTAGTAGGCCATATAATTTATTTTACTGTAGTATTGCCTGTTTTAATTTATGATTACGACCTTTATATTTACCTTGTTTATTTACAAACATAACTTTAAACATAATGCCTTTTAAATTTGTTATATTGTAAGTCATAATTTTTGTCTTAATTAATTTACTATCATTGATTGTTTGTGCCAGTTGTATAATTCAACTGATACAGTTGTATAATTCAACTGATACAGTTGTATAATTCAACTGATACAGTTGTATAATTCAACTGATACAGTTGTATAATTCAACTGATACAGTTGTATAATTCAACTGATACAGCTGCCATTTTAATAAAATTATTATTATTATAGAATGCTACAATATAGAACAATACAGTATAGAATGCCACAGTATAGAACGGTACCGTACAGAACAGAACAGCATGGAACAGTACAGTATAGAACACCACAGCATTGATCACTACAGCATGGAACAGTACAGTATAGAACACCACAGCATTGATCACTACAGCATGGAACAGTACAGTATAGAACACCACAGCATTGATCACTACAGCATAGAACAGTACAGCATGGAACAGTACAGTATAGAACACCACAGCATTGATCACTACAGCATGGAACAGTACAGCATGGAACAGTACAGTATAGAACACCACAGCATTGATCACTACAGCATAGAACAGTACAGCATGGAACAGTACAGTATAGAACACCACAGCATTGATCACTAACAGTACAGCATGGAACAGTACCGTATAGAACACGACAGCATTGATCACTACAGTATAGAACAGTACAGCATGGAACAGTACAGTATAGAACACCACAGCATTGATCACTACAGCATGGAACAGTACAGTATAGAACACGACAGCATTGATCACTACAGTACAGCATGGAACAGTACCGTATAGAGCACGACAGCATTGATCACTACAGTATAGAACAGTACAGCATGGAACAGTACAGTATAGAACACGACAGCATTGATCCCTACAGCATGGAACAGTACAGTATAGAACACGACAGCATTGATCACTACATCATAGAACAGTACAGCATGGAACAGTACAGTATAGAACACCACAGCATTGATCACTACAAAACAGCATGGAACAGTACCGTATAGAACACGACAGCATTGATCACTACAGTATAGAACAGTACAGCATGGAACTGTACAGTATAGAACACCACAGCATTGATCACTACAGCATGGAACAGTACAGTATAGAACACAACAGCATTGATCACTACAGTAGAGAACAGTACAGCATGGAACAGTACAGTATAGAACACCACAGCATTGATCACTACAGTATAGGAAACGAAAATGTAAATTTGGTCAAAATTAGGGGGTATGACACCACTATGTGAGGGAGCAGGTAGCCATTTTGTACTAGAACATTCATTGGTGACATATGTTATGTGGCCCAGTGCATTGGTAACATTGTATCACAACTTTGGAAAGAATAGTTGTATATTGGTTGTGTCACAGCCACTGGAAGCATTGTGTAGATCAGCATTTTCAAATCTGGCTGCAACGGGTATCTGGTCATGTGATACCCCTTTATGGTGGCGTATCCAAATCAAGCAGTTCGCCTTGTATCTTATCAACTTGAAGCATGAGAGCATTCATATAAACAATGAAATTTGACAAGTCTGACACATTGGAATTTACCCGAAATCCTGCTAAATGTGACAAATTATAAATTTTCTGACTAGTGCACATGATCTATGATTTTTCAAGTGTCAAAGTAATATAATTAAACTATGTGACTGGTTTTCAGCTAATATTATGGCAAGGCATAGTTTAGACTTGGCCGTCAAATAATAATGACGTGACAAGCTGGAGTGTCCATAATATGTCTACATATACATGATGCTGCAACTTGGTAGAAAATTGGGCACTTTCTCAAAAAAAACTTCTCTATTTGGGGTAAGACCACAGTTGACCTTCATGTTTCTTGTTTCACACAACTGTAGGGCATATTAAATTGTGATTTGTGAAATTAAACAATTCATGGTGTGACATAAGTGCAATTGAGCAGGCATATTCACAGGTTTCTTTGTACAAGCTATTGGCTGTGAAATATTGCATTTTTTTTACAGACGGCGGGATTTATGGGAATTTTTCTGAGCGCATGACTACATGGTTATTTTTGTAAAAATTGACGGGTTTACATGTGGGGGCGTTTTAAAAGAGCTGGTGATTTTGACCAAACTTGGTCAGCATGTCAATGAGATGATGGCAGTTGCTGTGAAGAATTTTCAAAATTTTTAGTGGTCACGTTTTCTTATAATCAGACAAAACGTTAACATGGCCATATAACCACCACAGGCAGACAGATGGACCTGTGATATTGAGGCATGCATGGTGGTCCTGCCGGGCAGGGCAAAGTGTAGCAACATCTAACACCGCACCACACAGTCACCCAGGGTGGGTACGTAACAGCAAACCTTCCACTTTGTACAATATGACTTTGTATTGTTAGATTTATTTAAAACAAAAGAAAAACACCACAAACCCTACACCACTAGTGCCACCGCCACCACCAGTGCCACCACTGTGGGGTGTTCTGAATCACCCTAAAATTAGCTGAATGACTGCCTTGAGGTGAAGACAGACTGAAGCAGGTGAACCCTTCAACTCTGAAGTGCCTCTTCTAAAATGTAAGTATCAAGTTATCAGTGACTATATTCATTGATCAGGTTTCTCCACATATCAAACTACACTAAGGCGGGACAAAGTACCCCACTCCAGACAGAGGGGTGCAGACAGCGGGGTGCAGGCAGGGTCCAGACACCCTTGTTAGAGATTTATTTCTAGAAAACACAACCTGACACCAAATACAATAAATAAAACAAAAACAAACCAACCACTGCTAAGATGAACATTTATAAGTTCACCTTGTTAAGATGAACATTTATAAGTTCACCTTGTTAAGATGAACATTTATAAGTTCACCTTGTTAAGATGAACATTTATAAGTTCACCTTGTTAAGATGAACATTTATAAGTTCACCTTGTTAAGCTGTTTACCTTTGTTGCTGCATTTCCTATTTTTAGTTCTTTTACCCGGCAAATACCTTTAAAACTGGACTTTTAATACATTAAATTGTTATAATAATAATATGTAGTCACATTTGAATAATTATTAAAGTTTATGGCGATGAAGTGATTTTTCTCTTGTTTATGCATGAATTAAATATTGATTTCGCACACATCAAATTATGCACATGAGAAATTTACAACATTCTTAAAACAAACTATTTGGTAGGGCTGTATCAATTCATCGATGCATTGATTAATCACGATGCTATACTCGATATATTTTGTAAGAATCGCTACATATACAAATACAGGCAAACACATTTTGCAAAGTTTTACTGTGTTGAAAGTTGAAACTGCGTAAAAAGCTAGACTTGGAAACTGCTTCTAATGTAGTTTTAGTTACTTCTAGTCAACCCATTTGTAATGTAGTTTTACTTACTTCTAGTCGACCCACTTCTAATGTAGTTTTAGTTACTTCTAGTCGACCCACTTCTAATGCAGTTTTAGTTACTTCTAGTCAACCCACTTCTAATGTAGTTTTAGTTACTTCTAATCGACCCACTTCTAATGTAGTTTTAGTTACTTCTAGTCAACCCACTTCTAATGTAGTTTTAGTTACTACATTGTTTTTGTGAACATAGTGTATTCAGTAGATATTTACAGCTAAGCAATTTGGTGCAAATTTTTTCTTCTTTATAACCGTGTATTGTTATGTATCACGGTTTAGTGTATCATTACAGTCCTACTATTTAGACCCACTATTCTGTTAGGTATTATATTGTTATGTATCGCGGTTTAGTGTATCATTACAGTCCAACTATTTAGACCCACTATTCTGTTAGGTATTATATTGTTATGTATCACGGTTTAGTGTATCATTACAGTCCTACTATTTAGACCCACTATTCTGTTAGGTATTAAATTGTTATGTATCGTGGTTTAGTGTATCATTACAGTCCTACTATTTAGACCCACTATTCTGTTAGGTATTATATTGTTATGTATCGTGGTTTAGTGTATCATTACAGTCCTACTATTTAGGCACACTATTCTGTTAGGTATTATATTGTTATGTATCACGGTTTAGTGTATCATTACAGTACAACTATTTAGACACACTATTCTGTTAGGTATTATATTGTTATGTATCGCGGTTTAGTGTATCATTACAGTCCTACTATTTAGACACACTATTCTGTTAGGTATTATATTGTTATGTATCACGGTTTAGTGTATCATTACAGTCCTACTATTTAGACCCACTATTCTGTTAGGTATTATATTGTTATGTATCACGATTTAGTGTATCATTACAGTCCTACTATTTGGACACACTATTCTGTTAGGTATTATATTGTTATGTATCACGATTTAGTGTATCATTACAGTCCTACTATTTAGACACACTATTCTATACAGTACTACACGGTAATTATATACACAGAATAATTTTTTTTGTTGCACCGTGCTCCTATCAATGTGATTATTAAAATGTCTCCAGTGTTATCTCTAGCCGTGCCCAGCAGCTCTAAAGAACACAAACAGAAGTCAAAGTCCCAATAAACACCACCAATAAAAACCACCTGCAGACTACTGCACTCCTACTGCACTGACGTATTCATCAACAATAGATACTGCTGTGGATGCAGAATGAACACTTCCTGGCAACATATACTGTCCGGTCTGCCAGCTGGAAAGGTTAAAGGTAACATCTTATCCGAACTGAAGCAGTGCAAAATGGTTGAGTAGCTGGTCTGGAGCTCGCGGTCCGGAGCTCGCGGTCCGGAGCTTTCGGTCCATAGCTCGTGGTCTATCAATGGCCAGAAGCATTCATTCATGTCATTCCTGTTATAAAAGTGGCTTTCCTGCACAAGTTGATTGTGCCATTGTGTATAAAGATGTCTTTTTGCACAAGATGTTATAAAAGGCCATTATCTACAGTGTTATCTACAGTGTTATCTACAGTGTTAAAGAGTCTCAATGCAAAAGGTGTAAATAGTACAACAGGCTATAAAAGATGTTCTTTCTTTCTGCACAGGATATGTCTAAGCTATAAAATGTTTAGGCGTTTTGCAAATGTGAGCACTTATTTTTTAAACAGCAATTATGTTCTGTATTGGAGATGGCTAATTGTTGTAAAATATGGTTTCTTAAAAGATATGTGTATATGTGTATGTATATATATATATATATATATATATATATATATATATATATATATATATATATATATATATATATATATATATATATATATATATATATATATATATATAGAGTAAATGTTTTTTTTTAATTGACAAAAACAACCAATTCTTCTGAATGGCACTAAACTACTTTTTACACAGCCACATTTCTAAAAAAAACAATGTTACTTTAAAAGGTTATTTTGAGGAATTTGAATGTTCAGATTCACTACAGTGGACGGGGTTATACAATCGACAAACGTTCCTCTACATGACCCAGGCAGCAGTCACTGACAACCCTGTAAGAAACTCCACCCCAATGGACACGAGGGGCATGTTTCAGTCACTGGCACTTTGGCTAACATGAAGCATGTAAAATAGTGATCTGGCCTCATAACCTCCCAGCACTGATGTCTGCACCAAAGGGAAGCGCATAAACAACGGAGATTACACAAGAGTTGTATGTTGTGGAATGCCTACTGTGCCCTCTGCCGCAGCTCACAGACAGCTCACTGCCGCAGTTCACAGACAGCTCACTGCCACAGCCCACAGACAGCTCACTGCCACAGCCCACAGACAGCTCTCTGCCACAGCCCACAGACATCTCTCTGCCACAGCCCACAGACATCTCTCTGCCACAGCCCACAGACAGCTCTCTGCCACATCCCACAGACAGCTCACTGCCACAACCCACAGACAGCTCACTGCCACAGCCCACAGACAGCTCTCTGCCACAGCCCACAGACAGTTCACTGCCACAGCCCAGAGACAGTTCACTGCCACAGCCCACAGACAGCTCTCTGCCACAACCCACAGACAGCTCACTGCCACAGCCCACAGACAGCTCTCTGCCACAGCCCACAGACAGCTCTCTGCAACAGCCCACAGACAGCTCTCTGCCACAACCCACTGCCACAGCCCACAGACAGCTCTCTGTCACAGCCCACAGACAGCTCACTGCCACAACCCACTGCCACAGCCCACAGACAGCTCTCTGCCATGTGCTGACGTTATGCAGCAATGAAGGACAGGTTACAGAGGAATAGTAGCAGCATGTGCTGATGTTATGCAGCAATGAAGGATAGGTTACAGAGGAATAGTAGCAGCATGTGCTGACGTTCTGCAGCAATGAAGGATAGGTTAGAGGAATAGTATCAGCATGTGCTGATGTTATGCAGCAATGAAGGAAAGGTTACAGAGGAATAGTAGCAGCATGTGCTGATGTTATGCAGCAATGAAGGATAGGTTACAGAGGAATAGTAGCAGCATGTGCTGATGTTATGCAGCAATGAAGGATAGGTTACAGAGGAATAGTAGCAGCATGTGCTGATGTTATGCAGCAAAGAAGGAAAGGTTACAGAGGAATAGTAGCAGCATGTGCTGATGTTATGCAGCAATGAAGGATAGGTTACATAGGAATAGTAGCAGCATGTGCTGATGTTATGCAGCAATGAAGGATAGGTTACAGAGGAATAGTAGCAGCATGTGCTGACGTTCTGCAGCAATGAAGGATAGGTTAGAGGAATAGTATCAGCATGTGCTGATGTTATGCAGCAATGAAGGAAAGGTTACAGAGGAATAGTAGCAGCATGTGCTGATGTTATGCAGCAATGAAGGATAGGTTACAGAGGAATAGTAGCAGCATGTGCTGATGTTATGCAGCAATGAAGGATAGGTTACAGAGGAATAGTATCAGCATGTGCTGATGTTATGCAGCAAAGAAGGAAAGGTTACAGAGGAATAGTAGCAGCATGTGCTGATGTTATGCAGCAATGAAGGATAGGTTACAGAGGAATAGTAGCAGCATGTGCTGATGTTATGCAGCAATGAAGGATAGGTTACAGAGGAATAGTAGCAGCATGTGCTGATGTTATGCAGCAAAGAAGGAAAGGTTACAGAGGAATAATAGCAGCATGTGCTGATGTTATGCAGCAATGAAGGATAGGTTACAGAGGAATAGTAGCAGCGTGTGCTGACGTTATACAGCAATGAAGGAGAGGTTACAGACGAATAGTATCAGCGTGTGCTGACATTCTGCAGCAATGCTAGATGTAGACAATAAATAAAATATTCTGAAACAATAGCTGGACTTATTGGCACTGACAACAGAGGAAATAGCCAGAGGCTCGCACTATGCACCATTGGACACTTTGATCACTTGGGGGGGATGCAGCGGTCCAAGGCGCCAACGAAAATGATTGATATGCAAAACTAGAACTTTAACTGACCAAACAAAAGAATAATCTTACGCATCAAAGGTCACTCTAGTGAGTTTATTTATTCAAACACAAGAGAATTTTTATTTAGTAACATTCTACAGTGTCAATGTTGATAATGTCTGTAAAATATAAGAACAATTACAATAATTCTACAATGAAATATGTAAAACATATTCAATTTATCACAAATGCTAAAACAGCTTCAGAAAGATGAGGCCTACAATCATAGAGTTACATCATTAATTATCCCCCTATTTTACTATCGGGTGTTCTATTTATGTCTGTGCCTAGAACACTGTTTCTATATATGGGAGCACTGCTTCCAGACACTCACAGTACAACTTGTTCCATATGGTACAGGCAGGCTGCTTCAAGACCCTCACAGTACAACTTGTTCCATATGGTACAGGCAGGCTGCTTCAAGACCCTCACAGTACAACTTGTTCCATATGGTACAGGCAGGCTGCTTCCAGACCCTCACAGTACAACTAGTTCCATATGGTACAGGCAGGCTGCTTCAAGACCCTCACAGTACAACTTGTTCCATATGGTACAGGCAGGCTGCTTCAAGACCCTCACAGTACAACTTGTTCCATATGGTACAGGCAGGCTGCTTCCAGACCCTCACAGTACAACTTGTTCCATATGGTACAGGCAGGCTGCTTCCAGACCCTCACAGTACAACTTGTTCCATATGGTACAGGCAGGCTGCTTCCAGACCCTCACAGCACAACTTGTTCCATATGGTACAGGCAGGCTGCTTCAAGACCCTCACAGTACAACTTGTTCCATATGGTACAGGCAGGCTGCTTCCAGACCCTCACAGTACAACTTGTTTCATATATATATAATTATATGTTCCAGTATTTATTTCATCACAAATATGCAACAAATTTCAAATGTGTTTTAATGAATCACATAAAAACTGAATGATTTGAGCAAGTTACCTCCTGTCTGTTGGCAGCACCTGTTTATTTATACTGAAGTATTTCAACAGTGGAGATGATGTTTTATTTTGAATAAATTGACACTTTATAGTACAACCATAGTTCACATTCAGATCAGGGCAAATATCATCAACACACACACACATCTACTTAGCATGACTGTCTAACAACTGTCTCTTATAATATTCTTTAAAATAACTCGATCTAATATTAGATATATTAACATTACAAGACACATCATATTGAATATGGTTAATATTATATGAATAAAAAGTTGTGATTGATTTTTTAACATAGAATTAGTTGAGCAGCAATCTAAATTTCTAACAAACTGTATACATAATTAAT
Source organism: Lamellibrachia satsuma (assembly GCA_033239005.1). Lineage (NCBI taxonomy): Eukaryota > Metazoa > Annelida > Polychaeta > Sabellida > Siboglinidae > Lamellibrachia > Lamellibrachia satsuma. The sequence goes on from BSQZ01000109.1 coordinate 710,323, forward strand.
ATCAGTAAAGCCTTGTGCAATCAGTGCTTTGTATTTAGATTGTGGGGCTTTTGTCTGGAGGGGAATTTTTTTCGGTGGGGCTTTTCTCTGGTGGGGGGGCTTTTTGTCCAGTGGGGCTATTGTCCATGGGGCTTTTGTCCTGCATTCATATTCATCTCACACCTTGAACAATAACATTTGTTGACTTTTGATTGTTAAACAAGATAAACTACAACACAGAACCAAGTGGTTGTTGCATATATCTCAAGTACACTTCAGTGGGCACTCACTGGTCAAGCCACTCACACCAAGTAACCTGGCCATGTCAAGACTGACCACCTGTACAGGGTCAGCAGGTGGTATTATGAAAGAGGCCATTTGGTGAATGCTAAACTACACAAAAGGCTGAACAAAAAAAGACAGTGATTACCACGAGACAGAGTGGTAGACAAAGTGAACCCTACTGAAAGCCTACTGAGAGCCCACTGAGAGCCTACTGAGAGCCCACTGAGAGCCTACTGAGAGCCTACTGACAGCTCAGCCCTGCAATATGGAGGTATTAATTCATACATTAACTTGATTTAGAGTTCATTAGCAAGGTCTGCACTGGGCTGCCCTGATACAGGGGTCATGCTGCAGTTAGACTTCCCTGTGTGTTACAGAAGAATGTAGGGCACAGTAATTTTAGGCATGTGTAATAAAAAAAATATCATCTGACATAACTGCATTTGAGCAGGCACATTGGCAAGTTTGCTGGTAGAACATGTTGACAGTGTAACTGCGGATTTTTTGATGATTTCAATAGGCGGAAGGATTTCTGGCAATTTTTTCGCCTCAAGGCATGTGTGCATAGTAATTCTTGCAGAAATTGGTAAACATTAACAGGTATGACACGTTCAGGCATTTTAAGAGTTAGAAATACGAGACTGACTAAACTCCTTCAGTACGTCGATGAGATGTTGACAACGGCAGGTAAGAAGTTTCAGAATTTTTGATGGTCCCGTTTTCTTATAATCATGCAAATCGTGGTTACCAATGGGAAATGTAACTGTAGGCTGATCCCTACAGCTGATCTTATCAGTCTCAGCACTGAATTACTTAGGTTTAATAAAACAGCAGTGAAGATAGGGTATAAGAAAGTGCTTAGTTCTTAGAGAGGACAATAAATGAAAGGAATAAATCACTTACTTAATGACTGTGAATCAATTTAAAACAGAATTCACAGATATCTGACAGGGGCCACACATATGACAGTTTGTGGACCCTCAACACTGGATTTTTTTCTTGTAGGCAGTCATATACAGGTTCCTACAGCACCTGGTCCTCAGGACCGCTCTAAGCACATCACATGAACCCTGCAGACCGGGTCCTTCTAATGCCAATGCATCTTCTGTGGGAAGCATTCAGCCATGCTGCAATTACTGCATGAAAATTATTAATTCGCTCCATTTACACAGTTGACGTGGAAGGGTGAATGAGGAAGGGTTGAGAAAAAATGGTTGATGATGAAGGGTTGAAAAGGACTGTCGATGAGGAAGAGTTGAGATGAAAGGGTGGATGAGGAACAGTTAAGAAGGAAGGGTTGATGAGGAAGGGTTGAAAACGAAGGATGAATGAGGAAGGGTTGACGAGGAAGGGTAAATGAGGAAAGGTTGAGAAGGGACGGTTGACGAGGATGGGTGAGAAGGAAGGGTTGACAAGGAAAGGTGAATGAGGAAGGATTGAGAAGGAAGGGTTGATGAGGGAGGGTGACTGAGGAAGAGTTAAGAAGAAAGGGTTGACAAGGAAGGGTTGAGAAAAAAGGGTGGATAAGGAAGGGTTGATGAGGATGGGTTGACGAGGAAGGGTAAATGAGGAAGAGTTGAGAAAAAAGGGTGGAAGAGGAAGGGTTGAGAAAAAAGGGCTGATGAGGAAGGGTTGAGAAGGGTGAAAGGAAGGGTTGAGAAGGAAGGGTGAATGAGGACGGGTTGAGAAGGAAGGGTGAATGAGGAAGGTTTAAGAAGGAAGGGTTGAGAAGGTTGGATGAGGAATGGTTAAGAAGCAAGGGTTGATGAAGAAAGTTTGAAAAGAAAGAGTAAATGATGAAGGGTGGATAAAGATGGATGAGGAAGGGTTGATGAGGAAGGGTTGATGAGGAAGGTCCAAACTATAGATATAAAACTAAAGTATTAAATATGCATGGCATAATATATATTACAGAAGAATAACAAAGTTACAAACAAACAGACATTTAAACTGGTTTTTAAAACTAAATACTAATTTTGTCTTTCACACAATGATGACTTCCCACGCGTCCCTCTTAAAAGTGCAGATCCCATTCTGACATTAGTTACTGTTTTTCAACCCCTTCTGTCCACTTTCCATACACACCTTTTGGCACTTAGTCATATATATATATATATATATATATATATATATATATATATATATATATATATATATATATATATAGTGTGTGACTTCTTGAATGTCATGAACTACACTTTTGAGACATAAGCAATTATATATACATACATACATACATACATACATACATACATACATACATACATAGATATATATAGTCAAATGTTGGTAGTGCCAGGCCATTGGCAATGACAACTTATGACTCATGGCACAGTCCAGTCAAATGTTGGTAGTGCCAGGCCAATGGCAATGACAACTTATAACTCACGGCACAGTCCAGTCAAGTGCTGGTAGTGCCAGGCCAATGGCAATGACAACTTATGACTCCTGGCACTGTCCAGTCAAGTGTTGGTAGTGCCAGGCCAATGGCAATGACAACTTATGACTCCTGGCACTGTCCAGTCAAGTGTTGGTAGTGCCAGGCCAATGGCAATGACAACTTATGACTCCTTGCACTGTCCAGTCAAGTGTTGGTAGTGCCAGGCCAATGGCAATGACAACTTATGACTCCTTGCACTGTCCAGTCAAGTGTTGGTAGTGCCAGGCCAATGGCAATGACAACTTATGACTCCTTGCACTGTCCAGTCAAGTGTTGGTAGTGCCAGGCCAATGGCAATGACAACTTATGACTCCTTGCACTGTCCAGTCAAGTGTTGGTAGTGCCAGGCCAATGGCAATGACAACTTATGACTCCTGGCACTGTCCAGTCAAGTGTTGGTAGTGCCACGCCAATGGCAATGACAACTTATGACTCCTGGCACTGTCCAGTCAAGTGTTGGTAGTGCCAGGCCAATGGCAATGACAACTTATGACTCCTGGCACTGTCCAGTCAAGTGTTGGTAGTGCCAGGCCAATGGCAATGACAACTTATGACTCCTTGCACTGTCCAGTCAAGTGTTGGTAGTGCCAGGCCAATGGCAATGACAACTTATGACTCCTGGCACTGTCCAGTCAAATGTTGGTAGTGCCAGGCCAATGGCAATGACAACTTATGACTCATGGCACAGTCCAGTCAAATGTTGGTAGTGCCAGGCCAATGGCAATGACAACAGGCAGGCAGGCAGGCAGGCAGGCAGGCAGGCAGGCAGGCAGGCAGGCAGGCAGGCAGGCAGGCAGGCAGGCAGGCAGGCAGGCAGGCAGGCAGGCAGGCAGGCAGAGACAGACATATAGACAGAGAGAGAGACAGACAGACATATAGAATCAAACAGAGAGACCGACCGACTGACCAACAGACAGACAGAGTCACAAACTACTTTATATTAAGGATGGCAAACAGTTGGCAGAAAAAGTAGATGCTTAAAATAATTAACAAGTATTTAATTAAACAAATGCAGAATATAGTCAGAAAAGTTGTTCTCGACGAAATACATACACTTAAAGAATGCTGGTCTTTGATGTTAGCAGAACCCGCTGCTGTAAGTAATATCTAAAATTTTACTTAAGTTTCAGAGTCCCATCCAATAGACTTATGTCTCCAACTTTTGTCCCATACGCCAGACACCAAGGTGTCTCATGCAACAAGGGCCTAGAAAAGGGTGGTGGATATTCAGCCAGGGTAAGTACCCTTTACAATTACTGTAGTAACAAACAGTTCAACAGCCGTCTGTGGCTACATCACTGACTCTCATCTACATCACTGACTCTCATCTACATCTACATCACTGACTCTCATCTACATCACTGACTCTCATCTACATCACTGACTCTCATCTTACTCAATCAGAAATTAAAACCATATGCAATGTTGTGAAATTATTGGTTTCTAGTTTCATACATTGTAACTTTTTAACAGGGAAAGCCACAGCACACTGCCGCAGCACACTGCCGCAGCACACTGCCGCAGCACACTGCCGCAGCACACTGCCGCAGCACACTGCCGCAGCACACTCCGCAGCACACTGCCACAGCACACTGCCGCAGCACACTGCCACAGTACACTGCCACAGCACACTGCCACAGTACACTGCTACAGTACTCTGCCACAGTGCACTGCTACAGCACACTGCTACAGTACTCTGCCACAGCACACTGCCACAGTACACTGCTACAGTGCGCTGCCACAGTGCACTGCCACAGTACACTGCCACAGCACACTGCCACAGCACACTGCCACAGCACACTGCTACAGCACACTGCTACAGTACTCTGCCACAGCACACTGCCACAGTACACTGCCACAGCACACTGCCACAGTACACTGCCACAGCACACCGCTACAGTACTCTGCCACAGCACACTGCCACAGTACACTGCTACAGTACTCTGCCACAGTACACTGCCACAGTACACTGCCACAGCACACTGCTACAGCACACTGCTACAGTACACTGCCACAGCACACTGCTACAGTACTCTGCCACAGCACACTGCCACAGTACACTGCCACAGTACACTGCCACAGCACACTGCTACAGCACACTGCCACAGTACACTGCCACAGCACACTGCTACAGCACACTGCTACAGTACACTGCCACAGCACACTGCTACAGCACACTGCTACAGTACTCTGCCACAGCACACTGCCACAGTACACTGCCACAGCACACTGCCACAGTACACTGCCACAGCACACTGCTACAGCACACTGCTACAGTACTCTGCCACAGCACACTGATACAGTACACTGCCACAGCACACTGCTACAGCACACTGCCACAGTGCTACAGTACTCTGCCACAGCACACTGCCACAGTGTTACAGTACTCTGCCACAGTTCACTGCTACAGTACTCTGCCACAGCACACTGCCACAGTGCGCTGCCACAGTGCTACAGTGCGCTGCCACAGTGCTACAGTGCGCTGCCACAGTGCTACAGTGCGCTGCCACAGAACACTGCCACATCACACTGATCCAATTATACATAATTTTATAATGGCAGCAAGTTCCTTATCACTCTGACAATCTCCCACCCATTCAGCACTCTCTGCAAGGGAAACTTTATACGTCTGATCTCCCTGATCTCTCGTCTGATCTCTCGCAGATAATACACAGACCTGGTTACTTGGACCACATATGTCACTCTAATTTCATAAACAAGATCCCTTACAGATGTTCTAAAAATAATTTAACTTTTTGACTAATTTGACTTGTATTTCACACATAGGCTGTGTCCATGAATGACCATCAGATGGCAGCAGGGTCTGTTCTTCAGTTTAGGAGATGTTTATCTTGGTACAACAGTTCACATAAGACACACAAGACATGCACCATATTTGTAGTGGGTGTCATTCTGACATCACCTGCTGTCTACACCCAGGCCTCATTGTTACACAGTTGATGAACATGACTTGTGAGCAAGAGGAATCTCTCAAGAGATTGATACTGTCTACACCCAGGCCTCATTGTTACACAGTTGATGAACATGACTTGTGAGCAAGAAGAATCTCTCAAGAGATTGATACTGTCTACACCCAGGCCTCATTGTTACACAGTTGATGAACATGACTTGTGAACAAGAGGTATCTCTCAAGAGATTGATACTATCTACACCCAGGCCTCATTGTTACACAGTTGATGAACATGACTTGTGAACAAGAAGAATCTCTCAAGAGATTGATACTGTCTACACCCAGGCCTCATTGTTACAGTTGATGAACATGACTTGTGCGCAAGATGAATCTGTCAAGAGATTGATACTGTCTACACCCAGGCCTCATCGTTACACAACTGATGAACATAACTTGTGAGCAAGTGGAATCTCTCAAGAGATTGATACTGTCTACACCCAGGCCTCATTGTTACACAGTTGATGAACATGACTTGTGAACAAGAGGAATCTCTGAAGAGATTGATACTGTCTACATCCAGGCCTCATTGTTACACAATTGATGAACATAACTTGTGAGTAAGAGGAATCTCTGAAGAGATTGATACTGTCTACACCCAGGCCTCATTGTTACACAGTTGATAACATAACTTGTGAGCAAGTGGAATCTCTCAGAGTTCAGACAGATATTAGAAACCAGCTCTAAGTACACAAAATGCAGCCTCCCCGTGCCGCTTCCCCCAAGCCTTATACCCCTGTAACATATCCCCCCCATGCCACCACCCCATGCCATCCCCTCACAACTATATCTTAATGTAATTACAAGTAATTAATTGTGGGGGGGACTGTTGGACAACCCTGGATATGTCTACATATCACATTAGGATCAGAGGATATGTCTACAGATCACATTAGCCTCAGATGATATGTCTACAGATCACATTAGTATCAGAGGATATGTCTACATATCACATTAGGATCAGAGGATATGTCTACAGATCACATTAGCCTCAGATGATATGTCTACATATCACATTAGTATCAGAGGATATGTCTACATATCACATTAGTATCAGAGGATATGTCTACATATCACATTAGTATCAGAGGATATGTCTACATATCACATTAGTATCAGAGGATATGTCTACATATCACATTAGGATCAGAGGATATGTCTACAGATCACATTAGCCTCAGATGATATGTCTACAGATCACATTAGCCTCAGATGATATGTCTACAGATCACATTAGCATCAGAGAATATGTCTACAGATCACATTAGCCTCAGAGGATATGTCTACAGATCACATTAGCATCAGAGGATATGCCTACAGATCACATTAGCCTCAGAGGATGTCTACATATCACATTAGCATCAGAGAATATGTCTACAAATCACATTAGCATCAGAGGATATGTCTACAGATCACATTAGCCTCAGAGAATATGTCTACAGATCACATTAGCCTCAGAGGAAATGTATACTAATGACAACCAAAGACCACATGATGCCGGTCAGGCGTCAGTATATCTATTGTTACTATAATTACTGGGCAGGGGAGTGTTGGGTGCAGCTGATGACACTTAACACTGGGTCTAGATGATGACAGCACAGATAACAGGCTTTATCAAAGCAGTTTCTGTTGATAAATTACATCCAATAAGAGTAATTATCTGACATAATGAAGCATATGACTGTAACAATTTGTGACAATGCATATCTGACTGGTGACACTACACAATAGATGACGTGTTGCTTTGTGCATTGAGATAAATTTGCCCACATTGTGTGACGTCTAAAATAGCACTAATTTAGAACTGTTGGACCAAGTAATCTACCCTGGGGTTTCAGGCATGACTCAACACCAAGTAAACTACCCTGGGGTTTCAGGCATGACTCAACACCAAGTAAACTACCCTGGGGTTTCAGGCATGACTCAACACCAAGTAAACTACCCTGGGGTTTCAGGCATGACTCAACACCAAGTAAACTACCCTGGGGTTTCAGGCATAACTCAACACCAAGTAAACTATCCTGGGGTTTCAGACATGACTCAACACCAAGTAAACTATCCTGGGGTTTCAGGCATGACTCAACACAAGTCACAACACACTGTACATCTACAGGATGTTTTCTAGGGCGAACAAAAAACGTGACAACAGCTGAATGTGTTTTTGTCATTTGATGTACAGGTAGTTAGAATGTATTTGATGTACAGGTAGTTAGAATGTATTTGATGTACAGGTAGTTAGAATGTATTTGATATACAGGTAGTTAGAATGTATTTGATCATAAAGTTTATATGTCAGTGTGTCAACGTACTTGAAACAAAATATGTCTGGATATTGCATCAGCCAATCAATCGATTGTACTAAGTTTAAAGGAAATCAACAAGTCGGCTTTTCATTGCGATGAATACAACAGAACAAACGTCAATGTCAGAACTACCACCTTGGTGCTCTCAATGTAGAAGCCGTTACGGATATTTACCCCATTCAGTGGCCAACTGATGGGTTTATCTGAAGTTCAGTCTATTTTTTAACTCTATAGAGAGCAACACAATGGAAGACATCAACCCTGCCTGCCCCACTCTCTCTAAGGTCATTTATCACATTGGCAAGCACTGAGAACATCCCACCCCACGGATCACACAGGAACACAAGACTCTGTGTCCACACGGGGACAAACGTTACTGTGACATTGTGACAAGACAGACTAGATGGAGACAACAAGTTTGACAACAGGAAGTTATGTTCTCATGCATCAAGAGTGTCTTTTAATAAAGTAACAGACTGTTTCTGTTGGCGGTGGGTGTAGTGTCATTGGTGTGGTAAGACTGAGACTGTTTCTGTTGGTGGTGGGTGTAGTGTCATTGGTGTGATAAGACTGAGACTGTTTCTGTTGGCAGTGGGTGTAGTGTCATTGGTGTGATAAGACTGAGACTGTTTCTGTTGGCGGTGGGTGTAGTGTTATTGGTGTGGTAAGACTGATACTGTTTCTGTTGGTGGTGGGTGTAGTGTTATTGGTGTGATAAGACTGAGACTGTTTCTGTTGGTGGTGGGTGTAGTGTCATTGGTGTGATAAGACTGAGACTGTTTCTGTTGGCGGTGGGTGTAGTGTCATTGGTGTGGTAAGACTGAGACTGTTGCTGTTGGCGGTGGGTGTAGTGTCATTGGTGTGGTAAGACTGAGACTGTTTCTGTTGGCGGTGGGTGTAGTGTCATTGGTGTGATAAGACTGAGACTGTTTCTGTTGGCGGTGGGTGTAGTGTCATTGGTGTGATAAGACTGAGACTGTTTCTGTTGGCAGTGGGTGTAGTGTCATTGGTGTGGTAAGACTGAGACTGTTTCTGTTGGCGGTGGGTGTAGTGTCATTGGTGTGACATCTACAGTAAATCTACAGTAAACATTACACTAAAAGCAAGATAGTCGACTCTTCCTTTTATGTCTAGATAATTCGCTTTCTTAAAATCACTAAAACCTATGTGGCACCTACAGTCATATTTGAGGAGATACGTAATTATCTTATTCTGGGCTGTCTGCAATTTATTTTTGACCCGTGTTTAAACTCGTGCACCACACATTGCAGGCACAATCAAAATGTGGCTGTAATAAGGCTGTGCACAACTCTCTTCTCTCCATTACACCAAACAAAGCACCTTTCCTATATAAAACTTGACTTGACTTCTACATTGACAGATTATCATACTATTAGCTTCTACATTGACAGATTATCATACTATTAGCTTCTACATTGACAGATTATCATACTATTAGCTTCTACATTGACAGATTATCATACTATTAGCTTCTACATTGACAGATTTTCATACTATTAGCTTCTACATTGACAGATTTTCATACTATTAGCTTCTACATTGACAGATTATCATACTATTAGCTTCTACATTGACAGATTTTCATACTATTAGCTTCTACATTGACAGATTATCATGCTATTAGCTTTTGCTAATTGGTTTTTAGACGCAAACAACGTGTTCTCTGTCTTACCTAAATGAATAGAGAGCTTGTTTTCTTCTAGCCAGCCACTTAATGATTTTAATTCGAGGTTAAGTTTCCTTTCAATTTCTGTTGGACATTTACCACTAACCATCAAGGTAGAATCATTTACCACTAACCATCAAGGTAGAATCATTTACCACTAACCATCAAGGTAGAATCATTTACCACTAACCATCAAGGTAGAATCATTTACCACTAACCATCAAGGTAGAATCATTTACCACTAACCATCAAGGTAGAATCGTTTACCACTAACCATCAAGGTAGAATCATTTAGCACTAAACATCAAGGTAGAATCATTTACCACTAACCATCAAGGTAGAATCATTTACCACTAACCAGCAAGGTAGAATCATTTACCACTAACCATCAAGGTAGAATCGTTTACCACTAACCATCAAGGTAGAATCATTTACCACTAACCATCAAGGTAGAATCATTTACCACTAACCATCAAGGTAGAATCATTTACCACTAACCATCAAGGTAGAATCATTTACCACTAACCATCAAGGTAGAATCATTTACCACTAACCAGCAAGGTAGAATCATTTACCACTAACCATCAAGGTAGAATCGTTTACCACTAACCATCAAGGTAGAATCATTTACCACTAACCATCAAGGTAGAATCGTTTACCACTAACCATCAAGGTAGAGTCATTTACCACTAACCATCAAGGTAGAATCATTTACCACTAACCATCAAGGTAGAATCATTTACCACTAACCATCAAGGTAGAATCATTTACCACTAACCATCAAGGTAGAATCATTTACCACTAACCATCAAGTTAGAATCGTTTACCACTAACCATCAAGGTAGAATCATTTAGCACTAAACATCAAGGTAGAATCATTTACCACTAACCATCAAGGTAGAATCATTTACCACTAACCAGCAAGGTAGAATCATTTACCACTAACCATCAAGGTAGAATCGTTTACCACTAACCATCAAGGTAGAATCGTTTACCACTAACCATCAAGGTAGAATCATTTACCACTAACCATCAAGGTAGAATCATTTACCACTAACCATCAAGGTAGAATCATTTACCACTAACCATCAAGGTAGAATCATTTACCACTAACCAGCAAGGTAGAATCATTTACCACTAACCATCAAGGTAGAATCGTTTACCACTAACCATCAAGGTAGAATCATTTACCACTAACCATCAAGGTAGAATCGTTTACCACTAACCATCAAGGTAGAATCATTTACCACTAACCAGCAAGGTAGAATCATTTACCACTAACCATCAAGGTAGAATCATTTACCACTAACCATCAAGGTAGAATCATTTACCACTAACCATCAAGGTAGAATCATTTACCACTAACCATCAAGGTAGAATCATTTACCACTAACCAGCAAGGTAGAATCATTTACCACTAACCATCAAGGTAGAATCATTTACCACTAACCATCAAGGTAGAATCATTTACCACTAACCATCAAGGTAGAATCATTTACCACTAACCATCAAGGTAGAATCATTTACCACTAACCATCAAGGTAGAATCATTTACCACTAACCAGCAAGGTAGAATCATTTACCACTAACCATCAAGGTAGAATCGTTTACCACTAACCATCAAGGTAGAATCATTTACCACTAACCATCAAGGTAGAATCATTTACCACTAACCATCAAGGTAGAATCATTTACCACTAACCATCAAGGTAGAATCATTTACCACTAACCATCAAGGTAGAATCATTTACCACTAACCATCAAGGTAGAATCATTTACCACTAACCAGCAAGGTAGAATCATTTACCACTAACCATCAAGGTAGAATCATTTACCACTAACCATCAAGGTAGAATCATTTACCACTAACCATCAAGGTAGAATCATTTACCACTAACCATCAAGGTAGAATCATTTACCACTAACCAGCAAGGTAGAATCATTTACCACTAACCATCAAGGTAGAATCATTTACCACTAACCATCAAGGTAGAATCATTTACCACTAACCATCAAGGTAGAATCATTTACCACTAACCATCAAGGTAGAATCATTTACCACTATGAAACGATAGCAAGAGGATTTGAACCTGGGTTCTCTTGTTCTAACCATTGAGCCACCGTGACCCACTGATTGTTCTAACCATTGAGCCACCGTGACCCACTGATTGTTCTAACCATTGAGCCACCGTGACCCACTGATTGTTGTAACCATTGAGCCACCGTGACCCACTGATTGTCTGCTTATAAATACATCTATCAAATATTTACTAACTGTTGTCCATTATTGTCAGGTGAAAATTTTCCCCATGAGGTTTGAGGGCACCCATGTAAACCCACGTAAACCCGAGATAGAGATCCAGGGAACCCACGTAAACCCATGTAAACCCACGTAAACCCAAGATAGAGATCCAGGGCACCCACGTAAACCCATGTAAACCCGAGATAGAGATCCAGGGCAGCCATGTAAACCCGAGACAGAGATCCAGGGCACCCATGTAAACCCAAGATAGAGATCCAGGGCACCCACGTAAACCCATGTAAACCCGAGATAGAGATCCAGGGCACCCATGTAAACCCGAGACAGAGATCCAGGGCACCCACGTAAACCCATGTAAACCCACGTAAACCCAAGATAGAGATCCAGGGCACCCACGTAAACCCATGTAAACCCGAGATAGAGATCCAGGGCACCCATGTAAACCCGAGATAGAGATCCAGGGCACCCACGTAAACCCGAGATAGAGATCCACAGTTAAGTGTATCATTGTAACACTGAAAACTGAAGCAGATAGTGAGGAAGCAATTCGGTGTAACATAGTTACCAGGAACTCAACATTAACAATATGAGTAGTTTATCGTAGTCCTAACAAAGGACAAGAGGAAGATGTAAAATTACAAAAGGCGATAAGGGAGGTGAGCAAGGGAGAATGTGTTATAATGGGTGATTTTAACCATGGCCATATACAATGGGAATCATTAGAGAGTGCTGGAGGGGACGACCATCAGTTTCTACTTCTAACACAGGATTGTTTCCTTACTCAACATGTCTTGGAACCAACCAGAGGTGGGAATGTGTTAGATTTAATTTTGTCTTCTCAAAATGAATTAGTTGACAATGTTGAAGTACACGAACCTTTGGGCTCAAGTGACCATAACCAAATTCATTTTAATATAAAAGTAAAAACAGGGAATACATATAAAAAACAATGGAGGAGGAACTTCAACAAAGGCAAATATAAAGTGATGAGAACATATCTAGCAAATATAGATTGGAATAACTTGCTGAAGAACAAGACAGCAACAGAATGCTGGACTTGTTTAAAATATGAGATTGAGGGCATTATTGAGAAATTTGTTCCATTAAGAAAACAAGGGAAAAGGTCCAGGAAGAAACACCTGTCAAAAGAGGCCATTAGAAACGTTGCTCACAAACAGATGCTGTGGGGGGTATATAAACACACTGGAAATGTAGAAGACTACACAAACTACAAAGAGGCACTTAACACAACTGAAATTTTAAAATCTAAAAGAACCTTTGAAAAAAAATTGGCAGGTAATATAAAAAATGACAAGAGTTTCTATGCTTATGTAAGGAGTAAACAGAAAGTTCGAGATAAGGTTGGACCATTGGAAAACAACAGTGAAAACATAATTTCAGATGGGTTTCAGATGGCAGAGGTCCTGAATGAGTATTTCAGCTCAGTTTTTACCACAGAAGATATCAGCTCACTTCCAGTTCCATTTACTAAATTTGAGGGCAATAAATCAGAATATTTGGGACAGTTATTTTTAACTCCTGAAATTATAGCAAAGAAAATTAAGAAGATGAAAGATAATAAATCACCTGGAGTTGATGGGATACCACCAAAACTGAAGGAAATTGTTGAGCAAATTAGTACACAACTAGCAAAAGTGTTTAACTTGTCACTAGAAGAAGGAATAGTTCTTTCAGAATGGAAAGAAGCAAATATTACACCGCTATTTAAGAAAGGCTCGAGGAACAAACCAGAAAATTACAGACCAGCGAGTTTAAAATCAGTTGTATATAAATTACTCTAAACATTAATTAGAGACCACATGGTGGAATTCCTTGTAAAACAAATTAATAAATACATCTCAAATACATCTCAACATGGGTTCCTAAAAGCAAGGTCATGTCTAACCAATCTCTGGTGTTTCTTGGAAGAAATTACAAAGTGGGTAGATGACGGGTCACCAGTGGATGTTGTCTGCTTAGATTTTCAGAAAGCCTTCGATAAAGTGCCACATCAAAGATTGTTACTTAAACTAAAAGCCCATGGTATAGGTAATGATGTAATCAACTGGATAGAAAACTGGCTTACACACAGAAAACAGAGAGTAATAGTAGACGGTAAGATTTCAAACTGGAAATCTGTTCTGAATGTACCAAAGGGATCAGTATTAGGCCCTATACTGTTTTTAATATATATAAATGATTTGGAAAATGACATATCTAGCAAAGTACTCAAATTTGCAGATGACACAAAAGTATTCAGAAAGGTTACTAATGATACAGATAAACAAAGTTTACAGGATGATCTAAATAAATTAGTTAAATGGTAAAAAAAATGGCCATTTTTATTAAATTTTGGGAAGTGTAAATGCATACACATAGGACATGGAAACATGGATGAAGAATATAAAATGGGGGATGCTGTACTAGGTAGAACCACACAAGAAAAGGACTTAGGTGTAACATTTAGTGCTGACATGAAAGTTTCAGAGCAATGTGGGATTGCTGCTTCGAATGGAAATAAAATTCTAGGGCTAATTAGGAGAACTATCACATATAAGGAGAAACAGCTAATTGTATCCCTGACCAAGCAATAGTTAGACCACATTTGGAATATTGTATACAAGTATATTGTTACAAATCAGCAGACTGGGACAAACTCAAAGACGACATAGACAAACTAAATCTTGATTACTTCGACATGGACCCCAACTCACAGGATATAGACATAAACTGGACCTTTTTCCGCGAACGTCTGACTACCTTGATTAACAATAACATACCTAGACAATGCACAAAAGCTAAAACCCACCTCCCCTGGATAACACGTGAACTAATTAGAATGCAGAGAAGACGTAACAAAAGCCACAAAAAGGCAAAGCAAACTGGACTAAATAGTGACTGGGAAAAATTTAAGGAACTCCGAAAGCAAGCTACTAAAGCATTAGCAAAATCCTACAAAGACTATGTTAACAACCACATTGGAGACAGCCTGAAAACTAATCCAAAACAATTCTGGTCATTTATTAAGGCAAATAAACGAGAAAACATTGGCATCCCCACACTTCGAGTAAACGACCAGCCAATAATAAATGATTGTGATAAAGCAAATGCCTTCAACAACCAATTTAGCTCTGTATTTACCCAAGAAAAGCACCCCATCCCCCAAATAGCCCCCTCTACTTACCCCAACATCCCCCTTCTCAAAATTGGCATAGATGGCGTAATAAAGCAGCTGGAAAATCTAAACCAGAACAAAGCTACAGGCCCAGATGAACTCCCAGCCAGAGTCCTTAAAGAAACTACAAAGCAGATAGCTCCCATCATCACCCAAACTTTCCAACAATCACACAACACAGGTAAATTTCCTAACGACTGGCTACAAGCATTAGTAACTCCTATACAGTAGTACCTGCCTTCAACGGACACTTCTGTATCCAAGCAAAAGTGTCCCTACATGGCAAGTGTCCCCTCATCGGAGGGACAGGCATGCTGGAATGGAGAGTTCAGTACTACCCATATACGGTAGACATATGTGCAGATGACGGATGTTATCAATTAAGTTAATACAAACAGGCTGTACAGTAAGGATATAACTGAGGTACATATACTACAAATAAGGCGCGTTATGTGTTCCTATGTCTGCCACCAGGGAGCTACTAAACAGTGAATGCCGCCCGCTGCACTAAGTCCAAGAACACTGTCGAAGCCACTGTGTGCTTGCAGCACTGTCTTATACAGCAACACGTAGTTTATAGAGCTTATTAAACAAGTCAACTAGCATCAACGTGTATTATTTTTAAATGTCACACCCTGTTTAATTGTTAACTGAATAAAATACATGTACATATGCTGGAATGATGATGTACTGAAATAATAGGCCTACGAATCGAAACATTTGAGCAGCCGAAAACGTATATGAGTTAACTCACGCAATATGTAACCTGATTAAACATAGAAAACGACAATAGGCAGAATTAATAATCGTTTCACCTCGATTTTCAACTGATCTCGACCGAAGCATAAATTGATGATGCACCACTTAGCATCAATTCATCGTTTCATATGCGGATGACGAATTCGTATTGTCGCGCACCGGTAGCACCTTGGGTTTGGCAGTTGGCATGTTGGTTTCGCGTTGTTTAGACTGGAATCATGCCATTTCACCCCAGTGTCATATTAGTACTGCATACTAAATTGCATTTAAGACTGTTTATCTGATTCTTATGTGAGGCATTTTTGTGAATCTCGATTGCAATTTCAAACTGCTTAAGCGAAGCCAACATCGGCGATTGATGTCAGCATCAAACAAACAACACTCCTTTCAACAAGTAGGTTTAAGCAGGCCCATTTGGCATTTACCCCGGCGGCAGAAAATCGGGGTCCACCACCAACAGCCTTATATCCGAATCCGCGATAGAACATTGTTTTTCCCACTACACACCACGCTGTTTGTCCGTCGCCATTTTGGAAATAAAATATTTCGAGAAATAAATCACGAAAGTAATTATTACTGTCCGCCTTAGCAGGGACAGAAAACCAAAATATCCTGTTCACTGTCCGCGTTCACCAGGTGTCCCCTTATCAGTGACTGGGAAAAAATTAAGGAACTCCGAGAGCAAGCTACTAAAGCATTAGCAAAATCCTACAAAGACTATGTTAACAACCACATTGGAGACAGCCTGAAAACTAATCCAAAACGATTCTGGTCATTTATTAAGGCAAATAAACGAGAAAACATTGGCATCCCCACACTTCGAGTAAATGACCAACCAATAATTAATGATCGAGATAAAGCAAATGCCTTCAACAACCAATTTAGCTCTGTATTTACCCAAGAAAAGCACCCCATCCCATAAATAGCCCCCTCTACTTACCCCAACATCCCCCTTCTCGAAATTGGCATAGATGGCGTAATAAAGCAGCTGGAAAATCTAAACCAGAACAAAGCTACAGGCCCAGATGAACTCCCAGCCAGAGTCCTTAAAGAAACTGCAAAGCAGATAGCTCCCATGATCACCCAAATTTTCCAACAATCATACAACACTGGTAAACTTCCTAATGACTGGCTACAAGCATTAGTAACTCCTATACACAAAAAGAGCCATAAATCTGACCCAGCTAACTACAGACCCATATCACTAACCTGCATCCTCTGTAAAGTAATGGAACATATCATCCTAAGCAACATGTGGAAACACCTGCACAAGCATAACATCATTCTCCACTTCCAACACGGATTCCAGTCGGGACTGTCTTGTGAATCTCAACTCATTGAGACAGTCCACGACTGGATGACTGCTATGGACAACAAGACCCAAATTGACGCAATCCTGCTTGACTTTGCCAAAGCCTTCGACAAAGTGCCTCACCTACGTCTTCTATCAAAATTGACCTCATACGGAATCACTGGAAACACTCAAAATTGGATCAATTCTTTTCTATCCAACCGCAAACAGAGAGTCTCAGTTAACAGTGCCCTGTCGGACATCACAGATGTCACATCTGGTGTCCCACAGGGTTCAGTTCTAGGACCTGTCCTCTTCTTACTCTACATAAATGACATAAATGGGAACATCAAATCTTCTATATGCCTTTTTAAGATTACTACTTAAATTAAAAGCCCATGGTATCGGGGATAGCATAACTGACTGGATAGAACAATGGCTGACTGACAGAAGACAACGAGTTGTAGTAGATGGAGAAGTTTCAAATTGGAAATCGGTTTTGAGTGGGGTACCTCAAGGATCAGTGTAAGGACCTATATTATTCTTAATATATATCAGTGACTTGGACGACAGTATAACAAGTAACGTACTGAAATTTGCGGATGACACAAAACTGTTTAGAAAGGTTAGTACTGATGGTGTTAAACAACATTTACAAAACGATCTAAACAGATTAGTGAAATGGTCTGAGAAATCGCAGATGTTGTTCAATTTTGGGAAATGTAAATGCCTACATACAGGACATGGGAACTTGAATGTAAACTATAAAATGGGAGATACTGTTCTGGGTACTACTGTAAAAGAAAAGGACTTAGGAGTTACAATACGCGCTGATATGAAAGTTTCAGAGCAGTGTGGTATTGCAGCTTCAAAGGGAAATAAAATTCTTGGATTGATTAGAAGAAACATAACAAACAAGGGAAAAAAGTTAATTATACCTCTTTATAAAGCAATAGTTAGACCTCATTTAGAATACTGTATACAAGCATGGAGACCATATCATAAGAAGGATATAGATACGCTTGAACGCATACAAAGGAGAGCAACTAAAATGATTCCAGAACTGAGAGACCTTAGTTATGAAGAACACCTGAAAGAATGTGGTTTAACAACTCTAGAGACAAGGAGGTTAAGAGGAGATCTGATTGAAGTTTTTAAGATATTGAATGGGTATGAAAATATTGATAGAAATATGTTTTTTTCACTCAAGAAGGATAGCAGAACTAGAGGACATGAGGTAAAATTAGTAAAGGATCAATGTAGATTGGACATCAGGAAGCACTCGTTCTCACAGAGGACAATAAATGAATGGAACAAATTGTCTACAGATTGTGTAACTGCTAGCAGCGTGAATATGTTTAAAAACAAGGTTGACACATATCTCAGGAGGGCGGGTTATAAGTAGATGAACATTGTTGGACTCTCGATAAGCCAATGGCTTCCTTGTCCACTTGCCATCTG
The DNA here is from genome assembly GCA_033239005.1 of Lamellibrachia satsuma. Classification (NCBI taxonomy): domain Eukaryota; kingdom Metazoa; phylum Annelida; class Polychaeta; order Sabellida; family Siboglinidae; genus Lamellibrachia; species Lamellibrachia satsuma. The sequence goes on from BSQZ01000109.1 coordinate 728,931, forward strand.
GGCCTTTGGCTTGGATGGCAAATCTTGTTAAATCTTTTTTGCTGATGATAGTATTATATATCGTAAAATTTCTTCCAAAACCGATCATGAAATTCTCCAAACTGACCTAAGCCAACTCCAAACATGGTCAGACAAATGGCAAATGGAATTTAATGTCTCTAAATGTGTCCACCTTCCAATAACAAACAAAACTAAACCCAGCCCACACACGTACTCGCTTTCTAGCCAGCCATTATCCACTGTATCCAGCCACTCATATCTCAGAGTAAAATTGGATTCCAAATTAACCTGGACAAATCACGTCACTGACATAACTTCAAAATCTTTGACATTTTTAGGCATGATTAAACGAACTCTTGGCCCATGTAAACCCGAAGTTAAACAAACAGCCTATAACATGCTAATCTGGCCAAAACTCGAGTACTCTTCACCCTTATGGAATTCTCACACCTTTTCACAAGTGAAAAGCCTTGAAGGAGTGCAACACTCTGCTGCCAGATTTGTTAAAAAAGACGGAACACAAATCCGAAGACGTATCATTAAACAAGCCACAACCTTCTACAAAATTCTAAATAACATTATTGAGATCACCCCCCCTCCAGGCCTACTAACCCGCTCTTGAACCCATGGACAATACGTAGCCCCCAGGTGTCGTATAAATGCAATGGTCTTTTCATTTTATCCCCGAGCCATTCGCATATGGAATATGATTCCACCAAAAATTACCAACATAAAAACCCAAAATCATTTCAAGAAGCTATTATGGAACTCCCTTTCACCACACCTCCTCACCTAAACTGCTTTTAAAACACAGTGCTCAGCGTAAACTTATCCATGGTGTGGGTATGGAGACTGTATATGTGTGCATGTGGCAAGGCAGTGACAGTATCCACACACATAACCAACTTATTAAAAATTTTCGTTTAACATCCTATACATAGAATAAATAAAACTATCAGATAAAAACCATTTCAGCATCATTAAAGATACTAGTCTTTTAGCTGAATGTACCACCCACAGCGCATGCGCACAGGCCACCACAAACTCCTGCATTAGCCCAAGTTTGAAGTATAACCACTTGAGACTTGAGAAAAGCATGGAGGCCGTATCGTAAGAAGGACATAGACAAGCTAGAAAGAATACAAACAAGAGCAACTAAAATGATTCCAGAATTGAGAGACCTTAGTTACGAAAGTCGCTTATTACAATGTGGTTTGACAACACCAGAGACCAGGAGACTAAGAGGAGACCAAATAGAAGTGTTTAAAATAGTGAATGGTTATGAGGATGTTGATAGGAATATGTTCTTCAAACTTAAAGAAGGCAGTAGAACCAGAGGACACAAAGCAGCATTAGTTAAGGAGCAGTGTAGGTTGGACATGAGAAAGTACTCTTTCTCACAGAGGGTGATAAATGAATGGAACAAACTGCCAAATGATTGTGTTAATGCTAGTAGTGTGAATATGTTTAAAAATAAAATTGACAGATATTTGATAAGGGCTGGCTACAGAGTGATATATGTTGTTGGGGTAGATGACCCTCCCAAGTGACCCTTCAGATCCTGTATCTGTCCTTAATGACCCCTTAATGACCCCTTCATTAATTCAATCTAGACATATTGACTTAAGTTTTCATCTTGACATGGGCAACCTATTATGTTGCATAAACTGAGGACATCTGGGGTAAAGAAAACCTTCTGGGGAGGGCACTGCTACCCATCTGGAATGCCTCCCTGTTTGGGAGATCGGATCTGTTTGGGACAAGAGGGCAGTCGGTCAGCTCCAGCGATGAGGGTCCTGTGTTGGTGGTAACCCAATGACCCAAGACTTGTGTTCTTGGGTCTTGTTGTGTTCTGTGAGTTAAAGTGGACAGGTAGGTCAGTGGACAGGTAGGTCAGTGGACAGGGAGGTCAGTGGACAGGTAGGTCAGTGGACAGGGAGGTCAGTGGACAGTTAGGTCAGTGGACAGGTAGGTCAGTGGACAGGGAGGTCAGTGGACAGGGAGGTCAGTGGACAGCTAGGTCAGTGAACAGGGAGGTCAGTGGACAGGGAGGTCAGTGGACAGGGAGGTCAGTGGACAGGTAGGTCAGTGAACAGGTAGGTCAGTGAACAGGGAGGTCAGTGGACAGGTAGGTCAGTGGACAGGGAGGTCAGTGGACAGGTAGGTGAGTGGACAGGGAGGTCAGTGGACAGGGAGGTCAGTGGACAGGGAGGTCAGTGGACAGGTAGGTGAGTGGACAGGTAGGTGAGTGGACAGGGAGGTCAGTGGACAGGGAGGTCAGTGGACAGGTAGGTGAGTGGACAGGTAGGTGAGTGGACAGGTAGGTGAGTGGACAGGTAGGTGAGTGGACAGGGAGGTCAGTGGACAGGTAGGTGAGTGGACAGGTAGGTGAGTGGACAGGTAGGTCAGTGAACAGGGAGATCAGTGGACAGGTAGGTGAGTGGACAGGTAGGTGAGTGGACAGGGAGGTCAGCGGACAGATAGGTCAGCGGACAGGTAGGTCAGTGGACAGGTAGGTCAGTGGACAGGGAGGTCAGTGGACAGGGAGGTCAGTGGACAGGGAGGTCAGTGGACAGGTAGGTGAGTGGACAGGTAGGTCAGTGGACAGGGAGGTCAGTGGACAGGGAGGTCAGTGGACAGGTAGGTGAGTGGACAGGTAGGTGAGTGGACAGGTAGGTGAGTGGACAGGTAGGTGAGTGGACAGGTAGGTCAGTGAACAGGGAGGTCAGTGGACAGGTAGGTGAGTGGACAGGTAGGTGAGTGGACAGGGAGGTCAGCGGACAGGTAGGTCAGCGGACAGGTAGGTCAGCGGACAGGTAGGTCAGTGGACAGGTAGGTCAGTGGACAGGTAGGTCAGCGGACAGGGAGGTCAGCGGACAGGTAGGTCAGTGGACAGGTAGGTCAGTGGACAGGTAGGTCAGTGGACAAGTAGGTCAGTGGACAGGGAGGTCAGTGGACAGGTAGGTCAGTGGACAGGTAGGTCAGTGGACAGGTAGGTCAGTGGACAGGGAGGTCAGTGGACAGGTAGGTCAGTGGACAGGGAGGTCAGTGGACAGGGAGGTGAGTGAACAAGGAGGTCATACAATGTACATAGCTAACAACTCCAGCAAACAGCATAAAACACTGATTCAACGGCCGACTGTGTAAGATACTAACATATTTACAATGCCAGGACAGATCTACAACGCCAAGACATATCTACACCGCCATGACAGATCTACACCGCCATGACACATCTACACCGCCATGACAGATCTACACCGCCATGACAGATCTACACCGCCATGACACATCTACACCGCCATGACAGATCTACACCACCATGACAGATCTACAACGCCAAGACATATCTACACCGCCATGACAGATCTACACCGCCATGACACATCTACACCGCCATGACAGATCTACACCGTCAGGACAGATCTACACCGCCATGACAGACCTACACCGCCAGGACAGACCTACACCGCCATGACAGACCTACACCGCCATGACAGACTTACACCGCCAGGACAGACCTACACCGCCATGACAGACCTACACCGCCATGACAGACCTACACCGCCAGGACAGATCTACACCGTCATAACAGACCTACACCACCATGACAGACCTATGCTGCCAGGACAGATCTAAACCACCATGACAGACCTACAACGCCAGGACAGATCTACACCGTCAGGACAGACCTACAACGCCAGTACAGACCTACACTGCCAGGACAGATCTACACTGCCATGACAGATCTACACCGCCATGACAGACCTATACTGCCAGGACAGATCTACACCGCCATGACAGATTTACACTGCCAGGACAGATCTACACCGTCATGACATACCTACACCGCCAGGACAGATCTACACCGCCATGACAGACCTATACCGCCATGACAGACTTACACCGCCAGGACAGACCTACACCGCCAGGACAGACCTACACTGCCAGGACAGATCTACACCGCCATGACATACTTACACCGCCAGGACAGATCTACACCGCCATGACAGACCTATACCGCCATGACAGACTTATACCGCCATGACAGACTTACACCACCAGGACAGACCTACACCGCCAGGACAGACCTACACCGCCATGACAGACCTACACCGCCAGGACACCTACACCGCCAGGACAGACCTACACCGCCATGACAGACCTACACCGCCATGACAGACCTACACCGCCAGGACAGATCTACACCGCCATGACAGACCTACACCGCCAGGATAGATCTACACCGCCATGACAGACCTTCACCACCAGGACAGATCTACACTGCCAGGACAGTGCTCGTTAGATCTGATGCTTCATGAACAGGTCAGCACTGAGTTGGTGCAGGATATAACAGGACTTGTAGACCACATGTTATAATATAGTTTCTATTTAGCTGAACGCCCAACATTTCAGATCAAGTACATTTTATGCATGGCATCAAACAAGATTCGTAGATCACACAGCTGTGTTAGACTGAGTCTGCGTAGATCACACAGCTGTGTTAGACTGAGTCTGCATAGATCACACAGCTGTGTTAGACTGAGTCTGCGTAGATCACACAGCTGTGTTAGACTGAGTTTGCGTAGATCATACAGCTGTGTTAGACTGAGTCTGCGTAGATCACACAGCTGTGTTTGACTGAGTCTGTGTAGATCACACAGCTGTGTTAGACTGAGTCTGCGTAGATCACACAGCTGTGTTAGACTGAGTCTGCGTAGATCACACAGCTGTGTTAGACTGATTCTGCACCCTTAGATAGTTCCCATAACTAGTGTTAATTAGTGTCATACATTTGACAGTGGTTAGAATGTAGGATTGTTATTAGACAGTGGTTAGAATGTAGGACTGTTATTAGACAGTGGTTAGAATGTAGGACTGTTATTAGACAGTGGTTAGAATGTAGGACTGTTATTAGACAGTGGTTAGAATGTAGGACTTATTAGACATTCGTTAGAATGTAGGACTGTTATTCGACAGTGGTTAGAATGTAGGACTGTTATTCGACAGTGGTTAGAATGTAGGACTGTTATTAGACAGTGGTTAGAATGTAGGACTTATTAGACATTCGTTAGAATGTAGGACTGTTATTCGACAGTGGTTAGAATGTAGGACTGTTATTCGACAGTGGTTAGAATGTAGGACTGTTATTAGACAGTGGTTAGAATGTAGGACTTATTAGACATTCGTTAGAATGTAGGACTGTTATTCGACAGTGGTTAGAATGTAGGACTGTTATTAGACAGTAGTTAGAATGTAGGACTGTTATTCAGCAGGGCCAGGTTTTGAATCCTATTGCTACAGTTTTGAAGCTTGGGTAATTGTTTACTTTATATTGCCTCAATGCACTCAGCCGTGTAGACAGTGCACTCAGCCGTGTAGACAGTGCACTCAGCCGTGTAGACAGTGCCCGGCTACAGACAGTGCCCGGCTACAGACAGTGCCTGGCTACAGACAGTGCCCGGCTACAGACAGTGCCCGGCTACAGACAGTGCCCGGCTACAGACAGTGCCTGGCTACAGACAGTGCCCGGCTACAGACAGTGCCCGGCTACAGACAGTGCCCGGCTACAGACAGTGCCCGGCTACAGACAGTGCCTGGCTACAGACAGTGCCTGGCTACAGACAGTGCCTGGCTACAGACAGTGCCTGGCTACAGACAGTGCCCGGCTACAGACAGTGCCCGGCTACAGACAGTGCCCGGCTACAGACAGTGCCCGGCTACAGACAGTGCCTTGCTACAGACAGTGCCTGGCTACAGACAGTGCCTGGCTACAGATAGTGCCTGGCTACAGACAGTGCCCGGCTACAGACAGTGCCTGGCTACAGACAGTGCCTTGCTACAGACAGTGCCTGGCAACAGACAGTGCCTGGCTACAGACAGTGCCTGGCTACAGACAGTGGTGGATATGTGTTTGATTAGTCTTGGTGCAGTAATTCCAGTAAGGCTGAATACTTCCCAGAGAAGAGTTGTTGGAATGAACCAGTCTGTCTGAGGGTGAAGTAACCAGTCTGTCTGAGGGTGAAGTAACCATTCTGTCAGAGGGTGAAGTAACCAGGTTCTTCCTGTCTGTCTGATGGTATATTGTCTGGCTACCCCTCCAGGAACCAAGGGTTAATGTAAAAAAACAACAACCTGGACAGCCATTGTCATATTATACTACTGAACTATGTAAGAATGTCAGACAATATCCACTTAGCATGAAAGAAAAACACTGTATCAAGCAGAGTGTAACTTGAACCGCAGAAAACGGAGCATGGCACCTTTTTGTTCAATCAAATCTCTTCAATTTTTTCTTCCCCTGCTTTCGTCAGTGTTTTACAGCAACGCTGTGTTACTGTTGACAGAAATGCTGGCAAAGACACATGATACACCTCTTAAAAAGAGAAAGGGGCCAACCCCAAAGACACATGATACACCTCCCAAAGAGAGAAAGGGGCCAACCCCAAAGACACATGATACACCTGCCAGAAAGTGGAAGAGGCCCACCCCACAGCTTTGAGTGAGGCCATCTGTTAGTTTTTGAAGCTGTGCCACACAAAGCGTCAACTATCTAAAACCACAAACTAATCATCTTAAATGTCATCGTCTCTGCCATTTTAATGGGCAAAATAATCTTACAACAACATTGTGAATAACAACATTGTAAATAACAACATTGTAAATAACAATGTAAATAAAAGTTACACCTGCATTTTTTGAAATTTTTTTTACAATCAGTTCAATTTGTTTTATTTACAAATGGAAACATGTAACAAATTCTCATAATGTGTCCTGTTTACAATGCATTGTTGTCACATTTCATTGAATTTTGACACAACATAGACTAATCTTGAAGAAATGTAAAAAATTAAAATATATGCAATGTTGACATGACATGCTTATGTTGACATGACATGCTTCTGTTGACATGACATGCTTATGTTGATATTACATGCTTATGTTGACATGAGTTGCCTACAAATATCATCTTTTTTTATCTACTTTTGAGCAAGTACACATTGAATTACTGTAGTGTTTTGTGACACTATTGTAGACCACATCACAGTGAACAACACAAGTTACTGTAGTGGTTTGTGACACTATTGTAGACCACATCACAGTGAACAACATCAGTTACTGTAGTGTTTTGTGACACTATTGTAGACCACACCACAGTGAACAACATTAGTTACTGTAGTGTTTTATGACACTATTGTAGACCACATCACAGTGAACAACACAAGTTACTGTAGTGTTTTGCGACACTATTGTAGACCACATCACAGTGAACAACATAAGTTACTGTAGTGTTTTGCGACACTATTGTAGACCACATCACAGTGAACAACATCAGTTACTGTAGTGTTTTGCGACACTATTGTAGACCACATCACAGTGAACAACACAAGTTACTGTAGTGTTTTGCGACACTATTGTAGACCACATCACAGTGAACAACACAAGTTACTGTAGTGTTTTGTGACACTATTGTAGACCACATCACAGTGAACAACATAAGTTACTGTAGTGTTTTGTGACACTATTGTAGACCACATCACAGTGAACAACATAAGTTACTGTAGTGTTTTGTGACACTATTGTAGACCACATCACAGTGAACAACATAAGTTACTGTAGTGTTTTGCGACACTATTGTAGACCACATCACAGTGAACAACATAAGTTACTGTAGTGTTTTGCGACACTATTGTAGACCACATCACAGTGAACAACATAAATTACTGTAGTGTTTTGCGACACTATTGTAGACCACATCACAGTGAACAACATAAGTTACTGTAGTGTTTTGTGACACTATTGTAGACCACATCACAGTGAACAACATAAGTTACTGTAGTGTTTTGTGACACTATTGTAGACCACATCACAGTGAACAACATAAGTTACTGCAGTGTTTTGTGACACTATTGTAGACCACATCACAGTGAACAACATCAGTTACTGTAGTGTTTTGTGACACTATTGTAGACCACATCACAGTGAACAACATAAGTTACTGCAGTGTTTTGTGACACTATTGTAGACCACATCACAGTGAACAACATAAGTTACTGCAGTGTTTTGTGACACTATTGTAGACCACATCACAGTGAACAACATAAGTTACTGCAGTGTTTTGTGACACTATTGTAGACCACATCACAGTGAACAACATAAGTTACTGTAGTGTTTTGTGACACTATTGTAGACCACATCACAGTGAACAACATAAGTTACTGTAGTGTTTTGTGACACTATTGTAGACCACATCACAGTGAACAACATAAGTTACTGTAGTGTTTTGCGACACTATTGTAGACCACATCACAGTGAACAACATCAGTTACTGTAGTGTTTTGCGACACTATTGTAGACCACATCACAGTGAACAACATCAGTTACTGTAGTGTTTTGCGACACTATTGTAGACCACATCACAGTGAACAACATCAGTTACTGCAGTGTTCTATGACACTATTGTAGACTACATAAGTTCCTGGAGTGTTTTATGACACTATTGTAGACTACATAAGTTCCTAGTGATATCTTCTCTTGTGGCAGCCTCAGTAAACACCTTGTACCAATCTACTTGAAGGACATTAAGGACACCCACCTTGTATAACTACCCTTGTTGGACACAGATAGCAGGAGGAGATAGCTGACAAACTGAAGCCAACACTGATGAAGGCAGGAGATAGTGGTCTAGACATCTTGATATAGACTGCCCTCCACACTCAGTCTATACAGCCACAGGCTATACAAAGGACTGATCCTCATATGACAGGTCACAGGGTCAAACCACTGTTTTACTTCAGTCTTCATGATACATGAATGAAGTGCTAGTTGCTATTTGAATTCTGTCCGCATGCGCATGCATGCATGCACGGCAGTGATTTTGAGTAGTTACAACACTATCAACAATAATTTTTTTGGGATACCCTTATAAGAGTGATACATGAACACTGTGGGATACCCTTATAAGAGTGATACATGAACACTGTGGGATACCCTTATAAGAGTGATACATGAACACTGTGGGATACCCTTATAAGAGTGATACATGAACACTGTGGGATACCCTTATAAGAGTGATACATCAACACTGTGGGATACCCTTATAAGAGTGATACATCAACACTGTGGGATACCCTTATAAGAGTGATACATCAACACTGTGGGATACCCTTATAAGAGTGATACATGAACACTGTGGGATACCCTTATAAGAGTGATACATGAACACTGTGGGATACCCTTATAAGAGTGATACATGAACACTGTGGGATACCCTTATAAGAGTGATACATCAACACTGTGGGATACCCTTATAAGAGTGATACATCAACACTGTGGGATACCCTTATAAGAGTGATACATGAACACTGTGGGATACCCTTATAAGAGTGATACATGAACACTGTGGGATACCCTTATAAGAGTGATACATGAACACTGTGGGATACCCTTATAAGAGTGATACATGAACACTGTGGGATACCCTTATAAGAGTGATACATCAACACTGTGAGATACCCTTATAAGAGTGATACATCAACACTGTGGGATACCCTTATAAGAGTGATACATCAACACTGTGGGATACCCTTATAAGAGTGATACATCAACACTGTGGGATACCCTTATAAGAGTGATACATCAACACTGTGAGATACCCTTATAAGAGTGATACATGAACACTGTGGGATACCCTTATAAGAGTGATACATCAACACTGTGAGATACCCTTATAAGAGTGATACATCAACACTGTGGGATACCCTTATAAGAGTGATACATGAACACTGTGAGATACCCTTATAAGAGTGATACATGAACACTGTGGGATACCCTTATAAGAGTGATACATGAACACTGTGGGATACCCTTATAAGAGTGATACATCAACACTGTGAGATACCCTTATACGAGTGATACATCAACACTGTGAGATACCCTTATAAGAGTGATACATCAACACTGTGAGATACCCTTATAAGAGTGATACATGAACACTGTGGGATACCCTTATAAGAGTGATACATCAACACTGTGGGATACCCTTATAAGAGTGATACATCAACACTGTGGGATACCCTTATAAGAGTGATACATCAACACTGTGGGATACCCTTATAAGAGTGATACATCAACACTGTGAGATACCCTTATAAGAGTGATACATCAACACTGTGAGATACCCCTTAGGTGTACATTAGAGCACAGTAGGTGATGTGTATACGACCCCTTGCCACATTGCTCCACCCCTCCACAACAGGGGCATTGTGAGGGGTGCTAACAGATAATCTGTCAAATCGCTCACACTGATTGAATTATTTACTTTCTCCACACCCAGTGCAGTCTCTATTGTCACCCCTGGCTCAATCAAAGTTACCCCAAAACCAGGACATCCATCACAAATGAGCAGATGAAAGGAGTTCTCTTTCATTTATTTACTCGGTTCACCCCTTCATATTATATCCAATGAACTTTGGTAATATTATTAATGTTCATGCATCATTTCAGGCCAATGCTGTATTTGTCCCATTATAGTCTACAGGGGTAAAAAGAGAACACTTGTGGCCAACTGTTTCATGGGTTTGTCTGATGGAAATAATTCTCTGGTTCATGTTTAAGGTAGCTGGAGTGGCTAATGTGTCAGTAGCTGGAGCTGCTAATGTGTCAGTAGCTGGAGCGGCTAATGTGTCAGTAGCTGGAGCTGCTAATGTGTCAGTAGCTGGAGCGGCTAATGTGTCAGTAGCTGGAGCTGCTAATGTGTCAGTAGCTGGAGCGGCTAATGTGTCAGCAGCTGGAGCTGCTAATGTGTCAGCAGCTGGAGCGGCTAATGTGTCAGAAGCTGGAGCGGCTAATGTGTCAGTAACTGGAGTGGCTAATGTGTCAGTATCTGGAGCGGCTAATGTGTCAGTAGCTGGAGCGGCTAATGTGTCAGTAGCTGGTGCAGCTAATCTGTAGTAGCTGGAGTGGCTAATGTGTCAGTAGCTGGAGGGGCTAATGTGTCAGTAGCTGGAGCGGCTAATGTGTCAGTAGCTGGAGCGGCTAATGTGTCAGTAGCTGGAGCAGCTAATCTGTCAGTAGCTGGTGCAGCTAATTTGTAGTAGCTGAGTGGCTAATGTGTCAGTAGCTGGAGCGGCTAATGTGTCAGTAGCTGGAGCAGCTAATGTGTCAGTTGATGTTTTCATTGTTTTATTCATAACATGATAGGAAATACTGAACTAAAAGTCAACACCACAAATAATCACCCGGCACTAACGTCATATTTTGCCAATCCATCCTAAAAAAAACAAGCAATTTTGCAAATCCCACTGACGTCTTCCAGACACATCAGTTTTATATCTACCTAACTAAATCATGTCTTTAAACCAGCAAATATCAGCACTAATATAGTTTATTGTGCCTTTGAAACTATAACGAAAATGGCACTATGGAACAACCATGAAATGATGCTTAATTTAAATTTTTAGAAAAACTACAACACTTACTAAGCTGCAATTTGGCATATGAACGCGTTTCACGTGTAGGCAACTTTACAGTTTTGGTGAATGGTGAATGGTTTGTGTTAAAAATACACTGACACTTTAGGCTATCATTCAACTTTTGCTTAATTCATTCATGGTGGTGTAGCAGACATATTTTTTTCATGTTAACCAAAATCTACCTTAAAGTTATCAGTGACATTGTTATACTTATATGTAAGTCGTTTATTTCTTTGGAGATTTTCTCAGGCTTTTGTGGCTATTTTTTCACATTCACAATTTTTTTTTATCATAACCAAATAAATGAAAAAGGCAATTTTATTCATCTGGAATATTATGTAGTATTTATTTTAGTTTAATATAGTATATATTAAACAACACTACATTCTTTCAGCTTCAAAAACTGTCATAACAAATCTAATTAAAATATGTATCACATCCTGATTATATCTGAAATATTTTCCTTGCAACACACAATTAAATTCTAATCTGCTAGAAACATAACACATCAGTTTTATACTTAGAAATAATAATAAATAATGCAATGGAAATTGCAAGAATTAACCCATAACAAAATTCAATGCGGAGGGATTATTTTTAGACATGACATTATGTGATTGTGCCATAGTCAAGTTAACTAGGTGCAGAGAACCAGAGGCAGGGAAAGGTTATAGATGCCAGAGGCAGGGAGAGGTTATAACTAACAGATCACGCACGTTCAGACAAGGCCTGGTCGTATCTAATCAGTTCCCACTATTCCATCCAGTTTTACATGCAATCTAACAAAAAGTCCTTCACATTCATCATCCTTCCATTAACCACAGGAAAGGCTTTTTCTTCTCCCAAAACCCTGCCAACGATGAGATATAAAAATAAGGTTTCTCCCAATGTAAGTTTGCCAGGGAAGGCAATGAATTTCCCCTTCCCAACAATTTATTTTCCCTACCAATTTATTTAAACATTTGTTCTTAAAACTATCAGTCAGGCGGAACAAAACTTTAGATGTACACTTAGTCACACGAATAGTGCACACTTGAAATACTCAAGATTTTGTCATAAATTTTGGGTGGAAAAAAAAAACACTCCCCACCTTTGCCTGGTGCATTGTGGGTCCAACAGGAAAGTGACACCATAACGATAAATGGGATGATTAAACGGAATGCACAAATAAATGTTTAAATCAATGACAACCGATAAATTACAATTTGACACCAGGTGGCACCACCATCAATTGAATATTACAGAATGACCTTCATCAAGGTTAAACTAGCTCCTCCCCCTACCAATCTCTAACAACCACACACCTCCCCCACTACCAATCTCTAACAACCACACTCCTCCCCCCTACCAATCTCTAACAACCACACACCTCCCCCACTACCAATCTTTAACAACCACACACCTCCCCACCAATATTTAACAACCACACACCTCCCCCACTACCAATCTCTAACAACCACACTCCTCCCCCCTACCAATCTCTAACAACCACACACCTCCCCCACTACCAATCTTTAACAACCACACACCTCCCCCACTACCAATCTCTAACAACCACACACCTCCCCCTACCAATCTCTAACAACCACACACCTCCCCCACTACCAATCTTTAACAACCACATACCTCCCCACCAATATTTAACAACCACACACCTCCCCCACTACCAATCTCTAACAACCACACACACCTCCCCACTACCAATCTTTAACAACCACACACCTCCCCCTCTACCAATCTCTAACAACCACACACCTCCCCCACTACCAATCTTTAACAACCACACACCTCCCCACCAATATTTAACAACCACACACCTCCCCCACTACCAATCTCTAACAACCACACACACCTCCCCACTACCAATCTCTAACAACCACACACCTCCCCCACTACCAATCTATAACAAACTCAACAGAACATTGCATGTCCTAAACCTACAGGATATTTTGCTTATTGCACATTGATTATAAAGATACCACCAAAAGACATAACAATGCACTTTGTAACCAAACAAGGGTTTTTCTGTGATCATTGTACGTCATTGCATGGAAGGCAGTCTGCACACCACGAGTGGGACACCATGAAGACACCCAAACCACGCAGGCAATGACAAGGGACACCATGAAGACACCCAAACCACGCAGGCAATGACAAGGGACACCATGAAGACACCATTCACCATGCAGGCAATGACAAGGGACACCATGAAGACACACAAACCACGCAGGCAACGACAAGGGACACCATGAAGACACCCCACACCACGCAGGCAATGACAAGGGACACCATGAAGACACCCCACACCACGCAGGCAATGACAAGGGACACCATGAAGACACCACGCAGGCAATGACAAGGGACACCATGAAGACACCACGCAGGCAATAACAAGGGACACCATGAAGACACCACGCAGGCAATGACAAGGGACACCATGAAGACACCCTGTCCACCTATAGTGATTCTGCATGCAGTCTTCAATGACAGTCAGCTGGTGCATTGTTACACAGACTCTGTTGTTTAGAGTTTTTTACTGAAGATCTTTTGATGTTAATGAAGGTTATTTCTGCTGTTGTTGAAACAATCACAAGTCCAATGTTCCTTCTATATAGGCACTTGATAGTTCTGTAGGTCGCAATGTTCCTTCTATATAGGCACTTGATAGTTCTGTAGGTCGCAATGTTCCTTCTATATAGGCACTTGATAGTTCTGTAGGTCGCAATGTTCCTTCTATATAGGCACTTGATAGTTCTGTAGGTCGCAATGTTACATTTAACCAGGGCTGGTTTTTTTAGCATCTTCCCAACACACACGCTGCATCAGGGTGAAACATTACACCCCAAGTTACAAAGACAAGCATCACCAGCTGTGATAACAACCCTGGCTGTGTACCAGTCTGTGATCATGCCTGATCCATCCTACATATAAAAGGATAAGACGATTCTCAAACAAGACGACTGGTTGTAGAACCCAGCACAACGAGGCACCTTTGAGCAGCCAGTATTTTTTGTAACAGTCACAACAGAAACGTTCCATCAACGCACCCTGGTAATCGCAGCAAGACAAATTTTATTTGATGATTTCAGGGGCCAAAGACATGTTTTTTTTCACTGTGTACAACTGTTGTCTGTTTGTCATATTGGCTGCAAACTAATTTAAGTCTATGTCATGTCTTAGGTATATTAACACCTTTCTGTTACTTGAGCAAAATATTTATTTGACAGAAAGCTGAAAATGCTTTCTGAAAGTAAAACAAAAATTTCGGAAAAAACAAATGTAAGAAATTTACACCCCTAGGTAATCATCTGATCACTAGTTTGAAACTTACTTCAAACATATTTAAATTTAAAGTGCTCCCTTATTTAACATAATGTTGACAGTTTCATGTCACTATTTGAAGCTTAAATAAATCCTCTTTAATAAAGTAATCACGTTCACACGTGTAACTGGAATAATTAAGCTTGTTAGATGTTTTGTTTTTGGAACATAATGAAAGAAACTTTCATAAATATATTCCAAGAAAACTACCATTTACCTAGCTATTTACCTTATAAAAAACATATACCAACAGGGCAAGATTCTGCAAGCGCAGAAAGAGTTCTACGAATTAAAACACTGATTGGCACCATACAAGACTTCTGTCCATTTTAATAAGAAAAACATACAACATAAATATTTTGCATGAGTTGGTACCAGGAGTGATCCATCAAATCTTCTCATCTGCCCGGACACAAAAAGTCTGAGGAAAGGCATTTTTCATTTCCACTGGCACTTCAAAGAATTTTGCAAACAGATTTCGCATGGTTTACTGTCAACATGCCAGGATTTATCAATTTAATTTTTATGAGTTTAAAAATAAACTAAACATATGATGGCATAAACTACATTGAGAAAGATATCACGAGTTCTTCAATCATAAACTAAAACACCACCTTGTTTTGCTGAACAGTGTAATATGGCCCTGCAGAGGGAGTGTTATAACTGAAACAGAGTAATGTGGCCCTGCAGAGGGAGCGTTATAACTGAAACAGCATAATGTGGCACTGCAGTGGAGAGTGTTATAACTGAAACAGGGGAGTGTTACAACTAAAACAGTGTAATGTGACCCAACACAAGGGGAGTGTTACAACTAAAACAGTGTAATGTGGCCCAGCAGGGGGAGTGTTACAACTAAAACAGTGTAATGTGGCCCAGCAGGGGAGAGTGTTATAACTGAAACAGGGGAGTGTTACAACTAAAACAGTGTAATGTGACCCAACACAAGGGGAGTGTTACAACTAAAACAGTGTAATGTGGCCCAGCAGGGGGAGTGTTACAACTAAAACAGTGTAATGTGGCCCAGCAGGGGGAGTGTTACAACTAAAACAGTGTAATGTGGTCCTGCAGGGGGAGTGTTACAACTAAAACAGTTTAATGTGGTCCTGCAGTGGGAGTGTTACAACTAAAACAGTGTAATGTGGTCCTGCAGGGGGAGTGTTACAACTAAAACAGTGTAATGTGACCGTGCAGTGGGAGTGTTACAACTAAAACAGTGTAATGTGGTCCTGCAGAGGGAGTGTTATAACTGAAACAGTGTAATGTGGCAGTGCAGAGGGAGAATGTTATAACTGAAACAGGTCAATATCATGTTGAGGATGCTTTTGAGACTACTAAGGGATTGTGCTGTGGAATGTCAAGAGAAGTTTCTGCCTTGCATTGTCACTGTTTTAATGCACCGTTCTTGGAGCCGCCATACAGGGATTAGCACCAGTGAACAATGTGCGCTGGCCCTGCCCAAGTAACACACCTCCCCAATAGGAACCAGTGAACAATGTGTACTGGCCCTGTCCAAGTAACACACCTCCCCAATAGGGACCAGTGAACAATGTGTACTGGCCCTGTCCAAGTAACACACCTCCCCAATAGGGACCAGTGAACCATGTGTACTGGCCCGGCCCAAGTAACACATCTTCGCAATAGGGACCATTGAACCATGTGTATTGGCCCTGTCCAAATAACACACCTCCCCAATAGGGACCAGTGAACAATGTGCAACGGCCTTGGCCCAAGTAACACATCTCCCCAATAGTGGCCAGTGAACAATGTGTACTGGCCCTGTCCAAGTAACACACTTCCCCAATAGGGACCAGTGAACCAAGTGTACTGGCCATGTCCAAGTAACACACCTCCCCAATAGGGACCAGTGAACCATGTGTACTGGCCATGTCCAAGTAACACACCTCCCCAATAGGGACCAGTGAACCATGTGTACTGGCCATGTCCAAGTAACACACCTCCCCAATAGGGACCAGTGAACCATGTGTACTGGCCTGGCCCAAGTAACACACCTCCCCAATAGGGACCAGTGAACCAAGTGTACTGGCCATGTCCAAGTAACACACCTCCCCAATAGGGACCAGTGAACCATGTGTACTGGCCATGTCCAAGTAACACACCTCCCCAATAGAGACCAGTGAACCATGTGTACTGGCCATGTCCAAGTAACACACCTCCCCAATAGGGACCAGTGAACCATGTGTACTGGTCCTGTCCAAGTAACACACCTCCCCAACAGGGACCAGCAATTACACACAATCACCGAACACTCAGACATATTAATTAGTGATACTGGTCATTGATAGGCCTTGTTGATGTCAAGTAGAAGTAGAATACAAACAGTTCAGTCATAACACAGCGTATGCATGTTGATGCACTGTTTTGTACACAGACACATGTTTGGTTGGGAGGGAGGGAGGGAGGGAGGGAGGGAGGGAGGGAGGGAGGGAGGGACGGTGGTAGCACCCTAAATCCAAACCTGATGTTAGTAAAACAAATCTTTTATATGCCAGCATTCTCCAGGCCAGGACATTAAATTTTAATAAATCTCACAGATCCAGATCTCTATGGAAACATTTCCAGCCAATACACCTGTATGTAATATAGTCGAGTCTCATTATAACTCGGTGGTCGGGGTCCAAGATTTCAGACCGCGTTGTATGCGAGGCGCATTAGGTGCTCCCATATCTGCCACCAGGGACTACTAAACAACAGCGATTTCTGTTCCCGGCACCAAGAACGCTGTCGAAGTCACTGCACGCTGACCACACAATTTACATGCGGTTAATATACCTTGTTAAATGAGTCAACATGCGTCAATGTGTATCATTTAAAATATATCACTGTTGAATTTTGAACTGAATAAAATACATGTATGCACAGTTATGTGTGTACAGCCTGTATGTACATTTATGTGTGTACAGCCTGTATTCACAGTTATGTGTGTACAGCCTGTATGTACAGTTATGTGTGTACAGTCTGTAAGTACAGTTATGTGTGTACAGTATGTATGTACAGTTATGTGTGTACAGCCTGTATGCACAGTTATGTGTGTACAGCCTATATGTACAGTTATGTGTGTACAGCCTGTATGTACAGTTATGTGTGTAGTCTGTATGTACAGTTATGTGTGTACAGTCTGTATGTACAGTTATGTGTGTACAGCCTTTGTTCACAGTTATGCGTGTACAGCCTGTATGTACAGTTATGGAATAGATCTGCTACGATGAACTGGTACAGATTGATCGACTAATGCGATTTGAAAATAATAACCGAGATGTGAGTAACCGAACACGTATATGAGTTGACAAACGCAGTGTGAAAGCTGATTAAACATTGAAAACAATTATAGGTTGCATCAATAATTATTTAACTTCGTCTTTCAATGATTTCGAAGAATAAAATCACGATGCACATTTCCCACACCACTGATTCACTGTTTCATATGCAGATGATTAATTAGTATTTTTGTGCACCCGTAACACTGCTCGGAGCTTGGTACCGCAAAAACTCAGATTTACGATGCAAAGGAAGTTTGCCATTTCACCCGATTTATACTGTTGCACAAGGTATATTTGTGAATCTCAATTGCAATTTACAAACTGCCAAGGCAAGGGTGACGCCAGCAGCATAAAACCGTAATAGACTAATACGATTAATGCCAGCACAGACTAAACATTGAAACAACACCTTGCCACTTGTTCAAAACAAGCGCTAGTTTGGAAATAGATTGGTGCGGAGATTGTAGTGTCAGCACACGAACGCGGGCGAAATACCCTCCAAAAGACAGCTATTCCCATTCCCCTCTGGCGGCACAAAATTGGGGTCTGCGACCGACTGCATTATATCTGAATCTGCGTTGTGACGAGGCGTGTAATAACGAGGCTCGATTGTACTGTGCATCAACTTTTTGACCCCTGTATGTGGATGTCCAGACCCTAGTGTACACCAAGACACTTTGCTGGACATCCTGGACACAACGATTCCATCATGTCTATTCTTGTTGACCGATGTATCAACACAAGATGATGTGGATCCTATGAGACCACTGGCTGTCTGTGTGTGTATATATATATATATATATATATATATATATATATATATATATATATATATATATATATAAAAGGAGGCTTGTAACAGAAATGAGAACTTTTGTGCAAAAATCTTTGTTGATGGTCTTTGAATGAACAAGACACACTTCACCATAACACCAGAGTTGGGCTCAACTGTAAAAGTTTTCAATAATTACAATTACACTGTAACTGCAACTTATTAATTGTAATTGACCTTTTCCAAGGCTGTGTAACTGACCACTGTAATATCCACCACTGATTACAGCAAGGTACTTATTTATACAGCTGAGTGAACTGAGGCAATGGGGATGAACACAACTGTTCAAGCTTTGAAACGCAGCAATTATTGCACTGATGTATCGCACTGATGAATAAGAGTCTGATGTTGAAACAACTGTATCGCACTGATGAATAAGAGTCTGATGTTGTAACAACTGTATCGCTCTGATGAATAAGAGTCTGATATTGAAACAACTGTATCGCACTGATGAATAAGAGTCTGATGTTGTAACAACTGTATCGCTCTGATGAATAAGAGTCTGATATTGAAACAACTGTATCGCACTGATGAATAAGAGTCTGATGTTGTAACAACAACTGTATCGCACTGATGAATAAGAGTCTGATGTTGTAACAACTGTATCGCACTGATGAATAAGAGTCTGATGTTGTAACAACTGTATCGCTCTGATGAATAAGAGTCTGATGTTGAAACAACTGTATCGCACTGATGAATAAGAGTCTGATGTTGTAACAACTGTGTCGCACTGATGAATAAGAGTCTGATGTTGTAACAACAACTGTATCACACTGATGAATGAGTCTGATGTTGTAACAACTGTATCGCACTGATGAATAAGAGTCTGATGTTGAAACAACTGTATCGCACTGATGAATAAGAGTCTGATGTTGTAGCAACTGTATCGCACTGATGAATAAGAGTCTGATGTTGTAGCAACTGTATCGCACTGATGAATAAGAGTCTGATGTTGAAACAACTGTATCGCACTGATGAATAAGAGTCTGATGTTGTAGCAACTGTATCGCACTGATGAATATGAGTCTGATGTTGTAGCAACTGTATCGCACTGATGAATAAGAGTCTGATGTTGAAACAACTGTATCGCACTGATGAATAAGAGTCTGATGTTGTAACAACTGTGTCGCACTGATGAATAAGAGTCTGATGTTGTAACAACAACTGTATCACACTGATGAATGAGTCTGATGTTGTAACAACTGTATTGCACTGATGAATAAGAGTCTGATGTTGAAACAACTGTATCGCACTGATGAATAAGAGTCTGATGTTGTAGCAACTGTATCGCACTGATGAATAAGAGTCTGATGTTGTAGCAACTGTATCGCACTGATGAATAAGAGTCTGATGTTGAAACAACTGTATCGCACTGATGAATAAGAGTCTGATGTTGTAGCAACTGTATCGCACTGATGAATAAGAGTCTGATGTTGTAGCAACTGTATCGCACTGATGAATAAGAGTCTGATGTTGAAACAACTGTATCGCACTGATGAATAAGAGTCTGATGTTGTAACAACTGTATCGCTCTGATGAATAAGAGTCTGATATTGAAACAACTGTATCGCACTGATGAATAAGAGTCTGATGTTGTAACAACAACTGTATCGCACTGATGAATAAGAGTCTGATGTTGTAACAACTGTATCGCTCTGATGAATAAGAGTCTGATATTGAAACAACTGTATCGCACTGATGAATAAGAGTCTGATGTTGTAACAACTGTATCGCTCTGATGAATAAGAGTCTGATATTGAAACAACTGTATCGCACTGATGAATAAGAGTCTGATGTTGTAGCAACTGTATCGCACTGATTAATAATAGTCTGATGTTGTAACAACTGTATCGCTCTGATGAATAAGAGTCTGATATTGAAACAACTGTATCGCACTGATGAATAAGAGTCTGATGTTGTAACAACAACTGTATCGCACTGATGAATAAGAGTCTGATGTTGTAACAACTGTATCGCACTGATGAATAAGAGTCTGATGTTGTAACAACTGTATCGCTCTGATGAATAAGAGTCTGATGTTGAAACAACTGTATCGCACTGATGAATAAGAGTCTGATGTTGTAACAACTGTGTCGCACTGATGAATAAGAGTCTGATGTTGTAACAACTGTATCGCACTGATGAATAAGAGTCTGATGTTGTAACAACTGTATCGCTCTGATGAATAAGAGTCTGATGTTGGAACAACTGTATCGCTCTAATGAATAAGAGTCTGATGTTGTAACAACTGTATCGCTCTGATGAATAAGAGTCTGATGTTGTAACAACTGTATCGCACTGATGAATAAGAGTCTGATGTTGTAACAACTGTATCGCACTGATGAATAAGAGTCTGATGTTGTAGCAACTGTATCGCACTGATGAATAAGAGTCTGATGTTGTAACAACTGTATCGCACTGATGAATAAGAGTCTGATGTTGTAACAACTGTATCGCACTGATGAATAAGAGTCTGATGTTGTAACAACTGTATCGCACTGATGAATAAGAGTCTGATGTTGTAACAACTGTATCGCACTGATGAAAAAGAGTCTGATGTTGTAGCCACTGTATTGCACTGATGAAAAAGGGTCTGATGTTGTAGCCACTGTATCGCACTGATGAAAGAGTCTGATGTTGTAGCCACTGTATTGCACTGATGAATAATAGTCTTATGTTGTAACAAATGTATCGCACTGATGAATAAGAGTCTGATATTGTAGCCACTGTATTGCACTGATGAATAAGAGTCTGATGTTGTAGCCATTGTATAGCACTGATGAATAAGAGTCTGATGTTGTAACCAGTGCATTGCACTGATGAAAGAGAGTCTGATGTTGCAACCACTGTATATCGCACTGATGAAAAAGAGTCTGATGTTGTAGCCACTGTATCGCACTGATGAAGAGTTACAATAATTTGTTAGCGCTGAACAATGACAGTCACCAACAACTAGTCACAGACTCACTTACTGACCTGGTCATTAGTAGGTCAGTAATGACCCTTTAATGCACTGACCAACATTGGCTTCATTCAGTGGACAACACATCTCATACATTTCAACACAGGCAAAAATAGCAGGTCAGTAAATGGTGGACATTCCGGTATGAATGGTGTCATTAACACCCCCAGTGAAGGGGTCAGACCACAGTTGACCTTCCTGTTTATTGTTTCACACGAATGTAGGGCATATTAAATTGTGATACATGAAATTAAATAATTCATATGATGTGACATAAATGCAACTGAACAGGTATATTTACAGGTTTGTTTGTAGAAGCTATTGGCTGTGAAATAGTACATTCTTTGAGAGTTTGACAGGCGGAGGGATTTATGGGAATGTTTCTGCTATGGGCCACATGGGCGGGTGAACAGAAGTCGTAGAACTAGAAGTAGTGCAACCTAAAGTAGTACAACCTGAAGTAGTGCAACCAGAAGTAGTGCAACCTAAAGTAGTACAACCAGAAGTAGTGCAACCTAAAGTAGTACAACCAGACGTAGTGCAATCTAAAGTAGTACAACCAGAAGTAGTGCAATCTAAAGTAGTACAACCAGAAGTAGTTCAACCTAAAGTAGTACAACCAGAAGTAGTGCAATCTAAAGTAGTACAACCAGAAGTAGTGCAATCTAAAGTAGTACAACCAGAAGTAGTGCAATCTAAAGTAGTACAACCAGAAGTAGTTCAACCTAAAGTAGTACAACCAGAAGTAGTTCAACCTAAAGTAGTACAACCAGAAGTAGTGCGACCTAAAGTAGTACAACCAGAAGTAGTGCAACCAGAAGTAGTGCAACCTAAAGTAGTACAACCAGAAGTAGTGCAACCTAAAGTAGTACAACCAGAAGTAGTGCAACCAGAAGTAGTGCAACCTAAAGTAGTACAACCAGAAGTAGTACAACCAGAAGTAGTGCAACCTAAAGTAGTACAACCAGAAGTAGTACAACTAGAAATAGTATAACCTGAAGTAGTACAACCAGAAGTAGTACAACCAGAAGTAGTGCAACCAGAAGTAGTACAACCAGAAGTAGTACAACCTGAAGTAGTACAACCAGAAGTAGTACAACTAGAAATAGTATAACCTGAAGTAGTGCAACCAGAAGTAGTACAACCAGAAGTAGTACAACCAGAAGTAGTACAACCAGAAGTAGTGCAACTAGAAATAGTATAACCTGAAGTAGTACAACCAGAAGTAGTACAACCAGAAACCATATGCTGTACATAGTCCAGTCAAGTTGACTACATCTACAACAGTCAGTAGAGTCCAGAAGAAAGTCAGTTTGTCTGTCCACTCTTTCACCCTGTGGTCCACTTGTCATCAGGCCAGCGATTATTTCACGCCATTGAAGTTTGACCTTCATGCAGGTCATGAACCCGATGGTCAGACAGACCCGGCTGGACCGGAGATCTGACTGGACTCGATTTACAGCACCCAATAGAGGACACTTCATTATTTCTTATTTTTTACAAGGAAAACTTTGGAAACAAATCAGAAAGTCAAACAAGCAGAGATCAAGTGACAGGGCACGGTCAAGGTGTTGTCTGTACATCTGGAGGTCAAGGTGTTGTCTGTACATCTGGAGGTCAAGGTGTTGTCTCTGGAAGTCAAGGGGGTGGACAGTCCACCCAATGGCTTTGTCAAGCTGATCACACGTGGCAGATCCCCAAGTTTATTCAAGAATGGTGGAAATGTATGGTATTTTAACGAGTCATAAAACTCTTGAGACAGTTGGAGAAATAACAAAGAACAAACCTGTTCTTGACTGTACAACAGCTGCATGAACCTGTTCTTGACTGTACAAGAGCTGCATGAACCTGTTCTTGACTGTACAAGAGCTGCATGAACCTGTTCTTGACTGTACAAGAGCTGCATGAACCTGTTCTTGACTGTACAACTGCTGCATGAACCTGTTCTTGACTGTACAACAGCTGCATGAACCTGTTCTTGACTGTACAACTGCTGCATGAACCTGTTCTTGACTGTACAACTGCTGCATGAACCTGTTCTTGACTGTACAACTGCTGCATGAACCTGTTCTTGACTGTACAACTGCTGCATGGACCTGTTCTTGACTGTACAACTGCTGCATGAACCTGTTCTTGACTGTACAACTGCTGCATGAACCTGTTCTTGACTGTACAACTGCTGCATGAACCTGTTCTTGACTGTACAACTGCTGCATGAACACAAGACTTGGCTGCTTCAGGAATCAACAACAAATTAATTCTAAATGTTTTCTTTCAGATACACTTTGGGCCAGAAAACTAGGAACCTGCCCTAAAATATATTGGTGAACATTTCTATCAAGTTGGTAACAGAGAATTTCTTCACAACACAACTGTTATGTTTATGTCCAGAAGAAAATCTACGCTAATATAAAACATGCCATTGTTCAATTGACAAAACTTCATGGGCAACACTGCATGGACAATACTCAATGGACAAAACTCCATGGGCAACACTGCATGGACAATACTCAATGGACAAAACTCCATGGGCAACACTGCATGGACAATACTCAATGGACAAAACTTTATGGGCAACACTGCATGGACAATACTGCATGGACAATACTGCATGGACAAAACTCCATGGGCAACACTGCATGGACAATACTCAATGGACAAAACTCCATGGGCAACACTGCATGGACAATACTCAATGGACAAAACTCCATGGGCAACACTGCATGGACAATACTCAATGGACAAAACTTTATGGGCAACACTGCATGGACAATACTGCATGGACAATACTGCATGGACAAAACTCCATGGGCAACACTGCATGGACAATACTCAATGGACAAAACTTTATGGGCAACACTGCATGGACAATACTGCATGGACAATACTGCATGGACAAAACTCCATGGGCAATACTGCATGGACAATACTCAATGGACAAAACTTCATGGGCAACACTGCATGGACAATACTCAATGGACAAAACTCCATGGGCAACACTGCATGGACAATACTCAATGGACAAAACTTTATGGGCAACACTGCATGGACAATACTGCATGGACAAAACTCCATGGGCAACACTGCATGGACAATACTCAATGGACGAAACTTCATGGGCAACATTGCATGGACAATACTCAATGGACAAAACTCCATGGGCAAGACTGCATGGACAATACTCCATGGGCAACACTGCATGGACAATACTCAATGGACAAAACTTCATGAGCAATACTGCATGGACAATACTTCATGGGCAACACTGCATGGACAATACTCAATGGACAAAACTCCATGGGCAACACTGCATGGACAATACTCAATGGACAAAACTTTATGGGCAACACTGCATGGACAATACTGCATGGACAATACTGCATGGACAAAACTCCATGGGCAACACTGCATGGACAATACTCAATGGACAAAACTCCATGGGCAACACTGCATGGACAATACTCAATGGACAAAACTCCATGGGCAACACTGCATGGACAATACTCAATGGACAAAACTTTATGGGCAACACTGCATGGACAATACTGCATGGACAATACTGCATGGACAAAACTCCATGGGCAACACTGCATGGACAATACTCAATGGACAAAACTTTATGGGCAACACTGCATGGACAATACTGCATGGACAATACTGCATGGACAAAACTCCATGGGCAATACTGCATGGACAATACTCAATGGACAAAACTTCATGGGCAACACTGCATGGACAATACTCAATGGACAAAACTCCATGGGCAACACTGCATGGACAATACTCAATGGACAAAACTTAATGGGCAACACTGCATGGACAATACTGCATGGACAAAACTCCATGGGCAACACTGCATGGACAATACTCAATGGACGAAACTTCATGGGCAACATTGCATGGACAATACTCAATGGACAAAACTCCATGGGCAATACTGCATGGACAATACTCCATGGGCAACACTGCATGGACAATACTCAATGGACAAAACTTCATGAGCAATACTGCATGGACAATACTTCATGGGCAACACTGCATGGACAATACTCAATGGACAAAACTCCATGGGCAACACTGCATGGACAATACTCCATGGGCAATACTGCATGGACAATACTCAATGGACAAAACTTCATGGGCAACACTCAATGGGCAAAACTTCATGGGCAACACTCAATGGACAAAACTTCATGGACAATATTCAATGGACAAAACTTCATGGGAAACACTGCATGGACAATACTCAATGGACAAAACTCCATGGGCAACACTGCATGGACAATACTCAATGGACGAAACTTCATGGGCAACACTCAATGGACAAAACTTCATGGGCAACACTCAATGGACAAAACTTCATGGACAATATTCAATGGACAAAACTTCATGGGCAATACTCAATGGACGAAACTCCATGGGCAATACTGCATGGACAATACTTCATGGGTAACACTGCATGGACAATACTCAATGGACAAAACTTCATGGGCAATACTGCATGGACAATACTCAATGGACAAAACTTCATGGGCAACACTCAATGGGCAAAACTTCATGGGCAACACTCAATGGACAAAACTTCATGGACAATATTCAATGGACAAAACTTCATGGGAAACACTGCATGGACAATACTCAATGGACAAAACTCCATGGGCAACACTGCATGGACAATACTCAATGGACGAAACTTCATGGGCAACACTCAATGGACAAAACTTCATGGGCAACACTCAATGGACAAAACTTCATGGACAATATTCAATGGACAAAACTTCATGGGCAATACTCAATGGACGAAACTCCATGGGCAATACTGCATGGACAATACTTCATGGGTAACACTGCATGGACAATACTCAATGGACAAAACTTCATGGGCAATACTGCATGGACAATACTCAATGGACAATACTCAATGGACAAAACTTCATGGGCAACACTGCATGGACAATACTCAATGGACAAAACTCCATGGGCAATACTGCATGGACAATACTTCATGGGCAACACTGCATGGACAATACTCAATGGACGAAACTCCATGGGCAATACTGCATGGACAATACTTCATGGGCAACACTGCATGGACAATACTCAATGGACAAAACTTCATGGGCAATACTCAATGGACAAAACTTCATGGGCAACACTGCATTGACAATACTCAATGGACAACACTGCATGGACAATACTCAATGGACAAAACTCCATGGGCAACACTGCATGGACAATACTCAATGGACAACACTGCATGGACAATACTCAATGGACAAAACTCCATGGGCAACACTGCATGGACAATACTCAATGGACAAAACTCCATGGGCAATACTATAATGGGTTTGTGCTGTACCCCACCCCACCTGCAGGTAGGTGACTAGGGTTTGTGTTGTACCCCACCCCACCTGTAGGCAGGTGACTGGGTTTGTGCTGTACCCCACCCCACCTGCAGGTAGGTGACTGGGTTTGTGTTGTACCCCACCCCACCTGCAGGTAGGTGACTAGGGTTTGTGTTGTACCCCACTCCACCTGTAGGCAGGTGACTTTTAGGGTCATTCACACATAGCTCTACACTCAACTGTCACCTGTCTGTCTGCCTGTCTGTCTCTACATTCAACTTTCACCTGTCTAGTGTCTGTCTCTACATTCAACTGTCACCTGTCTGTCTCTACATTCAACTGTCACCTGTCTGTCTGTCTGTCTCTACATTCAACTGTCACCTGTCTGTCTCTACATTCAACTTTCACCTGTCTGTCTGTCTGTCTGTCTCTACATTCAACTGTCACCTGTCTGTCTCTACATTCAACTGTCACCTGTCTGTCTGTCTGTCTCTACATTCAACTGTGACCTGTCTATCTGTCTGTCTGTCTCTACATTCAACTGTCACCTGTCTGGCAGGGCTGAGACACCCACTGAGAAAGCACAAGTCTGAGGGCGTGGGGTGCTATTGCTCACACAGTAACTAACTGATTACGCTATAAATTGTAATTGGAACAGAATATTACGGCACAGTTTTGACTGCAGTTGTATACACTACAATGGCGACTGTGTGCGATTACGATAAAGTTACTACCTAATCAAGTAAAACATACTTCTGAAACTAATCCCAGCACAATTTGTTTCTATTGTTTTTAGTAATATGTTTCATTTACGAACATCAAAGACATATACTGCAGACGCACGCACGCACACATGCAGGTTGCACGCACACACGCACGCACTCACACACACATGCAGGTTGCACACACATACCATAATGTAAATGTAATAAAATTTCTGTAATCCATTTGCATTTCATTTAGACAGTGTATATTGTAATAAAACTGTCCGAGATATTGAGTAACTGTAATCAAGTGTTTGTTACAGAATCCAGGCCTATTTACTCAAGACAAATTCTTGGTAAAGGGACAATTGGTTTCCCAGTAATTAAACATAGGGAAAAAGAAGAATACATTTGTGAGAATGCTCCCCCCCACACACAGTTGGTGATTCTCAGGGGTCGTATCATTACTCTACAACTCTGTTGAATAGAGTTCATCAGCAATAAAGCTCAAATGGGCCATGATTATGAATGTACACACTGTGTACTTTGTATTCAAGACACGCCACTACTAAATCAGTCTGGCGCATAGTTATGTGCTACATTTTAAATATGAGCCACCAACCGTAAGGCCATATGACAGGTAGGACAGAGGATGAAACAGCCACATATATATTATGTTATATAATATTCACACAAGAAAACAAATCCCAAGATTTTGAACAAGATTGCAATGCAAAGTCTGAATTCCAGGTGACAAATGGACACTTTATCACAAATGCTATAATTTTATTGTTCATCTGTATATTGCTCACCTATTTTGGTAAACACAATGTTTTGTAGATTTATATAATGAGTTAGATAATTTGTTTGTTATAATAGTCTCTTAAGTTGTGTGCACGCGTGCGTGCGTGCGTGCGTGCGTGCGTGCGTGCGTGCGTGCGTGTAGTCTATCTTTATTAAACCAGATAACTGAAGGTTAGTTATTACCCAACAAAATGAGTAAGTGCCTATTACAGCTGTGTTATAGCTATATTATATTTATGTTACAGCTGTATTATAGCTATCGCATTTTGTAAACACAAATAAAAGTGTAATAAAGAAGCATCACAGTGTCATGAGAGCATTTTGTAAGTTAAAACATACTCCAGACCATCATCTTCCCAGAGAGAGCAAGTTTTGGCAGCCTACACTGGCCTGTTTGGGGCACACATTATTCAGTGGTGCCACCTAGCATTCGGTGACACCTTTAGCAAAAACAGAACGAGTGAAATAACAATGTCACCTGAGGTACTAAGTCACGAGTCTAGAGATACAATCGTCATTCACTGGCAACCACAGAAATTCACACAATCAACCGACTGATCTGATTGAGAGTTAGTTTCCTGCGGTGTACACTTATGCTTTGCTGTGGAAACCGATGCTACACGTCAGTCAGGTAATTTCACCTGTGCACAAAACAATGGTTAAATTTTAATAAACACAGTTTCACTGTTGTGTCTGCCAGTAATGTTTTTGTCAAATCCTACAATTTTGCTTTTGGGAAAATCAACCTAGAAGATGCTGCTGTCATGTCTCCCAAACAAAGCGGATTTTGTGTTTGTACATCAGGGATCCTCCTCGTGTCGCTGACAGGTGTGTGTTCTGTTTGTACATCAGGGATCCTCCTCGTGTCGCTGACAGGTGTGTGTTCTGTTTGTACATCAGGGATCCTCCTGTCGCTGACAGGTGTATGTTCTGTTTGTACATCAGGGATCCTCCTCGTGTCGCTGACAGGTGTGTGTTCTGTTTGTACATCAGGGATCGTCCTGTCGCTGACATGTGTATGTTCCGCTAACCAACAACTGGACATTTGATCCCGTGGGTAGCAAGTGTTGTCTTCCATTTTCCCTGTTAATTTTTTTCAGGGTTAAACAATCAGGGAACCATCTCAAAATCCCTGTCACTTTATTCATATGACATGAACCTGGAAACAAAGATCTGTCGCCACTCACCCCGACTCGACTGTCTCTGCCTCCACAACAAGACCCTCCATGCTCTCGTTGACGTGCATGAACAGGTAGCCTTCCAGGTTCGGCCTAACTCCTGCAAACACAGGTCATCACAGTGTCATGAAATGAATATTTGTCATGTGAATAAAATGGCTATTTGATAAGCTATGCTTGTATTTTTACACAGGGTGTTTATATTATGCAGAGAATTATGATAAATTGTAATTATAATGTTTGCTGCTTGCACAGCCAATGAACATCCAATTGTACTTCTAAAATAATGAAATGTTATTTTAATTGAGCTGGTTGTTGTAGCCACAACATTTGAGCTGGCTGTTGTAGCCTCAAAATTTGAGCTGGCAGTGGTAGCCCCAACATTTGAGCTGGCTGTTGTAGCCTCAACATTTGAGCTGGCAGTGATAGCCTCAACATTTGAACTGGCAATGGTAGCCTCAAAATTTGAGCTGGCTGTTATAGCCTCAACATTTGAGCTGGCTGTTGTAGCCTCAACATTTGAGCTGGCTGTGATAGCCTCAACTTTTGAGCTGGCTGTTGTAGCCTCAACATTTGAACTGGCAGTGATAGCCTCAACATTTCAGCTGGCAGTGATAGCCTCAACATTTCAGCTGGCAGTGATAGCCTCAACATTTCAGCTGGCAGTTTGAGAAGACATTTTGAGAAGACACAAAGTATGACTAATTTCAAACACCATGTTGTCATGATATGTAACACATTCAGTGGGTAAATCTATGCTAATGGATTCAGGAAAACTACACCAACAACACAGGACTACTTGAGACCAACGCGCAGTCTGTAAACACTTATCAGTGTTGCACAAGTAGCTGCCACCACCATCGCCAGTTGGCCTTCTGTGTCAATAAATCTGACTGTAAACGACAGAGTCAGTGACGCTGCATATAGTGTCACCAACAGACCCCAGACTTCATGCATATAGTGCACTGACAGACCCCAGACTTCATGCATATAGTGTCACTGACAGACCCCAGACTTCATGACACACCCCAGACTTCATGCATATAGTGTCACCAACAGACCCCAGACTTCATGCATATAGTGTCACTGACAGACCCCAGACTTCATGCAAATGATTTCCTTTCCAGCACAATGCAAAAGTAACAAACACCTCTTAGTACAGGGCTGCAAAGGAGTTTTATTGGGGGGGGGGGAGTTCCATGTGTTTTTATGCGATAATGGAGAGTGCTTTTTCTCGTCACGTTGAGCTGTAAATTTGTCACATCTGGGCACATCATTCACTTGTCATTCAATGACAGAGAAGCTGGAGACATCACAAGATGTCCCACTTGCTGCTCCCTATTGCTGGGCTGAAGGCCATCATACAAACGCTTCTCCCATGCCATCAATAACATCTCACAAGCCTTACTGGTCTATAATTATCTAGCCATTTTCACATACACAATTTAATCACAGGTGGTTTTAATTTCTGAGGATATTATCTCAGGATATTTTCCCCAAGGGGTATTGTCCAATTTCCCTCAGTCATAAAACATGCTGTTAAAATCATTTCCATAGATTTAAACAACCATTCTGATACACCGTCTAAACACAAGTACCCTGGCTTACACTTTCTATTGTTGACTAATACAAGCAAGGTCAAAGGTTCACGGATGGGGTGGAAACTGGCCAATCAGCAACCAGGCCCTGAACTAGCTGAATCATCAAAAGCTGCGAGTCTGGACGGTTTAACAGACAGAATTACTGTCTGAAAACTAGCTCATAAACAACAGTTGTCATTTACTATGTCTTGGTCAATAATAAATGACCAAATGTCAAGTAACCACACAATGGCTGTATGGGAGCTTTTTAAAACCCTCTCAGTCCCTCAGTCAGCCTGAACCTCGTGGTTGCCCTATGTGTGAGGCCTTCAGAGACTTCACACCAACTTACCAGGGTTTGTTAATCTTTTATATTTCCCCAGATAACCTAAGAAAAGGAAAGTTCCCATATATACATATATATGTATATACATAGACTACTTCTGACTTTGACTCATGATCTTGTGTCATGTGTCGTGCGTATGTCTGTTGAATGCTTCAACTAACTGTCCCCTGTTTAAAATTTACAAAGACAATTGTCATCTTGATGGGAGAGTTTCAAAACAGCTTTGTTGCAAAAGCAACCGTTTGACTGGTGGGTTGGACTGGGTTGGACTGGGTTGGACTTCTGACGTCTGACTCCAGTTAGCACTGACCACCTGAAACCTTTACACAACAAACTGACATGCTGCTGCGTTTACACATCTTACTCTGGCCTCTGTTCTTTGTATGACAATTAGTCCATCACCCACCAGGTGGCAGCAGAAGACAAAGAAATACTGTGCAAGAAATTTGCGTTACCCCAGAAAAACCCAACGTCAAAGAACTATGGAAATTCATCATGCTACATGGAGAAGCAACTTAAAAGCTGGGACTATAAACGATAATTAAATAACACGCTCTACAACAGGAGGGACGGCGTGGGGCCTAAATAACATATTCTACAACGAGATGGAAGGTGTGGGTCCTAAATAACATGTTCTACAATGGAAGGGAAGGTGTGGGGCCTAAATAACATGTTCTACAATGGAAGGGAAGGTGTGGGTCCTAAATAACATGTTCTACAATGGAAGGGAAGGTGTGGGCCCTAAATAACATGTTCTACAACAGGAGGGAAGGTGTAGGCCCTAAATAACATGTTCTACAACGGGAGGGAAGGTGTGGGGCCTAAACAACATGTTCTACAATGGAAGGGAAGGTGTGGGCCCTAAATAACATGTTCTACAATGGGAGGGATGGGGTGGGGCCTAAATAACATGTTCTACAACGGGAGGGCAGGTGTGGGGCCTAAATAACATGTTCTACAATGGAAGGTGTGGGGCCTAAATAACATGTTCTACAATGGAAGGGAGGTGTGGGTCATAAATAACATGTTCTACAATGGAAGGGAAGGTGTGGGGCCTAAATAACATGTTCTACAATGGGAGGGAAGGTGTCGGTCCTAAATAACATGTTCTACAACTGGAGGGAAGGTGTGGGCCCTAAATAACATGTTCTACAACAGGAGGGAAGGTGTGGGGCCTAAATAACATGTTCTACAATGGAAGGGAAGGTGTAGGCCCTAAATAACATGTTCTACAACGGGAGGGCAGGTGTGGGGCCTAAATAACATGTTCTACAATGGAAGGTGTGGGGCCTAAATAACATGTTCTACAATGGAAGGGAGGTGTGGGTCATAAATAACATGTTCTACAATGGAAGGGAAGGTGTGGGGCCTAAATAACATGTTCTACAATGGGAGGGAAGGTGTGGGTCCTAAATAACATGTTCTACAATGGGAGGGAAGATGTGTGTCCTAAATAACATGTTCTACAATGGGAGGGAAGGTGTGGGTCCTAAATAACATGTTCTACAATGGAAGGGAAGGTGTGGGTCCTAAATAACATGTTCTACAATGGGAGGGAAGGTGTGGGTCCTAAATAACATGTTCTACAATGGAAGGGAAGGTGTGGGTCCTAAATAACATGTTCTACAATGGGAGGGAAGATGAAGGGGCTAAAGAACATGTTCTACAACAGGAGGGAAGGTGTGGGGCCTAAATAACATGTTCTACAATGGAAGGGAAGGTGTGGGTCCTAAATAACATGTTCTACAATGGGAGGGAAGATGAAGGGGCTAAATAACATGTTCTACAACAGGAGGGAAGGTGTGGGGCCTAAATAACATGTTCTATAACAGGAGGGAAGACGTAAGGGATAAATAACATGTTCTACCATATTAAATTTATTGAAAACATGCTGTATGTTCAATGTAAAGTTTAAGTACTTAAGTTTACATTTGTCCTGATCACAAAGAGTCATTGTAACCTGAAACCATTAGACGCAGTTTTTCACTGGGCTCTGCTGGAAATATATGACCAAAATTAGCTGCGCATAATATACCAGAATCAGACTGAATGGACCGTTTCTTGTAACATGAGAAGCCATTGACGTCAGTGATTTTAATAAAGCATCCCAGACCTCCTGTTTGTACATTGGCGCCTGTATTGTTGCAATAGCACAATTTGAAACTCCATAAACCTCACTTTTTAGAGTTGTTCCTCCGATACTATAAACGTGCCATTGTATCTCGTGGGCAAAGGTGAAGTTTAGTCGAGTCTCGTGACATAAAAATTGACCAAACCCAATGACAGCTTCCGGTGTACGACTTGTAGAAAAAGACACGACTGAGTGAAAGAATGAAGTCAATGTCTTGGTCGTTGTACATCTGTGTAATTGACAGTCGTGTCTAACACAACCCTTTGTTGTGACAGTCACAATGGGGATCATAACTTCATTGTTGTCATGCTTGCTTGGTCACAAATACTGACTGAACACAGACCGTCCGACTGACAGACACAGTTCGGGGACACAAGAACAGTGTGCTCTCAGGGAAAGGAAGATCACTAAACTATCTCTATCGTGCTGGTGTGTCTCAAAGCTAGTCTCAGATTTATGATGTCACATATGAAAGAACGTGTTCATATGGAGCAAAAACTACTCAAACATACTTTGTAGATGTAGCAATATGTCTGTCACAGATGAATATTCTCTGCCTTATTTCCTGACAAATGAGATAAAAACCACTGCAAACTTCTGAACATCTTGTAACTCAGAACACTGAAATAATTGTTTCTTTATTTGTAAGCACTCAAAAGTTACATCTAGTCTCCCTAAATATTATGTATATTAAAGCTGCTTCCTCAAATGGTTCAGCCCATCGTGAATCCGGTTCACTTATGTCCAGATGTGTAGTGTGTGACTAGTTTAAGTAATGTGTAGTGTGTAACTAGTTTAAGTAATGTGTAGTGTGTGACTAGTTTAAGTAATGTGTAGTGTGTGACTAGTTTAAGTAATGTGTAGTGTGTGACTAGTTTAAGTAATGTGTAGTGTGTGACTAGTTTAAGCAATGTGCACAGTCTGTTTAATAAAATAATGCATATTTTTTTCGAATCATCGAAAGAATTGACTTTAGTCATTAGATCTGGTAAGGCTCAAAACAGTCGATATCCAAAACGGTAAACACTGTGCGGGTCAATGCTGATCATGGGCGTGACTTCCATCCTTTCGCTGATCACATGACAAAGTTAAACAATTTCACCAAGAAGAAAATCGTTATTTTCCAGCATTTTGATTTTCAATTCAGTTAATGCTTGAACAAGCATTAACTAATTTATTAGTTTGTCTGATGATTTCACAAAAACTACATTATAAAATTGCACAAGCGAGCTGGCATGTCGCAGTGGATACGAGGTAGGTTTGGTTTTTTGCAAAATTAATTTGAAATGAGACTAGCAAAAAAATGTAATTGATTAAGCACCTTTAACAGTACACCACACCACGTACACCACACCACGTACACCACACCACGTACACCACACCACGCACACCACGTACACCACACCACGTACACCACACCACGTACACCACACCACGTACACCACACCACGTACACCACACCACGTACACCACACCACGTACACCACACCACGTACACCACACCACGTACACCACACCACATACACCACACCACGCACATCGCGTACACCACAGTTCCACCTCCTATTATATTCACTTTCACTACTACATAAATAGTTATTGTTATCATTGTTAAGAGGTTTAAGACAATTTCAAAGATCATGTTATCCAAAATCTTCATGGCTGTGTGCCAAATCTCTGCACAAATTCTGCAAAAGATGAGGGAGGGCATACGTTCCGTAGAAAGTGGCATGTGTTCCGTAGCAAGTGGCATGCGTTCTGTAGCAAGTGGCATGCGTTCCGTAGCAAGTGGCATGCGTTCCGTAGCAAGTGGCATGCGTTCCGTAGCAAGTGGCATGCGCAGGAGAATTACAAACACATTACCTTTTTTTGAATCCTCAGAACTAATAATTACGCTACATCGTAGGTCACTGACTAAAATATAGACTAATGCATTAGCTCACAGCGACCCCCTTAATGCTCATAATTGATCTGACAGCCAAATCGATTCCTCCTTTAAGTACGTCTGGCCAGAGAGTCGATGGAGACTTCAATATTGACAATTGCCAAACGAATTATGCACTGGCTATTATGTTATGTACTGGCTATTATGTTATGTACTGGCTATTATGTTATGTATATCAGTTTTAACAACTAAATCTTGGTCAAGGAAATGTGCTCAGGTGTTGTCTCTAACAACATATAACTCCCTGAACCCATATTTACCTCTCAAGAATAGAACAACTGGAGATTATATATTTATTGAGAGTCAAATTTTGGGGGAGCCATTGGGCTGCTATAGACCTGTTTGGCTACCAATATATTGGGGGGAGCCATTGGGCTGCTATAGACCTGTTTGGCTACCAATACATTGGGGGAGCCATTGGGCTGCCATAGCCCTTTTTGGCTACCAATACATTGGGGGGAGCCATTGGGCTGCCATAGACCTGTTTGGCTACCAATATATTGGGGGGAGCCATTGGGCTGCCATAGCCCTTTTTGGCTACCAATATATTGGGGGGAGCCATTGGGCTGCCATAGCCCTTTTTGGCTACCAATATATTAGGGGGTACCATTGGGCTGCCTTAGCCCTGTTTGGCTACCAACATATTAAGGGAGGGGGGCCACTGGGCTGCCGTAGCCCTGTTTGGTTACCAATGTTATGTGAATAACCCATGGCAACACCAAGTGTTAGCATGACAAATTAAGTAGCTGGGGTGGCTAATGTGTCAGTTGATTAAGGTAGCTGGGGCGGCTAATGTGTCAGTTGATTAAGGTAGTTGGGTTGGTTAATGTGTCAGTTGATTAAGGAAGCTGGGGTGGCTAATGTGTCAGTTGATTAAGGTAGTTGGGTTGGTTAATGTGTCAGTTGATTAAGGAAGCTGGGGTGGCTAATGTGTCAGTTGGTTAAGGTAGCTGGGGTGGCTAATATTTCAGTTGATTAAGGTAGCTGGGGCGGCTAATGTGTCACAAATCATCCCCGACTTCTTGGAAACGCTGATGTTTCCATCATAGCGATTGCTGATGTTTCCATCGTAGCGATTGCTGATGTTTCCATCGTAGCGATTGCTGATGTTTCCATCGTAGCGATTGCTGATGTTTCCATCGTAGCGATTGCTGATGTTTCCATCGTAGCGATTGCTGATGTTTCCATCGTAGCGATTGCTGATGTTTCCATCGTAGCGATTGCATGTGCTTTGATCTTCGAACCTACATAAATTCATTGCCATGAATGCGGAACATATCGTCTGGTTATTGTGATTCCAGTACACATCAGTACTATATCTACCTAACTAAATCATGTTCTTAAACCAGCAAATATCAATAATAAAATAGTTTATTGCGCTTTTGAAGCAATAACGGAAACGGCTAGTAGATGTGACCGGGTGACCCCACCAGACAACGGGCCAATCAAAATGATCGTAAACACGCCCAGCCTGATGGTTGGCATAACCTGGTGGCTGGCGTTACCTGATGGCTGGCGTAGCAAATTATATAAACCGGCATTTTGTGGGTATTTTTTCATATTTAAAATTTTTTTTTTAAATCTTGAAACATCACCGAATAAATGAAAACCTCTAAGTTTGATTAATCTTTGTTTTGTATTTCAACTACAACTTGTGAAGAAATTGTTTATCTTAAAAACATCTACTGAAACTTCTCAGTTAAACACAAGCATAGAACAGCCACCAGTTACCTTAATGGGTGACTAAGCCAAGTGATTACAGCTACCTTAATGGGTGACTAGGCCAGGTGATCACACTCATCTACCTTAATGAGTGATTAAGCCAGGTGATTAGAACTATCTTAATGGGTGACTAAGCCAGGTTATTACATGCTTACCTACCTTAATGGGTGACTAAGCCTGGTAATTACAACTACCTTAATGGATGACTAAGCCTGGTAATTACATGCTCAGCTACCTTAATGGGTGACTAAGCCTGGTAATTACAACTACCTTAATGGGTGACTAAGCCAGGTGATTACAACTACCTTAATGGGTGACTAAGCCTGGTAATTACATGCTCAGCTACCTTAATGGGTGACTAAGCCCGGCGATTACAGCTACCTTAATGGGTGACTAAGCCAGGTGATTACAACTACCTTAATGGGTGACTAAGCCAGGTGATTACAGCTACCTTAATGGGTGTCTAAGCCAGGTGATTACAGCTACCTTAATGGGTGTCTAAGCCAGGTGATTACATGCTCAAAGCTAACAAACATTGTTCATATATTTTTGCAGCTTGCACCTGCCTGCTCAACAGAATCTAAGTTATTTGCCTCCAAATAATCCATGATTGATAAAATATGCCTTCTGTTTATTTCAAGGTCGCTAGATGGTACAATTTCAGCCTAAATTGAGGCTATAAATATCAGTTTCGGACATTTTCTTGAACAAGTTATGTTGTTATTTGTCCCTAGATTTTATGTGAGATGCTAGTTTGTTGATGTTGAATACACATGTCGACTATCTGCTTTTACTGAGATTTTTGTCTTTCAGTCAATTCCTGTGTACTCAGAGATGTGAATGTATTTAAGTGCTTCTATCTGTTAGGAATCAGTAGACTATATGACAGTCCTTGTAGCCAGTGTGACATAGCTGATGTCAGTGGCGCCACCAGGTAGACTATGAATGTTTCTCAAGAGAGCGAAGAGGACGAAGTGGCTGAAACAGGTCTTCTCTGAATCTGGTTCTTAAGCAGTGATTGTCAGGTAGACACTACCAAGGCCACCCAGCACGGTGGAGGAAGGGCTCATGGGAAAGCTCCAGGTAGCGCTCCAGGGGGCTCTAGGAAGAGCTCAAAGGTAGACAAAGTGGATTCCCCTCTACGGGATGGCCCCCAAGCAGATGACTGTCAACTCAGCGGAAGTCAGCAGACACCAGTAAAAGCCGGTTCCTCCAGAAGCATCCATCCAGTTTGATGGGACTAGTAGACTTCTTCACAAATCATTACTGGAATAAACTTCCTGAAGAACTCGTGTCAGCTTCTACTCTGAAGAAATTGAGGTCTGTAGCCACTGGCCGAAAGAGACAACAAAGTATACATTACAAGTAAGTAATGATTATTGTGACCGACTTGTGAGGTTTATTGACCAATGGGAAATAGTAAATTTTTAACAATGCGGAAAGTATATGTATACTGCCTCAACAAAAGACCCTTCAGATGACATATTGCCCCCTTCTGACATCCTAAATATGCTACAGCTGGCCTCTGACTGAACTATAGTGTCTTTAAGTATCAAAACAACGTAATTCCATTGTGTCCACCAACATGAACTAGTTTGTTGTAGACACACTTCTGAATAATAATGTAAGACGTGAGACTAGAGTCAACAGGATTATCACTGCCCATTATTGCAACTGTTAAGTAATTAATTCTGCCGCCAACCACCAAACCAGCAGACGTAATCCACGTTGTCAGAAACACCAGTTGAAATGACAGGCACCTACACATTATTGTGAACAACATTCTGGCTGTGTGCGTGCGTGCGTGCGTGCGTGCGTGCGTGCATGCATGATGCAGCTCTGGTGTAATGTGCGTGAGCGCGGGTGCGTGCATATGATACATATTCTGAATGTTACTAAACATTTTATTTTCACCAAATCCTTTCAATTGAAGAGCCGGTCAGTCCATTTCACCTGTCTGAGTAAACAATCAATAAAATAGCACTACTTAAATATATGTTTCATGTTATTTCTTTATATGCCTATATGAATGTAAATACTCTCTATTATATGAATGTAAATACTCTCTATTATATGAATGTAAATACTCCCTATTATATGCCCAATGATAACAAATCGATTTGCCAAAATAAGGTAATTATGATTTCTTTTAAGTGAATCATTTTTTTCAAAACAGGGTAAGTTCATCGACAGGTGTAGACCTCCACTGAGGGGTTGTGTGTGGGGGGAGGCAGGGGTTGTGTGGGGGGAGGCAGGGGTTGTGTGGGGGGAGGCTGGGGTTGTGTGGGGGGAGGCAGGGGTTGTGTGTGTGGGAGGCAGGGGTTGTGAGTGGGGGGAGGCAGGGGTTGTGTGTGGGGGGAGGCAGGGGTTGTGTGTGGGGGAGGCAGGGGTTGTGTGGGGGGCGGCAGGGGTTGTGTAGGGGAGGCTGGGGTTGTGTGTGGGGGGAGGAAGATGGATGATGTTTTTGTTTCATTTTCAACTACAGGCGAATGGTAATCTTCTGTCAAGATGTGATTCCCGCCATAGCCACTGTGCACCCAGCACTGTGCACCCGGCACTGCATACTGCACACCCGGCACTGCACACTGGTACTGTGCGTACCTGGCACTGCACACCCGGCACTACTCACCTGGCACTGCACATACCAAGGACAGATTGCCTTTTGTAAAACAGTCTCAGGTGGACTGGGCTTGTTTTGGAAAAATCTGCCAACTTAGCAGGCTCTGCACACGTGAACTGAACCCTAATTGGAAAACCTATTAAGTTAACATGGAAGATGTACATCTGAGCAACGGGGATCGATCATTATCTAATTTTTTTTCAAAAATGGACTGTGTACGCTTCGGAATCTGGCTCTTAATTTGTTCCAAGCGGATAGTCTGCCAACTAAGCATCCATTCACCCTCCACTAATGTCCCTAGATATCACCCCATCAGCTAAACACCTCACTCATTCCATTACCCCTCCTGCCACACAATGTCTACAGACACGCCCTTACACCACAGGTGATGAGTCAATTACCAAAGTGCGACTGTGACACCAACCATTAGAGGGCCGCATTCATCACAAATGCTGAATGAAGCCGATGATGCAACTGTCTAAACAAGATGACACACGCCACTCTACCCAGGTGGCAAATCATTATACTCGTGTAAACGCTGACTTGAGAACATCGCAGCAGCCCACCGAGAACCCCATCTGTGGGGGAAATACGGTACCAATAAAACACAGACAAAAACAAAATTGTATATATGTCTACAACGCAAAGTCCATATTTGTCTATCCAAGTTCCAAGACAAGTTGTCAAATATTTAGTCTGTGTTTGTCTACCCAAGGTCCAAGACAGTTGGTCAAATATTTAGTCCGTATTTATCTACCCAAGGTCCAAGAGAGATGGTCAAATATCAAATACAACAACAACAAGAGAAACTGCAAGTTTGCAAGAGTGACTGGGTGAGAAGAACTGTCTGCAAGAGTGACTGGGTGAGAAGAACTGTCTGCAATAGTGACTGGGTGAGAAGAACTGTTTGCAAGAGTGACTGGGTGAGAAGAACTGTCTGCAAGAGTGACTGGGTGAGAAGAACTGGCTGCAAGAGTGACTGGGTGAGAAGAACTGTCTGCCAGAGTGACTGGGTGAGAAGAACTGTCTGCAAGAGTGACTGGGTGAGAAGAACTGTCTGGAAGAGTGACTGGGTGAGAAGAACTGGCTGCAAGAGTGACTGGGTGAGAAGAACTGTCTGCAAGAGTGACTGGGTGAGAAGAACTGTCTGCAAGAGTGACTGGGTGAGAAGAACTGTCTGCAAGAGTGACTGGGTGAGAAGAACTGTCTGCCAGAGTGACTGGGTGAGAAGAACTGTCTGCAAGAGTGACTGGGTGAGAAGAACTGTCTGCAAGAGTGACTGGGTGAGAAGAACTGTCTGCAAGAGTGACTGGGTGAGAAGAACTGTCTGCAAGAGTGACTGGGTGAGAAGAACTGTCTGCCAGGGTGACTGGGTGAGAAGAACTGTCTGCAAGAGTGACTGGGTGAGAAGAACTGTCTGCAAGAGTGACTGGGTGAGAAGAACTGGCTGCAAGAGTGACTGGGTGAGAAGAACTGTCTGCAAGAGTGACTGGGTGAGAAGAATTGTCTGCAAGAGTGACTGGGTGAGAAGAACTGGCTGCCAGAGTGACTGGGTGAGAAGAACTGTCTGCAAGAGTGACTGGGTGAGAAGAACTGTCTGCCAGAGTGACTGGGTGAGAAGAATTGCAGGAGTGAAAAGAATAGACGATGAAGAATGGAGGAGCTGAGGGAGGAAGTTGGTGTGAGAGGGAGTCTCACAAGGAAGCTGGTGAGAGAGAGTCTCACGAGTAAGCGGGTGAGGAGCCGGCTAAAGTGGGCTGGACATGTGGGAAGAATGGAAGGGGATGGTTGAGACAGAGAGCGGATGTGCTTAGAGTTGAGGGTAGAAGGAGAAGAGGAAGACTGAGACTGTGTGAAGAGAGATTCGGTGGGAGTGAGAGGGGAGTGGAGAATGAGAGCGAGGGATGTAGGGAGTGGAGAATGAGAGCGAGGGATGGGGGAGTGGAGAATGAGAACGAGGGATGTGGGGAGTGGAGAATGAGAGCGAGGGATGGGGGAGTGGAGAATGAGAACGAGGGATTTGGGGAGTGGAGAATGAGAACGAGGGATGGGGAGTGGAGAATGAGAATGAGGGATGTGGGGAGTGGAGAAAAAGATCGAGGG
Organism: Lamellibrachia satsuma; assembly: GCA_033239005.1. Lineage (NCBI taxonomy): Eukaryota > Metazoa > Annelida > Polychaeta > Sabellida > Siboglinidae > Lamellibrachia > Lamellibrachia satsuma. The sequence continues at coordinate 771,276 of BSQZ01000109.1, forward strand.
ATAGGGGAGTGGAGAATGAGAACGAGGGATGTGGGGAGTGGAGAATGAGAGCAAGGGATGGGGGAGTGGAGAATGAGAGCGAGAGATGGGGGGAGTGGAGACGATTGGTGGAGATGCAGTGAAACGGGACTAGTGATGGAGGGGAAAAAATGTATGACTGGTATCGGTGCCAGCCTCACCTTGGACTACAGGGATAAAGACAGCTGGTATGGGTGCCAGCCTCACCATGGACTACAGGGATAAAGACAGCTGGTATGGGTGCCAGCCTCACCATGGACTACAGGGATAAAGACAGCTGGTATCGGTGCCAGCCTCACCTTGGACTACAGGGATAAAGAGGACAAGGCAAGGCAAGAACAACAACAAGAAGACAACAACAACAACTAGAACTGGTGATTAGAGCCCTTAATGCAATTATTGTTGGATGTTAACAATAAAAAACATTGTATATGGACAAAAGCAGAATTGGAAAGACGTTTCTTATTGAGAGTGGGGCCATAATCCTAAATAAAAGTCGGCAGGACTTTATAAGTGTGTTCATTATAGTCAGGTGCCGGGTAAGCATTGTGGTTTAAAAATAAACAGTTAATTCACAACGTCAGCTATGGAAATAAGATGAGTTTGACAGTGCATTCTTGATACTTTTCATATGGAAAAATAAGTGTGTTTACATGTGACCACCCTTAGTTGGTGACATATTGACATTGGATTCAGTGGACACTTCACAGGCTCATGTAATAGTCTACCCACATACATCACCTTCAGTCATATCCCATAATTCTGTCACTTATTTATGACTAGCTGAGTGACCTGGCTTTGCATGGGAGAAACATTTTTAATGTACATCCCCATGGGTACTCTGGCAACATTGGTCCCCAGGCACCAGGGGTCCTCAGGCACCTGGATCCCTGGGCACCAGGGGTCCTCAGGCACCAGGGGTCCCCGGGCACCAGGGGTCCTCAGGCACCAGGGGTTCCCGGGCACCATGGGTCCTCAGGCACCATGGGTCCTCAAGCACCAGGGGTCCTCAGACACCAGGGGTATTCAGGCACCAGGGGTCCTCAGGCACCAGGGATTCCCAGGCACCATGGGTCCTTAGGCACCAGGGGTCCTCAGGCACCAGGGGTTCCCAGGCACCATGGGTCCTTAGGCACCAGGGGTCCTCAGGCACCAGGGGTCTTCAGGCACCAGGGGTTCCCAGGCACCAGGGGTCCTCAGGCACCAGGGGTCTTCAGGCACCAGGGGTTCCCAGGCACCATGGGTCCTTAGGCACCAGGGGTTCCCAGGCACCATGGGTCCTTAGGCACCAGGGGTTCCCAGGCACCATGGGTCCTCGGGCACCAGGGGTTCCCAGGCACCATGGGTCCTCGGGCACCATGGGTCCTCAAGCACCAGGGGTCCTCAGGCACCAGGGGTCCTCAGGCACCAGGGGTTCTCAGGCACCAGGGGTTCTCAGGCACCAGGGGTCTTCAGGCACCAGGGGTTCCCAGGCACCATGGGTCCTCGGGCACGATGGGTCTTCAGGCACCAGGGACCCTCAGGCACCAGGGGCCCTCAGGCACCAGGGGTTCCCAGGCTCCAGGGGTTCTCAGGCACCAGGGGTCTTCAGGCACCAGGGGTTCCCAGGCACCATGGGTCCTCGGGCACCATGGGTCCTCGGGCACGCCTACACAATTTCAGCCCCATACATGTGAAACTGACGGAGATATGAGGGAACAGACAGAGACAGAGACAGAGAGAAATAAACATACATACAGAGACAGACAGACTGACCAACACAAAGACATACAGAGAGACAGAGTCACAACCTACTTAATAATACAGAAACTTGTTTAAGTCGTAGCACAGTATCAAGTCCCCAGGACTACACAAAACAACCAGCAATTACTTTAAAACATTCCACCATTATTTTATGAACACGTATGTTAGAAATCATGCCCATGGGTGCGTACTGATGGGTGCGTACTGCTGGGTGCATACTGCTGGGCCTGTACTGCTGGGCGTGTACTGCTGGGCGCGTACTGTTGGGCGCATACTGCAGGGTGTGTACTACTGGGCCTGTACTGTGGGGCATGTATAATGGGGGGAGCAGGGGTATGCGAGAGGTTTTCCAGGGGGTACGCAGAGATGACTGAGAGCTGGCCATTGTTGATATCCCCCCACTACGTACCTGTGTACCTCTGTAATCTCTGTGTACCTCTGTGAGCTCTGTGTACCTCTGTGAGCTCTGTGTACCTCTGTGAGCTCTGTGTACCTCTGTGAGCTCTGTAATCTCTGTGTACCTCTGTAAGCTCTGTGTACCTCTGTGAACTCTGTGTACCTCTGTAAGCTCTGTGAACCTCTGTGAGCTCTGTGTACCTCTGTGAGCTCTGTGTACCTCTGTGAGCTCTGTGTACCTCTGTGAGCTCTGTGTACCTCTGTGAGCTCTGTGTACCTCTGTGAGCTCTGTGTACCTCTGTAATCTCTGTGTACCTCTGTAATCTCTGTGTACCTCTGTGAGCTCTGTGTACCTCTGTGAGCTCTGTGTACCTCTGTGAGCTCTGTGTACCTCTGTGAGCTCTGTGTACCAATGTGAGCTCTGTGTACCTCTGTGAGCTCTGTGTACCTCTGTGAGCTATGTGTACCTCTGTGAGCCAGGGTTTTTTTGGCATTGTTCAGTATGAAAACCAAATTTTACGACCAAGTAGAGACTTCTTGTCAAAAACTGTACCCAGAATTGGGTCCTTCGGTTTGAGCAAGCATATGCAGCCCTCACATTCAAGTCCTCAAATAGGTTGTCTGACTGCAATCATTCATGTGAAGATGTTTACCTCTTTAATAATGTGCTTATCAATGAACAATTATTATATCTTCAATGTCCCTATGATGAAGTTGCGTGCCTGTCCATCTCGGGACTCGGGGGTAGCAGGGATAAAAGGTTGGGAAACCCTGGTTTATAATATAAACCTTTGTGGCATATGTCCCGTGGATTTCATAGTTACTGAACGAAAGATTGAACTATTCCAAAGTATCCACTACAATAACTGTCACAACAATAACTGTCACTACAATAACTGTCACTAAATAACCGTCACTACAATAACCATCACTACAATAACTGTCACAACAATAACTGTCACTACAATAACTGTCAGAACAATAACTGTCACAACAATAACTGTCACTACAATAACTGTCACAACAATAACTGTCCCTACAATAACTGTCACTACAATAACTGTCACAACAATAACTGTCCCTACAATAACTGTCACAACAATAACTGTCACTACAATAACTGTCCCTACAATAACTGTCACTACAATAACTGTCACTACAATAACTGTCACAACAATAACTGTCACTACAATAACTGTCACTGCAATAACTGTCACTACAATAACTGTCACAACAATAACTGTCACTACAATAACTGTCCCTACAATAACTGTCACTACAATAACTGTCACAACAATAACTGTCACAACAATAACTGTCACTACAATAACTGTCATGCAAGAAACATCTGAATGTAATGTACAAAGCATTGTCTTTCAGTCATCTGAATGTGACAACACAATTCGCTTCTAGTCACCCACATTGAAATATAGATGCACTAAAATAGAGACCATAAATAGCTCCAGTCTCATCCAAGAGACAGTTTCTTGACATGGACACCACTTTGTGACATGGACACCACTTTGTGACATGGACACCACTTTGTGACATGGACACCACTTTGGCATCGGTTGAAAGCAGAAATAGAATGTCAGATGGAAATAAAAAACCACCTTGGGAGTAAATTTTCAAACTTCTTCAAGGCAAGGAGTGGTAGAAACCAAATTGAAAACCTTTTGAAGGGAAGCCTCTATGGAACTACCTAAACTATTGTCCAGACAGGTTTCAACACAATGTGTGCTCTGTATGTGACCCAAAACACATTACAGCAGTCTGCTGATTCTAGGCCTCATTCTTGTGTCAACTAAATGTCCACTGTCCTTGGTGTGTCAAGTGCCAATGTCCTTGTTGTGTCATTGTCATAGAAATCATGTCAGTAAATCAAAGCAATCAAAACATATGCAGATTGTTGAAAAACAAACCTAGTCACGAAAGGTAAACAAAAACATTTGACAAAGAAAATGAACATGACAGGTCTACATCTCTGTCATCAGGCTAAAGTTTATCTTTCTCTGTGGCCAATTTTAACATCAGCAGATCTGTTGTTAGACAACAAAAGGAAGGAAGGTTAAAAACTGTTGGAGGAACGAAACAATACATCTTTCAGCAGGTGTGTTAGGCAGGCATTGAGCTGTGTTAGGCAGGCATTGAGCTGTGTTAGGCAGGCATTGAGCTGTGTTAGGCAGGCATTGAGCTGTGTTAGGTAGGCATTGAGCTGTGTTAGGTAGGCATTGAGCTGTGTTAGGCAGGCATTGAGCTGTGTTAGGCAGGCACTGAGCTGTGTTAGGCAGGCACTGAGCTGTGTTAGGCAGGCATTGAGTTGTGTTAGGCAGGCATTGAGCTGTGTTAGGCAGGCATTGAGCTGTGTTTGGCAGGCATTGAGCTGTGATAGGCAGGCACTGAGCTGTGTTAGGCAGGCATTGAGCTGTGTTAGGCAGGCACTGAGCTGTGTTAGGCAGGCATTGAGCTGTGTTAGGCAGGCATTGAGCTGTGTTAGGCAGGCATTGAGCTGTGCTGTTGGCTGTTACTGAAGGGAGCCGCTACTGAATGGAACAGACATCAAGGACAGTCACACATTAACTGTTATCGGCTGTGAGAACTTTGTGAAAGAACCAGACACCACTACATCACCGCCACTCTGTTGGCTGCCCTCTCTTGGCCACCCCTCTTGGTCGCCCCTCTCTTAGCTGCCCCTCTTGGCCGCCCCTCTCTTGGCCGACCCTCTCTTGGCCGCCCCTCTCTTGGCCGACCCTCTCTTGGCCGACCCTCTCTTGGCCGACCCTCTCTTGGCCGCCCCTCTCTTGGCCGACCCTCTCTTGGCCGACCCTCTCTTGGCCGACCCTCTCTTGGCCGCCCCTCTCTTGGCCGCCCCTCTCTTGGCCGACCCTCTCTTGGCCGACCCTCTCTTGGCTGACACTCTCTCTGCCACCTGCCCCTACCCACTATGATACAGAAGTATATGGGGAGAAAAGGTTTAAGCCATCATGACAGTGACTTCATGCAGGGGTGGGGATTTAGATGGGACCTGATGTCTGGGAGGGAAGTTGAATCAGACAGGAAAGTTTCATGGGTGTTTCTAGATTATCCCTTCCCTGCATCCAACCTGGGAAAAGGGATTCAAACCCATTTTGTTTTTGTCTTAAACATTCCAGTGTCCTGACCAGGAACAAATACCAACTAAAGGAGTAATCAAGTCGTGAAGTGTCCTGACCAGGAACAAATACAAACTAAAGCAGTAATCAAGTCGTGAAGTGTCCCGACCAGGGACAAATACCAACTAAAGGAGTAATCAAGTCGTGAAGTGTCCTGACCAGGGACAAATACCAACTAAAGGAGTAATCAAGTCGTGAAGTGTCCTGACCAGGGACAAATACCAACTAAAGGAGTAATGAAGTCGTGAAGTGTCCTGACCATGAACAAATACCAACTAAAGCAGTAATCAAGTCGTGAAGTGTCCTGACCAGGGACAAATACCAACTAAAGGAGTAATCAAGTCGTGAAGTGTCCCGACCAGGGACAAATACCAACTAAAGGAGTAATCAAGTCGTGAAGTGTCCTGACCATGAACAAATACAAACTAAAGCAGTAATCAAGTCGTGAAGTGTCCTGACCAGGGACAAATACCAACTAAAGGAGTAATCAAGTCGTGAAGTGTCCCGACCAGGGACAAATACCAACTAAAGGAGTAATCAAGTCGTGAAGTGTCCTGACCATGAACAAATACCAACTAAAGCAGTAATCAAGTCGTGAAGTGTCCTGACCAGGGACAAATACCAACTAAAGGAGTAATCAAGTCGTGAAGTGTCCCGACCAGGGACAAATACCAACTAAAGGAGTAATCAAGTCGTGAAGTGTCCCGACCATGAACAAATACCAACTAAAGCAGTAATCAAGTCGTGAAGTGTCCTGACCAGGGACAAATACCAACTAAAGGAGTAATCAAGTTGTGAAGTGTCCCGACCAGGGACAAATACCAACTAAAGGAGAAATCAAGTCGTGAAGTGTCCCGACCAGGGACAAATACCAACTAAAGGAGTAATCAAGTCGTGAAGTGTCCTGACCAGGGACAAATACCAACTAAAGGAGTAATCAAGTCGTGAAGTGTCCCGACCAGGAACAGATACCAACTAAAGGAGTAATCAAGTCGTGAAGTGTCCCGACCAGGGACAAATACCAACTAAAGGAGTAATCAAGTCGTGAAGTGTCCTGACCAGGGACACATACCAACTAAAGGAGTAATCAAGTCGTGAAGTGTCCCGACCAGGGACAAATACCAACTAAAGGAGTAATCAAGTCGTGAAGTGTCCCGACCAGGAAAAGATACCAACTAAAGCAGTAATCAAGTCGTGAAGTGTCCCGACCAGGGACAAATACCAACTAAAGGAGTAATCAAGTCGTGAAGTGTCCTGACCAGGGACAAATACCAACTAAAGGAGTAATCAAGTCGTCAAGTGTCCTGACCAGGGACAAATACCAACTAAAGGAGTAATCAAGTCGTGAAGTGTCCCGACCAGGAACAGATACCAACTAAAGGAGTAATCAAGTCGTGAAGTGTCCCGACCAGGGACAAATACCAACTAAAGGAGTAATCAAGTCGTGAAGTGTCCCGACCAGGGACACATACCAACTAAAGGAGTAATCAAGTCGTGAAGTGTCCCGACCAGGGACAAATACCAACTAAAGGAGTAATCAAGTCGTGAAGTGTCCCGACCAGGAACAGATACCAACTAAAGGAGTAATCAAGTCGTGAAGTGTCCTGACCAGGGACAAATACCAACTAAAGGAGTAATCAAGTCGTGAAGTGTCCTGACCATGAACAAATACCAACTAAAGCAGTAATCAAGTCGTGAAGTGTCCTGACCAGGGACAAATACCAACTAAAGCAGTAATCAAGTCGTGAAGTGTCCCGACCAGGGACAAATACCAACTAAAGGAGTAATCAAGTCGTGAAGTGTCCTGACCATGAACAAATACCAACTAAAGCAGTAATCAAGTCGTGAAGTGTCCCGACCAGGGACAAATACCAACTAAAGGAGTAATCAAGTCGTGAAGTGTCCTGACCAGGGACAAATACCAACTAAAGGAGTAATCAAGTCGTGAAGTGTCCTGACCATGAACAAATACCAACTAAAGCAGTAATCAAGTCGTGAAGTGTCCTGACCAGGGACAAATACCAACTAAAGGAGTAATCAAGTCGTGAAGTGTCCCGACCAGGGACAGATACCAACTAAAGGAGTAATCAAGTCGTGAAGTGTCCCGACCAGGAACAGATACCAACTAAAGGAGTAATCAAGTCGTGAAGTGTCCCGACCAGGAACAGATACAAACTAAAGCAGTAATCAAATCGTGAAGTGTCCCGACCAGGGACAGATACCAAATGAAGGAGTAATCAAGTCGTGAAGTGTCCCGACCAGGAACAGATACCAAATGAAGGAGTAATCAAGTCGTGAAGTGTCCCGACCAGGGACAGATACCAAATGAAGGAGTAATCAAGTCGTGAAGTGTCCCGACCAGGAACAGATACCAAATGAAGGAGTAATCAAGTCGTGAAGTGTCCCGACCAGGAACAAATACCAACTAAAGGAGTAATCAAGTCGTGAAGTGTCCCGACCAGGAACAAATACCAACTAAAGGAGTAATCAAGTCGTGAAGTGTCCCGACCAGGAACAAATACCAACTAAAGGAGTAATCAAGTCGTGAAGTGTCCCGACCAGGGACAAATACCAACTAAAGGAGTAATCAAGTCGTGAAGTGTCCCGACCAGGGACAAATACCAACTAAAGGAGTAATCAAGTCGTGAAGTGTCCCGACCAGGGACAAATACCAACTAAAGGAGTAATCAAGTCGTGAAGTGTCCCGACCAGGAACAAATACCAACTAAAGGAGTAATCAAGTCGTCAAGTGTCCCGACCAGGGACAAATACCAACTAAAGGAGTAATCAAGTCGTCAAGTGTCCTGACCAGGAACAAATACCAACTAAAGGAGTAATCAAGTCGTCAAGTGTCCTGACCAGGAAAAAATACCAACTAAAGGAGTAATCAAGTCGTCAAGTGTCCTGACCAGGGACAAATACCAACTAAAGGAGTAATCAAGTCGTCAAGTGTCCTGACCAGGAACAAATACCAACTAAAGGAGTAATCAAGTCGTCAAGTGTCCTGACCAGGGACAAATACCAACTAAAGGAGTAATCAAGTCGTCAAGTGTCCTGACCAGGAACAAATACCAACTAAAGGAGTAATCAAGTCGTGAAGTGTCCTGACCAGGGACAAATACCAACTAAAGGAGTAATCAAGTTGTGAAGTGTCCTGACCAGGGACAAATACCAACTAAAGAAGTAATCAAGTTCTGAAGTGGCGCAGAAATATCTTAGTTAAAACTTCACTCTGGAAGTTATTTATGTACTGTATTAGACATGGACGGTGATGCAACTTGAAGATGATGCAATCTGCAGTCAAGTGCCATGTAATCAAGGGCCCTGTAATCAAGGCCCTGTAATCAAGGGCCCTGCACCTAGACTAGTAAATATGTTACTTAGTGAGCTTGAAATAAAAAAACAGGTAAAGTCAACCCTGCTCAAGCAACCACCTGCATTAAGAGACCACCTGTCAATAACAACCCGTCAACTCCTCCCGAAGAACCACCTGTATCCACTGAGTGGTTATTTCAGACAGGTTCGACTGTATCCCACAGGGTCATACCTCATGGGGCTCTACCTCACGAGCCCTACTTCACAGGGTCTACCTCATGAGGCCCTACCTAATGAGGCCTCATGGGGCTCCAAGGAAAAAACCCTGCATATTTTTAGGTATAAAATAGAAATATTGACAAATATGTTGTATCAGTGCGACAAGTCATTTACTGTAGTTTATGACATACACTGCCTGAACGTATAAACACACATGTAAGTGTGTTCGTGCACATACACACAACCAAGCACACTTGTGTGTTCGTGCACATACACAACACCAAGCACACTTGTGTGGTCACGCACATACACACACCAAGCACACTTGTGTGTTCGTGCATATACACACCACCAAGCACACACCAAGAATGGCTCGAGTCCCGGGTTGTAGCCCTAAGAATGGCTGGAGTCCCGGGTTGTAGCCCCAAGAATGGCTCAAGTCCTGGGTTGTAGCCCCAAGAATGGCTCGAGTTCTTGGGGCTACAACCCGGGACTTCAGCCATTCTTGGGGCTACAACCCGGGACTCGAGCCATTCAGAACACAACATATCAGTAAATGACAACACAATAGACCGCTGGTGCAATCAGTCTGCCCAGGGACACACAGACAATTACGTTGGGGGAGGGGTGGTGGTGGACAGGGGGGAGATGGCCAAGGTCAACGTTGAGGGGTTCATCAAAAGTGCAACATATAAAATGTGATTAAATTGATTTAAAGCCCACATGATCGGTATTATATAAAGTTTAAATAATTAACTTAGAGTACGCAGCCAAACCCCAAAGGTGAAGGAGTCAAGCACAGACCTAATGGAAACCCAGTCGGTCACTGATAAGTCAGGCCGCGATTAAAAACAGCAGTTTTCTCCAGTGTGCACTGTGCACACATTGTTTCTATTGTGCATGTGTTCTATAGTGCAATAGTTATCGTGCATGTGTTCTATAGTGCAATACTTATCGTGCATGTGTTCTATAGTGCAATAGTTATCGTGCATGTGTTCTATAGTGCAATACTTATTGTGCATGTGTTCTATAGTGCAATACTTATTGTGCATGTGTTCTATAGTGCAATACTTATTGTGCATGTGTTCTATAGTGCAATACTTATTGTGCATGTGTTCTATAATGCAATACTTATTGTGCATGTGTTCTATAATGCAATACTTATTGTGCATGTGTTCTATAATGCAATACTTATTGTGCATAGATACTGAAGTCAGTTGAAGTGTATTGTTATGCAATAATCACGGACGGACGGACGGACGGACAGAGACATGACTCACACATACTTCAAAGTCTGTTTATGAATTTGTCATTGAAGTCAATCAGTTGTGGGGTATTAGACAGATATCTGGTGATTAGACAGATATCTGAATATATAATCACTAGATAAATTAATATCTGGGACTAGACAAATATCTGGATATCTGGGGACCAGACAGATATCTGGGCACTCGCCAGTAATGGCCTTGGTTATTTTGTCGACCCAAAACAGGCTGTCTGTTGATGGAAAGTCCAAGGGTGCTTCACTGTCTCCATACATGTGTTCACTGCCTCTGTACATGTGTTCACTGCCTCTGTACATGTGTTCACTGTCTCCATACATGTGTTCACTGCCTCCATACATGTGTTCACTGCTTCCATACACGAGTGTTCACTGCTGCCATACACGTGTTCACTGCCTCCATACACACGTGTACACTGCATCCTTACACGTGTGTTCACTGCCTCCATACATGTGTGTTCACTACCTTCATACACGTGTGTTCACTGCCTGCATACATGTGTGTTCACTACCACCATACACGTGTGTTCACTACCTCCATACGCGTGTTCACTGCCTCCAAAGTATATAGGCATACACGTGTGTTCACTGTCTGTGCACCCGTGTGTTCACTCCCTCTATACACGTGTGTTCACTGCCTCCATACACAGTCTGACAGTTGTGCATACAACACTTCTCAGCTCAGCAAACTGAGATGTACCCTAGCACACTGATATGTACCCTAGCATATTGAGATGTACCCTAGCACACTGAGATGTACCCTAGATGTACCCTAGCACATTGAGATGTACCCTAGCACACTGAGATATACCCTAGCATATTGAGATGTACCCTAGCACACTGAGATGTACCCTAGCACACTGAGATGCACCCTAGCATACTGAGATCTACCCTAGCATACTGAGATGTACTCTAGCACACTGAGATGTACCCTAGCAAACTGAGATGTACCCTAGCACACTGAGATGTACCCTAGCAAACTGAGATGTACCCTAGCACACTGAGATGTACCCTAGTAAACTGAGATGTACCTTAGCATACTGAGATCTACCCTAGCATACTGAGATGTACCCTAGCATACTGAGATGTACCCTAGCACACTGAGATGTACCCTAGCACACTGAGATGTACCCTAACACACTGAGATGTACCCTATCATACTGAGATGTACCCTAGCACATTGAGATGTACCCTATCATATTGAGATGTACCCTAGCACATTGAGATGTACCTTAGCATACTAAGATGTACCCTAGCATACTGAGATGTACCTTAGCATACTGAGATGTACCCTAGCATACTGAGATGTACCTTAGCATACTGAGATGTACCCTAGCATACTGAGATGTACCTTAGCATACTGAGATGTACCTTACCATACTGAGATGTACCCTAGCATACTGAGATCTATCTTAGCATACTGAGATGTACCCTAGCACACTGATATGTACCTTAGCATACTGAGATGCACCTTAGCATACTGAGATGTACCTTAGCATACTGAGATGTACCCTAGCATACTGAGATGTACCTTAGCATACTGAGATGTACCCTAGCATACTGAGATGTACCTTAGCATACTGAGATGTATCCTAGCACACTGAGATGTACCTTAGCATACTGAGATGTACCTTAGCATACTGAGATGTACCTTAGCATACTGATATGTACCCTAGCATACTGAGATGTACCTTAGCATACTGAGATGTACCTTAGCACACTGAAATGTACCCTAGCACACTGAGATGTACCCTAGCACACTGAGATGTACCCTAGCATACTGAGATGTACCCTAGCATACTGACATGTACCCTAGCATACTGACATGTACCCTAGCATACTGACATGTACCCTAGCATACTGAGATGTACCTTAGCATACTGAGATTTACCCTAGCATACTGAGATGTACCTTAGCACACTGAGATGTACCTTAGCACACTGAGATGTACCCTAGCATACTGAGATGTATCCTAGCATACTGAGATGTACCCTAGCATACTGAGATGTACCCTAGCATACTGAGATGTACCCTAGCATACTGAGATGTACCTTAGCATACTGAGATGTACTCTAGCATACTGAGATGTACCCTAGCATACTGAGATGTACCTTAGCACACTGAGATGTACCTTAGCATACTGAGATGTACCCTAGCATACTGAGATGTACCCTAGCATACTGAGATGTACCTTAGCATACTGAGATGTACCTTAGCATACTGAGATGTACCTTAGCATACTGAGATGTACCTTAGCATACTGAGATGTACCCTAGCATACTGAGATGTACCTTAGCACACTGAGATGTACCTTAGCATACTGAGATGTACCCTAGCATACTGAGATGTACCCTAGCATACTGAGATGTACCTTAGCATACTGAGATGTACCTTAGCATACTGAGATGTACCTTAGCATACTGAGATGTACTCTAGCATACTGAGATGTACCCTAGCATACTGAGATGTACCTTAGCATACTGAGATGTACCTTAACATACTGAGATGTACCTTAGCATACTGCAAGCAAATTACATCTATCAAATTGAGAAAACAATTGAAAGTAATAAGTCAACGACTTCCTTGTCTACTTCCTTGTCTACTTCCTTGTCTACTTCCCATCCGGTTGCTTGAGCTGAAATCTTGACTTGTTAAATCTTTAACAGGAACAGTGGGAAACAGAGGTGCCACCTGGTGAATGGCAGTAGTACCACAAATGAAGTTTTGCAGATATTATGACTGTCAATTAGCGGAGGGACTAAATGTTCAATATTTCACACCTGTTATCTCCATACAATTGTGTTTGATTCAGTTGAATGAACTAGGGCAATGGAACTGAATAAAACTGTGTAGACTTCAAACAGCAGCAAGACGACCTTGGTCTTCTCTGCCGTGTTGTGCCACTACTGACCACACACCACATGTGCCACTACTGACCACACACCACATGTGCCACTACTACTGTGTTAGATACAGTGTCACTACTAGTGCCCTGCACGGCAGGGCCAAAATAATATTAAACACATTGGGCTTGGGCCGGGCCTGGTGTGAGTGGGCCGGGCCAGGCCTGGGACTAATAAAAATATTAATACAAAACCCAGATTTAAAAAAAACTTATTATAAATTGTATTTCTGGTTAATGAATGTTTAAAATTATTTCTTTAGTTGCAAATTGAGACCTGGCATGGAATTATGAATGACACCAGTGCTTTATATATTGGAATGTAGTTTAATCTCTTTTCAACAGTGGGACTTCCAATTGTATAATTTTAATAATGTGCATTCTTTTAATAGATACATTTCATATAATAGCAATGCTTAGTATTGCATACACAGCATACACACACATTACACAGTACATGTTACTACTACATAATACATACAGAATACAGATGCATATTTTGTGCATGAATGTAGCCTTTTGTATTTATCTATTGTCCCCATAAGTTCACTTGGCTGGAAATAGCCAATCCCAAATTTTTACTTTAGACATATTTGATGAGGCAATCAAGCCATGATTAACCATCAATGTATTACCCTTTGACCCCCCCAGTGGACATTCTTATTGTCTTCCCTCCAAATCCCCTCAGTTTTTACCACAGAAGATATCAGCTCACTTCCAGTTCCATTTACTAAATTTGATGGCAATACATCACACCATTTAGGGCAGTTATTTGTAACTCCTGAAATGATAGCACAGAAAATTAAGTAGATGAAAGATAATAAATCACCTGGAGTTGATGGGATACCACCAAAACAGCTTAAGGAAATTGTTGAGCAAATTAGTACACCACTAGCAAAAGTGTTTAACTTGTCACTAGAAGAAGGAATAGTTCCTTCAGAATGGAAGAAATTTTGAAGAAATTACAAAGTGGGTAGATGACGGGTCACCCGTTGATGTTGTCTACTTAGATTTTCAGAAAGCTTTCGATAAAGTGCCACATCAAAGATTGTTACTTAAACTAAAAGCCCATGTAATCAACTGGATAGAAAAGTGGCTTACACACAGAAGACAGAGAGTAATAGTAGATGATGAGATTTCAAACTAGAAATCTGTTTTGAGTGGGGTACCACAGGGATCAGTATATAATTTGGAAGATGACACATCTAGCAAAGTACTCAAATTTGCAGATGACACAAAAGTATTCAGAAAGGTTTCTAATGATACAGATAAACAAAGTTTATAGGATGATCTAGATAAATTAGTTAAATGGTCAGAAAAATGGCAAATGTTATTCAATTTTGGGAAGTGCAAATGTATACACATAGGACATGGAAACATGGACGAAGAATATAAAATGGGGGATGCTATACTAGGTAGAATCACACAAGTAAAAGGACTTAGGAGTAACATTTAGTGCTGACATGAAAGTTTTAAAGCAATGTGGGATTGCTGTTTTGAAAGGAAATCAAATTCTAGGACTAATTACGAGAACTATCATGTATAAGGAGAAACAGCTAATTGTACCCCTGTACAAAGCAATAGTTAGACCACATTTGGAATATATCGTCAAAAGGACATAGACAAGCTAGAAAGAATACACCGAAGAGCAACTAAAATGATTCCAGAACTGAGAGACCTTAGTTACGAAAGTCGCTTATTACAATGTGGTTTGACAACACTAGAGACCAGGAGACTAAGAGGAGACCAAATAGAAGTGTTTAAAATATTGAACGGTTATGAGGATGTTGATAGGAACATGTCCTTCAAACTTAAAGAAGGCAGTAGAACCAGAGGACACAAAGCAGCATTAGTTAAGGAGCAGTGTAGGTTGGACATGAGAAAGTACTCTTTCTCATAGAGGGTGACAAATGAATGGAACAAACTGCCAAATGATTATGTTAATGCTAGTAGTGTGAATATGTTTTAAAATAGAATTGACAGATATTTGATAAGGGCGGGCTACACATAGATGAGAAAATTGTTGGACTCTCGATAAGCCAATGGCTTCCTTGTCCACTTGCCATCCGGAACTTGTTGTTTGGGATGGTAATCTTGTTCAATCTTGCCTGCCTGAATGACCTGCCTACCAGCAACTACCCACTGCACACCCCAGTTGGTAGTTGGTATTTTTCAATTGTATTAACTAGTGTCTGCTGTTTAGTGTCTACAATTTCCCCAGTACTGATTTATTCACACTTGTACTAATTCACACATGTCTGAATCTGATCTGTCTCAGGCTAGTGCTGGAAATGCCACTTGGGGTCAGTGCCAGTGGGTGACATTTAAATGAAATATCAATTAATGCCAAATTAACTGCCCTTACTGGTAACATTAATTAATTAAATTAAGTTAACTTAGTTGAGCTAATTCAATTAACAACTTAAAATAGGGTTATGGTTTGCATTAGGGTTAAGTTAGGGTTAGATAAACAAGTCTCCTACCCTAATTATAGGCCAATAAATTAAAGCCATATATAAAAATATTACAATACTTAATAGCAATGACAATAAAAAGTGTATTATTTTTCATTGCTGCTGGATTTCTAGAACTCGTCCAGAACACTATGGACAGTAGACAGCAGACTAGTAGATATTATAAAATGTTGATATATTATTTTTTATGTTTATTTAATAAAACAATATGTATGTATTACAGTTTATCGTGTTTTGTTTTTATTATAAGATATAGGTTTAGCTTTTAAAAATTTAGCAGGCGGCAGGCTTGTGGGCCGCGGGCTTACCCGTCTTTGGCCCATGGGTATGGGCCGGGCCTGGAAAGTTTGGGCATGGGCCAAACATTAACAGTCTAGGTCGGGCCTAAATTCTAGTTTGCGGGCCTGGGCTGGGCTTCATGAATTTTTTTGTGGGCCTGGGCTGGGATTCTAACTACTAATTGCGGGCCGGGCTTGGGCTCAAATTATAGGGCCGTGCATGGCACTAGTTACAATACTGGCATACACTGGCGTGTCACTACTACACTGGCGTGTCACTACACCGGCGTGTCACTACACCGACGTGTCACTACACTGGCATGTGTCACTACACTGGTGTGTCTCTACACTGGTGTATCTCTACACTGGTGTGTCTCTACACTGGTGTGTCACTACACTGGCGTGTCACTACACTGGCGTGTCACTACACTGGCTATTTTCTATTTTGCAGAATGCACCAACTTTTCAATATCTAGCACGAGTAGGCCCACTCATAGTCTGTCAGCCTCTAGCACCAGTAGGTCCACTAGTAGTCTGTCAGCCTCTAACACCAGTAGGTCCACTAGTAGTCTGTCAGCCTTTAACACCAGTAGGTCCACTAGTAGTCTGTCGGCCTCTAGCACCAGTAGGTCCACTAGTAGTCTGTCAGCCTCTAGCACCAGTAGGTCCACTAGTAGTCTGTCAGCCTCTAGCACCAGTAGGTCCACTAGTAGTCTGTCAGCCTCTAACACCAGTAGGTCCACTAGTAGTCTGTCAGCCTCTAACACCAGTAGGTCCACTAGTAGTCTGTCGGCCTCTAGCACCAGTAGGTCCACTAGTAGTCTGTCAGCCTCTAGCACCAGTAGGTCCACTAGTAGTCTGTCAGCCTCTAGCACCAGTAGGTCCACTAGTAGTCTGTCAGCCTCTAGCACCAGTAGGTCCACTAGTAGTCTGTCGGTCTCTAACACCAGTAGGTCCACTAGTAGTCTGTCAGCCTCTAACACCAGTAGGTCCACTAGTAGTCTGTTGGCCTCTAGCACCAGTAGGTCCACTAGTAGTATGTCAGCCTCTAGCACCAGTAGGTCCACTAGTAGTCTGTCAGCCTCTAGCACCAGTAGGTCCACTAGTAGTCTGTCGGTCTCTAACACCAGTAGGTCCACTAGTAGTCTGTCAGCCTCTAACACCAGTAGGTCCACTCACTAGTAGTCTGTCGGTCTCTAACACCAGTAGGTCCACTAGTAGTCTGTCAGCCTCTAGCACCAGTAGGTCCACTAGTAGTCTGTCGGTCTCTAACACCAGTAGGTCCACTAGTAGTCTGTCAGCCTCTAACACCAGTAGGTCCACTAGTAGTCTGTCGGCCTCTAGCACCAGTAGGTCCACTAGTAGTCTGTCGGCCTCTAACACCAGTAGGTCCACTAGTAGTCTGTCAGCCTCTAACACCAGTAGGTCCACTAGTAGTCTGTCAGCCTCTAGCACCAGTAGGTCCACTAGTAGTCTGTCGGTCTCTAACACCAGTAGGTCCACTAGTAGTCTGTCAGCCTCTAACACCAGTAGGTCCACTAGTAGTCTGTCAGCCTCTAACACCAGTAGGTCCACTAGTAGTCTGTCAGCCTCTAACACCAGTAGGTCCACTAGTAGTCTGTCGGCCTCTAACACCAGTAGGTCCACTAGTAGTCTGTCGGTCTCTAACACCAGTAGGTCCACTAGTAGTCTGTCAGCCTCTAACACCAGTAGGTCCACTAGTAGTCTGTCGGCCTCTAGCACCAGTAGGTCCACTAGTAGTCTGTCGGTCTCTAACACCAGTAGGTCCACTAGTAGTCTGTCAGCCTCTAACACCAGTAGGTCCACTAGTAGTCTGTCAGCCTCTAACACCAGTAGGTCCACTAGTAGTCTGTCAGCCTCTAACACCAGTAGGTCCACTAGTAGTCTGTCGGTCTCTAACACCAGTAGGTCCACTAGTAGTCTGTCAGCCTCTAACACCAGTAGGTCCACTAGTAGTCTGTCAGCCTCTAACACCAGTAGGTCCACTAGTAGTCTGTCAGCCTCTAACACCAGTAGGTCCACTAGTAGTCTGTCAGCCTCTAACACCAGTAGGTCCACTAGTAGTCTGTCAGCCTCTAACACCAGTAGGTCCACTAGTAGTCTGTCAGCCTCTAACACCAGTAGGTCCACTAGTAGTCTGTCAGCCTCTAACACCAGTAGGTCCACTAGTAGTCTGTCAGCCTCTAACACCAGTAGGTCCACTAGTAGTCTGTCAGCCTCTAACACCAGTAGGTCCACTCGTAGTCTACCATTCTCATTCATATGCAACAGATCTATTATTTCATGTACAAGACTGTCATTAGCCAATTTCATAAACATAAAAACCGTTTGAGCCCCCCGGGGTAGTGGACATCAATAAAGTGATGACATGATGTTGATAGCAACAAAGAGATTTCGTCTTTCTCTTCCACAGTCCTGTCACATGACACTAATGCCCAATTATAAAACAAACTAGGGGCGGGTTGTACCAGGCTGGTGATATTGTCCAGTAGAAGCCCCAGTTTTTATCAGATAACAAAATTTTTTGTTGCCTAATGTGTTATTGCATGAGCTGTCATCAAGTTGGCGGAGGCTCTTCAAAAAACATGTTTATCACTCACTGCCCAACACTTTCACCTTCACTGTGAGAACAACTACTGAAGCAGAGAAATACAAGCACCTACAAACAATATCTAATAATTAACTTTGACCAGATGCATTACTGCGGTTCCCCGAACTAGATGGATATATAAAAAAGTTGTCCCATCTATGACAATGTAATCACTACTGACAGAATGACTTGAAAAACATGTTAATACAAAAAAATCCACCAAACAAATAATGTATGACCTTCTGAAACTGAGATCATAATCACATTAACTGTGGGATTGAGATGTCTCGGGACATAGAGTGCTGAATGCCACAGAAGATCATAAGCTAAGTGGAATGTCAAATAAAATCAACTATTTCTGTCACATGAAAGAGTATGACAAAGTGCTATCATCACAACTGCTTAGTACGACACCAACAAAACATCACAATTGTTTAGTACGACACCAACAAAACATCACAATTGTTTAGTACGACACCAACAAAACATCACAACAATTGTTTAGTACGACACCAACAAAACATCACAACAATTATCTAGTACGACACCAACAAAACATCACAACAATTACTTAGTATGTCACCAACAAAATATCACAACAATTGCTTAGTACAACACCAACAAAACGTAACACAATATTCTGCTTTGTGATTAAAGTTTTTACTATACATAAGAATGACATAATTATAACCTTTACACATTAAGCAACATAACTAAACCAAAATTCTTTGTTTCTCACCAACTGGATAAAATTAATAAGTATATTTGTAAAACATCATCAGCGTGCAACTATTAAAAGGAGATGTGGACATGTCATACAAGGAGATGTGGACATGTCATACAAGGAGATGTGGACATGTCATACAAGGAGATGTGGACATGTCTTACAAGGAGATGTGGACATGTCATACAAGGAGATGTGGACATGTCATACAAGGAGATGTGGACATGTCTTACAAGGAGATGTGGACATGTCATACAAGGAGATGTGGACATATCATACAAGGAGATGTGGACATGTCATACAAGGAGATGTGCCCTGAGGTTAGGTTAATTACAGCGCTGACTAAACGTCAACTAACAAATATGCAAGAGTTTTTGAAGAACACAGCTAACGTACAATTCAATGAACTGATAATTTCGGGTTGCTTTTAATAAAATAATTGTCAATGTCATATACGTTTTTTAAAAACGTTAATATTCGATTCACTCCTTGCATCTAACCTCAGTCAAGAGTGGCGGGACATGGCTGTAGATATTGCATTCATCTAACCTCTCGGTCAAGAGTGGCGGGATGTGGCTGTAGATATTACATTCATCTAACCTCTCAGTCAAGAGTGGCGGGATGTGGCTGTAGATATGGCATTCATCTCGGTCACGAGTGGCGGGATGTGGCTGTAGATATTACATTCATCTAACCTCTCAGTCAAGAGTGGCGGGATGTGGCTGTAGATATGGCATTCATCTCGGTCACGAGTGGCGGGATGTGGCTGTAGATATTACATTCATCTAACCTCTCAGTCAAGAGTGGCGGGATGTGGCTATAGATAGTACATTCATCTAACCTCTCATTCAAGAGTGGCGGGACTTGGCTATAGATAGTACATTCATCTAACCTCTCAGTCAAGAGTGGCGGGACTTGGTTATAGATAGTACATTCATCTAACCTCTCGGTCAAGAGTGACGGGACTTGGCTGTAGATATTGCATTCATCTAACCTCTTGGTCAAGAGTGGCGGGATGTGGCTGTAGATATTACATTCATCTAACCTCTCAGTCAAGAGTGGCGGGATGTGGCTATAGATAGTACATTCATCTAACCTCTCATTCAAGAGTGGCGGGACTTGGCTATAGATAGTACATTCATCTAACCTCTCAGTCAAGAGCGGCGGGACTTGGTTATAGATAGTACATTCATCTAACCTCTCGGTCAAGAGTGACGGGACTTGGCTGTAGATATTGCATTCACCTAACCTCTTGGTCAAGAGTGGCAGGACTTGGCTGTAGATATTGCATTCATCTAACCTCTCGGTCAAGAGTGGCCGGACTTGGCTGTAACTGTTACATTAATCTAACCTGTCAGTCAAGAGTCGCGGGACCTGGCTCTAAATATTACGTAATCTCTCTTCGTCCAGAGACTAACATCATCATTTGATTTGTGATGAGGCACTTCAAAGTATGCAAGGTTAACACAACTATCCAAATATTCTTTTTAGTAAATCAATTCCTAACGTTTTGTATGGTATG
This sequence comes from Lamellibrachia satsuma, assembly GCA_033239005.1. NCBI lineage: Eukaryota > Metazoa > Annelida > Polychaeta > Sabellida > Siboglinidae > Lamellibrachia > Lamellibrachia satsuma. The sequence continues at coordinate 791,912 of BSQZ01000109.1, forward strand.
ACATAGAGAACTGTGGCTGTCAGTGCAAACTTTGACCTCCAGTGACCAACCGCTAGTTGTAAAACACTGCATTGCCACAAGACAGTAAGAGAGGGCAGGCCACAATATGTGTTACAGCCAACCTCTCCAGGACTGTGTTCTCAGTGGAGAGCTGTAGGACTGTGTTACAGCCAACCTCTCCAGGACTGTGTTCTCAGCGGAGAGCTGTAGGACTGTGTCACACCCAACCTCTCCAGGACTGTGTTCTCAGCGGAGAGCTGTAGGACTGTGTTACACCCAACCTCTCCAGGACTGTGTTCTCAGCGGAGAGCTGTAGAACTGTGTTACACCCAACCTCTCCAGGACTGTGTTCTCAGCGGAGAGCTGTAGGACTGTGTTACACCCAACCTCTCCAGGACTGTGTTCTCAGCGGAGAGCTGTAGGACTGTGTTACACCCAACCTCTCCAGGACTGTGTTCTCAGCGGGGAGCTGTAGGATTGTGTTACACCCAACCTCTCCAGTACTGTGTTCTCAGCGGGGAGCTGTAGGACTGTGTTACACCCAACCTCTCCAGGACTGTGTTCTCAGCGGAGAGCTGTAGGACTGTGTTACACCCAACCTCTCTAGGACTGTGTTCTCAGCGGAGAGCTGTAGGACTGTGTTACACCCAACCTCTCCAGGACTGTGTTCTCAGTGGAGAGCTGTAGGACTGTGTTATACCCAACCTCTCCAGGACTGTGTTCTCAGCGGAGAGCTGTAGGACTGTTTACACCCAACCTCTCCAGGACTGTGTTCTCAGCGGAGAGCTGTAGGACTGTGTTACAACCAACCTCTCCAGGACTGTGTTCTCAGTGGAGAGCTGTAGGACTGTGTTATACCCAACCTCTCCAGGATTGTGTTCTCAGCAGTAACGACTTGTAAGTCTTACATAATTTCTCCTGGTACAAAGTGCCAGACAAGATGGCTCTGTAAACACTAGTGCTACTGTTTACAATGTTGGGTCATCCACAATTCCACATATCCAGCACATGCAGACTACATGGTATCTGGGGCCAAAGTGCAGACAGTGACCCGTCTGTACAGCCAGTTGTCCCTTGTCATATATGCAAAGATACAAATAGAATTGTTTGATGTCTAATACGCAGTGCGGAACTCAGCAAACAGATGTCTAATACGCAGCGCAGAACTCAGCAAACAGATGTCTAATACGCAGTGCAGTACTCGGCAAACAGATGTCTAATATGCAGCGCAGTACTCAGCAAACAGATGTCTAATACACAGCGCAGTACTCAACAAACAGATGTCTAATACACAGCGCAGTACTCAGCAAACAGATGTCTAATAATACCCAGCGCAGTACTCAGCACACAGATGTCTAATACACAACTGCAGTACTCAGAAAACAGATGTCTAATACCCAGCGCAGTACTCAGCACACAGATGTCTAATACCCAGCGCAGTACTCAGCAAACAGATGTCTAATACACAGCGCAGTACTCAGCAAACAGATGTCTAATACACAGCACAGTACTCACACACAGATGTCCTACACAGCACAGTACTCAGCACACAGATGTCCTACACAGCACAGTACTCACACACAGATGTCCTACACAGCGCAGTACTCAGCAAACAGATGTCTAATACACAGCGCAGTACTCAGCACACAGATGTCCTACACAACACAGTACTCACACACAGATGTCTAATACCCAGCGCAGTACTCAGCAAACAGATGTCTAATACACAGCGCAGTACTCAGCAAACAGATGTCTAATACACAGCACAGTACTCACACACAGATGTCCTACACAGCACAGTACTCAGCACACAGATGTCCTACACAGCACAGTACTCACACACAGATGTCCTACACAGCACAGTACTCAGCAAACAGATGTCTAATACACAGCGCAGTACTCAGCAAACAGATGTCTAATACACAGCACAGTACTCACCCACAGATGTCCTACACAGCACAGTACTCAGCACACAGATGTCCTACACAGCACAGTACTCAGCAAACAGATGTCTAATACACAGCGCAGTACTCAGCAAACAGATGTCTAATACACAGCACAGTACTCACACACATATGTCCTACACAGCACAGTACTCAGCACACAGATGTCCTACACAGCACAGTACTCACACACAGATGTCCTACACAGCGCAGTACTCAGCAAACAGATGTCTAATACACAGCGCAGTACTCAGCACACAGATGTCCTACACAACACAGTACTCACACACAGATGTCCTACACAACACAGTACTCACACACAGATGTTCTACACAGCACAGTACTCAGCAAACACATGTCTAATACAAAGCACATTATACAGCACACAGATGTTCTACACAGCGCAGTACTCAGAAAACAGATGTTCTACACAACACAGTAGCCAGCAAAGCGCTTAACACTTCACCCCTCCCCACACCTGTACAGTGTACATTCAATCACTAACCATACTCCTGGGGAAGTATTAAGCATGACTGCAATCGGTATACAAAAAAGCTACTCACTCAGTGTTCCACCTATAACTACATGACGGTTGTCATTTATACAGTGAACTGAGGCAGTGGAGAATGACCTAAACTTCTCCAGGCATTAAACAGCAGAAATATAGAACCTGAGTACATTGTGTTAACAGTCTAGAGCCCTCACTTCACCAGCAAGCAGGGTGCAGACAGTCTGGGTAAACAAGGCCTGCCTGTCAATATTTGTCACTCTAAACCCATGGGTCCAAGGATATTATATGACTTAAGACTACACTAGGAAATAACTGATCCTCAAGGACTGTCAGTGCTGTGTCAACATTGCAGACAGAGTCTGTCAACAGACAAGGCTGTAATTATAGCAGGATTATATACAAATATCTCATTATGATGTTGGTGGTAAACTACCAACGTTTCAAGAGGAACACTTCTACATGCCATGTCAAAGTCTATTTTAAGATTTGTAGTTCAGTTATTTCAATGTCCAGTTGAATGAGACACAACCTACTCATGCAGGTTTATGTTTCATATCAGTGAAATAGTAAAGTAGATCAATATTTAACAAGATTTGCCATCCAAGCCAAAGGCCCAGATGGCAAGTGGACAAGGAAGCCATTGGCTTATCGAGAGTCCAACAATGTTCATCTACTTATAACCCGCCTTCCTGAGATATGTGTCTACTTTGTTTTAAACATATTCACGCTGCTAGCAGTTACACAATCTGTAGACAATTTGTTCCATTCATTTATTGTCCTCTGTGAGAACGAGTGCTTCCTGATGTCCAATCTACATTGATCCTTTACTAATTTTACCTCATGTCCTCTAGTTCTGCTATCCTTCTTGAGTGAGAAAAACATATTTCTATCAATATTTTCATACCCATTCAATATCTTAAAAACTTCAATCTGATCTCCTCTTAACCTCCTTGTCTCTAGAGTTGTTAAACCACATTCTTTCAGGCGTTCTTCATAACTAAGGTCTCTAAGTTCTGGAATCATTTTAGTTGCTCTCCTTTGTATGCGTTCAAGCGTATCTATATCCTTCTTACGATATGGTCTCCATGCTTGTATACAGTATTCTAAATGAGGTCTAACTATTGCTTTATAAAGAGGTATAATTAACTTTTTTCCCTTGTATGTTATGTTTCTTCTAATCAATCCAAGAATTTGATTACCCTTTGAAGCTGCAATACCACACTGCTCTGAAACTTTCATATCAGCGCTTATTATAACTCCTAAGTCCTTTTCTTTTACAGTAGTACCCAGAACAGTATCTGCCATTTTATAGTTTACATTCAAGTTCCCATGTCCTGTATGTCGGCATTTACATTTCCCAAAATTGAACAGCATCTGCCATTTCTCGGACCATTTCACTAATTCACTAATCATTTAACCATTTCAGTGCCACAGCCCTGATCTGCTGTGACCACTGAATATTGCATTCCCAGTAAATATGCAAGAAAATCAGCTGCATCACTTCAAGTCAAGATTTCGGCAACAAAAATGCATTTTATGAATAGGAATATTATATATAGTAGTACCTGCCTTCAACGGACACTTCTGTATGCAAGCAAAAGTGTCCCTACATGGCATGTGTCCCCTCATCGGAGGGACAGGCATGCTGGAGTGGAGGGCTGAAATAAGGCGCGTTAGGTGTTCCTGTGTCTGCCACCAGGGTGCTACTAACCAACAGTGATCGTCGCCCACTGCTGCAAGTCCAAGAACACTGTCGAAGCCACAGTGTGCTTGCAGCACTGTCTTATTTATAGAGCTTATTAAACGAGTCAACTACCATCAACGTGTATTATTTTTAAACGTCACACCCTATTTAATCGTTAACTGAATAAAATACACGTACATATACCGTTATGGAACTATGATTACGATGTACTGAACTAATAGGCCTACGAATCGAAAATAATAACCTGGATTTGAGCAGCTGAAAACGTATATGAGTTGACACACACAGTATGTAAGCTGATTAAACATAGAAAACGACAATAGGCAGAATTAATAATCGTTTCACCTTGATTTTCAACTGATCTCGACCGAAGCTTAAATTTATGATGCATGACTAAGTATCGATTCGTCGTTTCATACGCGAATTCGTATTTTCGCGCACCAGTAGCGCCTTTAGCATGTTGGTTTCGCGTCGTTAAGATTGGAGGCATGCCATTTCACCCCAATGTCATATTAGTACTGCATACTAAATTGCATTTAAGACTGTTTGAGGGTCCGTTGAAGGTAGGTACTACTGTATATATATTCTGAAAGTATGATAATCAGCGAGTAAAATGAGCCACATTATTTTACATTTGGTCGTCATGGTAACCAGCAATCCAAGATGGCCACCACGATTTCAACGTTATTGCAGTTGCTGAACACAGTTGTATACCAGTGTACATATTTAATGTAAACTACTCATGTTGATCATGCTACAGCAGGGTTCGAATTTAGCGGGGGTCTGGGGGGGCCACTGGCCCCTAGATTTACTGTTGGGTCCCCAAAAGTTCCAACTCTGAGAGCCCAGCTGGCTCCCAGAATTTTGTGTTATAAATACTACGATATCATTGCATCTCAAAGGCACAAAACATGTATTTTTTTATTTTATGAGGCACTACCGCTACCTATCCTACTTCATTTCTCCACCCTAGCCAACACCAACGAACATGTGGAAGTTCCATCCATCATTATCCAAACACACGTTGTACAAGCCCATGCAATTAGTCATAAAACACCATTTTAATATCGATTCCTTCCTGCGGACTGTTAATCTTAGTCATTACAGTATTCGCCAGGGGATGTTTGTGTGCTACTATTGACAAATTATGATCTAGCCTGACCAAGACTTGAACATTTTTGGGAAAGTGTCTTTGATTTTTTCAATCATAATGGCCAATATTTTCAAGTATGTCACTGGCGGGGAGACAATTTAGAAAAGGCAGACGGCAGAAGAAGACAACAAAACTCAATTAAAACGTTTAAAAGGAAAAGTCTATGATGCTGAGAAAAGAAACAATTTTCCTTCATGGTTGCATGCCAGATGGCCGAACGTGGCTGGTTCACAATGCTATAAAAGACGTTATGTGCTGCAGCATATGTGTAAGATATGTGTAAGATATCCTAAATTAGCAGACAAGTCAGGACGGCTCACGGCGGAAAGTGGATGTGAAAACACCACCAATTATTGCGATCAAACGGTACAAATTTAAAGCAGTAACAGCCACATCAAGTGTTGTGAGAAACACTTAGCCTAGCCCTAGGTCTTAGTTGACATAACGAAGCCAGGCAATATATATTAACAAAGTGTAGTTGCAGCCATGCCATATTTTATGGATTACCCATATTGTAAACAGATGCTAGGGATTTTTGGAGACATACGGCTGAATTCAGTTTTTTATAAATATTTTTTCAAAACATTTACAAAAAAATTCTATACCTATATAACTGGCGACACCTAGCAGATAACGCCTGATGCATATTTTGTAGTCACCCCTATCGTCTGATCATAATATTCAAGGTTTGCGAGGGTTAACTGTCATATATATGTACAATCTGACATTGCAGCGAATAATTATGGAGAAATGAAATACTAAATTTACTACTTACATAAGTTCTTTGCTAATCCTATTACTGGAGGTTTTCAAGTGTTTTATTTAGTGTACTTTGCACCCAGTTATAGCTTTAAACTTATAATTTATTTAGTGTACTTTGCACCCAGTTATAGCTTTAAACTTATAATTTATTTAGTGTACTTTGCACCCAGTTATAGCTTTAAACTTATAATTTATTTAGTGTACTTTGCACCCAGTTATACCTTTAAACTTATAATTTATTTAGTGTACTTTGCACCCAGTTATAGCTTTAAACTTATAATTTATTTAGTGTACTTTGCACCCAGTTATAGCTTTAAACTTATAATTTATTTAGTGTACTTTGCACCCAGTTATAGCTTTAAACTTATAATTTGTGGGACCAGGGTGCCGAGAGTTTGGAGCAAAGAAACATGGCAGACTGACCCTAGGTCGCTGTCCAGTACGGCTGGTCAAGGAAGTCATGGTCGGCCACAATGAAATTAATCTAAGCAACAGAGTTTTCTCAAGAGTTTCTTCCACTTTCCTCCAGACGGAAAACATATACACAGGAAAATGAGTGAATTAGTAATCAGTGACTCATATATGCTGCACCTCTTTACAGTGTACCTAATTACTAAAATGAACACTAAACACTGAAATATAAAAAATTAACAATTAAACATCAGTTTTTACACATGTCACTTATCTTGCACAGCAAAATTTTATAGAAACACTGGACAGAAGAAACCAGGAAAAAAAATGGTAAAATATGCATTCAGAAGAAACTGCTACCCCGGCCACACATACAGACACTGGTGATATGCAATAGAGTCTACACATTTTATCTTACAGCCCGTCAGTGGCCATTGTCCAAGCAAAAAAATTAACTGCTCGACACACGATGATTTAATAACCACACATTTTTATAACAAGCCAACTTTATTATAATAACAATTCGAACCAGACAGAACATGGTCCAGGGTGGATTCATGGTCGGGGTGGATTCATGGTCCAGGGGTTGATTCGTGTATTCATACTCCAAGGGGTTATGCTGCACATTCAGTTGCACATTCAAAGAAATGTTGATTTATAGCTCAGTGGTTGGGTGACAATCTACAGAGATAAACCTTCTAGTTACTATGGACAAGAATTCATGAGTACTTTAACTGAATAGCTCAGTTAGACACAGCATACCTTCTACTGACAACAACAGACACTGGTAAAAAGGACCACTACCAAACAATGTCACCGAACCCACAAGGATAAGGACATTTATGCAACCACTCCAACACATCATCTGACTTATAAAAAGGCTCCTGTCAAAACTATGAGTATCACAAACCTGTTCCTGGGATGAGAGTGGAAGTGACGGGACAGGCCAGGGGGAATGTTCATGGGATGAGAGTGGAAGTGAGGGGCAGATCAGAGGGGATAGACCAGTGGCAGTGGTGGGACAGATCAGAGGGAATGTTCCTGGGATGAGAGTGGAAGTGACGGGACAGATCAGAGGGAATGTTCCTGGGATGAGAGTGGCAGTGACGAGACAGATCAGAGGGAATGTTCCTGGGATGAGAGTGGCAGTGACGAGACAGGTCAGAGGGAATGTTCCTGGGATGAGAGTGGCAGTGACGAGACAGATCAGAGGGAATGTTCCTGGGATGAGAGTGGCAGTGACGAGACAGATCAGAGGGAATGTTCCTGGGATGAGAGTGGCAGTGACGAGACAGATCAGAGGGAATGTTCCTGGGATGAGAGTGGCAGTGACGAGACAGATCAGAGGGAATGTTCCTGGGATGAGAGTGGCAGTGACGAGACAGATCAGAGGGAATGTTCCTGGGATGAGAGTGGCAGTGACGAGACAGATCAGAGGGAATGTTCCTGGGATGAGAGTGGCAGTGACGAGACAGATCAGAGGAAGTGCCTTCATGAAAGCTGTGCCAAGTGGTGCCCCCTATTGACCAAATACAGGTGAATGACATGACACACTGAATTCCTTATCCTAAGTTTCGTTTACCAGAATAGCCATTTGACTAATGCGATTGTTTTCAAAGCCAATTTCCAACAAAAAAATATAATTTTTTTTACAGCCAAACTTAATATTTTTAATCATTGGCAAATGGTTGGCATGCATGTCGAAATGGTTATTTCCCTACTGTCGAGTAAAGTCGATACTGGTGCCAGTTGGTGCTTTTGCTAAAACAGTGGTGCCGCACACAGTGGGAACCAGCCAATCTTGACCAGTGTCAGTCAGTTGTACTTGTTCATTGGGAACCAGCCAATCCTGACCACACTGTCAGTCAGTTGTACTTGTTCATTGGAAACCAGCCGATACTGACCACATTGTCAGTCAGTTGTACTTGTTCATTGGGGAACCAGCCAATCCTGACCACATTGTCAGTCAGTTGTACTTGTTCATTGGGAACCAGTCAATCCTGACCACATTGTCAGTCAGTTGTACTTGTTCATTGGAAACCAGCCGATACTGACCACATTGTCAGTCAGTTGTACTTGTTCAATGGGGAACCAGCCAATACTGACCACATTGTCAGTCAGTTGTACTTGTTCATTGGGAACCAGCCAATACTGACCACAGTACCCAGTCAGTTGTACTTGTTCATTGGGAACCAGCCAATACTGCCCACAGTACCCAGTCAGTGGCACTGTTGAAGGATTTGAAATACAGAATAATAAAAACCAAGACAGTTCTAAATGTCATCTGATATGTTAACCAAACAAATGTCACCCACGAAATCATGATTTATATACTCATATCAGGGAGGCGTGTTTCCGTTCAAGTCCATCAGGAGTGTGCAGGGACTGTCAAGTCAAGAACTATCAGAGCTGATAAATTTATTATGACACGAGTCTACTTAATCTGCACAGACAGCAATAGTGGTCTACATCGCCCACCAGATGGCATCACACACATCTGGGAAGATTAAATCATGTTTGTGTTTTCTAACAGCCAAAATGGTGTTGATGTGGTCGGGCGCACACAGAACAAACCAAAGTATGGTGAGCTATTCTCAGATACTCTGGAATTCTTGCAAAAACCTTTTTTCCTCCAGCCTGTTAGCCAGGGATGACCAACAACAAAAAGCAGGAATAATGATGTGTCGTTTTTAAAGCACAGTTTTAAATTGCATATAATGCATATTTTCACATTCCCACAAACCTCGCCATGTCCGAAGAATGATTGACTTTCAACTTGTTGATGTAGTAAATTTATAATGGATCTGCTAAAATTAATAAAGATCTTCCACTTATGGAAACAATTCCTCTCATCACTAATAAACCTGGTTTGTCTGTTATTTAAACACAATGACCTAATAATTGTGTATCTAGTTTTTTCTGTTATTTAAATAATAATTGTGTATCTAGTTTTGTCTGTTATTTAAACACGACCTAATAATTGTGTATCTAGTTTTTTCTGTTATTTAAATAATAATTGTGTATCTAGTTCAAAAAAGGCTCAAAGGCACAGTTTACAGTACAAAAAAGTGTAACATTTAAAAGTGGCACTGTGGATTAATCAATGTTACAATTAAACAGTACAGATAAAAGATGGTACAGCTGACTTAGTGACCAGTGGTGTACCCTGGTGGATTACAAGGGAACCATTTAAAAAAGTTAAACGTTGAAAAAATAGTGAAAAAGATATTTTATATAAAGGAAAATCACAAGTGTTTTCTCCTGATAATAGGATTAAGAAAAAAATAAATATTCTTATCAAAGAATAATGTTTCCTAAATAAAAATAAAGTTTTACTTGTAAACTTGAGTAAAAAGTAACGTTTTTAATTTAAACTCAAAAGAGTTCTCTGAGCATAGAATTACCCTAGAAATGTTTCATAGCAAGAATTACCCTAGAAATGTTTCATAGCAAGAATTACTCTAGAAATGTTTCATAGCAAGAATTACCCTAGAAATGTTTCATAGCAAGAATTACTGTAGAAATGTTTCATAGCAAGAATTACTGTAGAAATGTTTCATAGCTAGATGCAAGAATTGCTGTAGAAATGTTTCATAGCTAGATGCAAGAATTACTGTAGAAATGTTTCATAGCTAGATGCAAGAAGTACTCTAGAAATGCTGCAATGTGAACATAACATGAGTTTCCCAGGGTCAGTGGTTTATGCCTTCCTGACTCCACTCCCTATCTCACTCACTTATATTTGATACATCTGGTCATAACACACTACATAGTTAAAGTGGCCAGTTTTGCAAATGAACAACTCAGCAGTGCATGCACCAGATGGCAGCACTAGATGACATTTGATTGAAAGAAGGCTGAAACACTGGTAAGAAAACTGCAGCCAGTCAAAAGAACAATATATAAATAAAATAAACTGACCCATTTGCTTTGTGTCGATACTTTGGAGATTTGGTGGCATGTGTCGAAGGGCGACAGTTTTGAAATGGTCCTCCATATGCGTCGCATATCTGGAATGACACAGGAGTGTCAATTAATTTGGCCTTTTTATCACTGCATACTCTAACAAGTAACCTGTTCGGTTGTTGTCTAGGCAATGTATTCAGTAACCATGCAGTTGCCTATACATTTCATGGCATATGTGGCATGGCACTGTGTAACAGAATCATTCTATTTGTAGGTGTTTTGTTTTCATTGTGTCTTGTTACCTTGTTACCTTGATAGAAATGTATGCAACTTGAACTCGTGCTCGACCTTTGAGTAGTTGAAGCATAAACAGAAGTTTGATATCTACTTTAAAGCCTGATTCTTTCCCTGCCAAAAAAAAAACAGAACACGCTTACATACTCGTTTGCATAAACCAACTCCTCTTGCGACAGTCGTGGCGTTTCGGCGTTCTTCTCCGACTGTAAGATGTGTGATGTAAATTGTTCTATCTGCAAACAAAACAGATGGTGTGTAGGACCAAGTTTTGTACTAACTTCAGTGCAAATGACACTGACAAGATTGAACAAGATTGCCATCTAAGGCATAGGCCTAGATGGCAAGTGGACAAGGAAGCCATTGGCTTCTCTAGAGTCCAACATTTTTCATCTATGTGTAACCCGCCCTCCTGAGATATGTATCAACCTTGTTTTTAAACATATTCACGCTGCTAGTAGTTATACAATCCATAGACAATTTGTTTAATTAATTTATTGTCCTCTGTGAGAACGAGTACTTCCTGATATCCAATCTACACTGATCCTTTACTAATGTTACCTCATGTCCTCTAGTTCTATTATCTTTCATGAGTGAGAACAAATTAATTGTATCAATATTTTCATACCCATTCAAAACTATAAAAACTTCAATTTGATCTCCTCTTAAAATCCTTGTCTCTAGAGTTGTTAAACCACATTCTTTTAGGCGTTCTTTATAACTAAGCTCAGTTTAGGAATCATTTTAGTTGCTCTCCTCTGTATGCGTTCAAGCGTATCTATATCCTTCTTATGATGTGGTCTCCAAGCTTGTATGCAGTACTCTATATACAGAGGTATAATTAGCATTTTACCTTGTGTGGAAATGTTAAAAAAAAGTTTTTAATATGTGTCTAAAACAAGTTTATGTATAATATGTGTAATAGCAAAACTTATTCAAATCAATATGCCACTATTTCTGACAATTCACTGTGCTACCTTAATTCTCAAACTGTAAACAAACTCTATTTTCACTTGCTAACTTCTCTGCCAGTGTCCGGGACCAACTTACGCTAAAATACTACCTCCGACTACATGTAATTTTTTTTTCTTAACCCATTTTATCCTGAAACTATTGCAGATGAGTTGCAGCCAGTTCCTGACCAGATCCTAGAAATCAGCTTGACAGCTTCACAAAACAGCTTCACAAAACATTTAATAACAATTTTAAATGTAAATTGTGTTTTGTCTTTTTACTTTTTACCTGACATTTTCTCCATGAAGGAGGCAACTTTTCAATGAGCAAGTTACTTTGATATTATGCACCATTCTCTGCTGAAAACATAGGTATATAACATACTCAAGTATCTTAGATAGTAATCTAGTTGTGAACAATGTTGTACTAATACCGATTCATTCCAAATCTAAGCCTCCAAAGTTCACTTTCACAGTCAACTATCACAGTCAAATATCACAGTCAAATATCACAGTCAAATATCACAGTCAACTATCACTGTCAAATATGTTAATCAGAATGTCTTGACACATTATATTGTCAATGGGTTTGTCTGCTTCCTTAGTATCACCAGTATAAAGTAAATTGGAGTAATATCCTTAAAAAACTGGTTACGATCTGCACACCTTCGTCCGAAATCTTTGCTGCAAAATAGCAATAATAGCAATAATAGGGTGTTCTCTTTCCATGTCACTAAACCAATGACCAGAACTGATTCAATGTTTCTTTGATATTCCCATTCATGTTTTAATGACGTCAGTATCTTGTCGTCATTAAATATGAATCATCCAATAGGCATCCATGTTACAGCAAGTGCAAACTACGACTAAAATCGTATCCCGGATACAAAGGGTAATTAAGACTGAAATCATATCCCGGATACAAAGGGTAACTAAGACTGAAATCATATCCCGGATATAAAGGGTAACTAAGACTGAAATCATATCCCGGATACAAAGGGTAACTAAGACTGAAATCATATCCCGGATACAAAGGGTAACTAAGACTGAAATCGTATCCCGGATATAAAGGGTAACTACGACTGAAATCATATCCCAGATATAAAGGGTAACTAAGACTGAAATCATATCCCGGATATAAAGGGTAACTAAGACTAAAATCATATCCCGGATACAAAGGGTAACTAAGACTGAAATCATATCCCGGATATAAAGGGTAACTAAGACTGAAATCGTATCACAGATAAAATGGGTTAATATATGTCTATAAGTTTATGTATAATATATATATGTAATAATAATAATACTTATTATAATGACAGCACGACAGAATAAAAAAGAATCAAAATAATAAACATGAAAACAATGTTGAATAAAACTGTTGACGCATCACCAAAATGATAACGGGAGTTTTAAAAGAACTTACATTGGCACAATATTTAGAAGACAACATTCTCATATTGTGACCAAGTTAGTCATATGTAAATTAGCATATAACTAAGCTTTGCAAATTTGATGCACTGCTATATGACAAGGGGGATTCTAAGACAATTCCATAACATAAACAAACCATGTGCAAACAAACCATGTGCAAACAAACCATGTGTAAACAATAAGTTTTTCCTTAACCATTTCAGTACGACAGGCCGGTATACCGGCCTCGCGGTGTGTGACGCTACAGTATGACAGGTGGGTATACCGGCCTCGCGGTGTGTGACGCTACAGTATGACAGGCCGGTATACCGGCATTGGCTACGTTCACCATTTAAATTACTTTTACTCATAATTATCCACTAAGTGGAGCCACTTGTTATACACGGTTATCATGGCGAATGAATTAGCTATTCGGTAGCGGCAATCATTTATTATCGCTCAATATAATTTATGGAGATTTTCGCGTTTTTTAATGATGGATTATCAAAATCTGTTATGGCTGCAATGGACGGATTATTTGCTAGTTTTAGCTACGAATCTTTGTTGGATGCTGACGATTGAAACAACAATGATGTTAGCGAACTTAGCGACCGAGCCGGTGGCAAAACGGATACTGACAGCGGGAATATTTTCGATGGCTACTCGGACGTCAGTGATGATGAATGTGACGCTGAGGATGAGCTGCCCACTCTATTATCAATGCTGGATGATGCATAGTTTCATTTTTGTTAGAAGAAAAAGATGTCTGAGAATCTGTCAAAATGCAAAGTTTGATTGGAATCGGTCCAGTAGCAATGAATGTGTTAGCAAATATACAAATGAACACTTCTGTCATATATATTCGATTTTCTTGCATATTCACAGGGAATGCAGTATTCAGTGGTGACAGCAGATCAGGGCCTTAGTACTGAAATGGTTAATAATTACTGTGGTGTGGTTGTTTTCTGACAGATGTAGACATTAGGTTTGTAAACAATCCCTGAAGCACGTTACCTTTTTTAATCTGATGCGGAGGTAGGTGCTCAAGACATATCGGATCCGATCAATCTGAAACATAAGTTTTATTTAACCTGATGCACCCTGAACACCGAAATTTCGGTGTTGGGATGTAGTGTTCATATTGATCGCTATGTGGCGCCACTCGTTCGCTTTGGTTATGCTGTTGGTGCCCGGATGAAAACAACACATGTGCGGACGTTTTGAGCCGTTTCTTGAATCGATCCGTCAATTATTAGTATTTTTGCGAATTTTTTTAAAGTGACCGATATTTTGTCAACGTTTTACGATTCATGGTTATGAAGACTATGAGCGGGCATTGCATCTGTTGGGTTTTACATCCGAATTATCGGATGTAAATTACATTAGTAGCGGCCAAGACAACAACATCGATGTGTCAATGATGTTTTTACTGTATTCATTGTCTTTTGACGTAACATTTAACTCACATTTGCAGAATTACTGCATTTATATTCCTTGAATTTTTCTTTTCTTTTCAATCAGTTATTATACTACAATACATGGTGCGCTCTGATACATATATATATATATATATATATATATATATATATATATATATATATATATATATATATATATATATGTCAATAGATTACATGTACCTATGAAACATTCATTATTATGCATTTTGTGAACAGTTTTGTGTGCTTTATATGTATATATGCGATCAACCAAAATCATAGTACTTGCATGCTAATTGTAATATTTCACAGGTAAATGCAGATATTATTATAATTTCTCTTGCTGCTCATAGAGGACATTTAGGCCTACCTTGCAGTACCAAACTTGCCTCATTTTGTGCTTTATTGTGTCCATGAGTGACGAAATAAAACTAGATTTCGTATTTAATTTTTCACTTTGTGATTGTTTACATATGCTAATTATATGCTAATTAGCCACAGTTAATCATAACATTGATAATGTTATTACCATTGGTAAGATAAATATTCTGTGATTCAGAATATGTATATATTGTAAGAGTTTTGATGAAGACTTTACGTCTTACAGTGCATTTCATAATCCCATGGGTTGAAACAAAATCAACTCCCCCAGAAATTCAGGGCTTATCAGGTTAAAGGGAAACAAAAGCCATAGTTTTTGACCTATGCACCTATAAGAGTTACTAAAACAACAATTAAGAATATCTCGCCAGTGGTTTACTGGGAAACACACACAGAATGTTAATTTGATGGGTCGAGCGATACTGTTGGATTACACACATCATTAGTCCAGCTGATGTCAAGAAATATGGCTGTATTGTGCATTTTGAAAAAGTCTGAAACTGTGTACACAGTTAGCCCATACAAAAACTTTGCACACACTTAGCCCATACAAAAATTTGGTACACACTTAGCCTATACAAAACCTTGGTACACACATAACCCATACAAAAACTTGGTACACACTTAGCCAATACAAAAACTGTGTACACACTTAGACCATACCCCCATAACAAATTTGGTACATACTTAGCCTATACAGAAACTTGGTACAGACTTAACCCATACAAACACTTGGTACACACAGTTTGTCCTGGATGCACTGGTAGCCATGTTTAAAAATGGACACGGATACCCAATTTTCCCAGGTCTTAAGAACTACACCAACTAGAGTAATATAAAAAAATATGGGTTTTAGGGGTCAATGATTTCAAATATTTTACATTTGACCGTCTCCAACATTTATATCCGCCACTGTTAAAGATGGCGGTCATCAAAACAAATTTACTCATATGTTAACAACTACGCCACCCAAAGCCGTCACTTTGGTGTCAAAATACAGGTTTCTGGGGTAAAGATTTCAAATACTTAACTTTTGACCTTCTCCAACATTCATATCCACTGTTTTAAAGATGGCGGCCGTGAATATGAATCAGATCAGGTCATATATAAACAAGAATATTTGGCTGTAGTGTCATAAAAGAATTTTACTATGAAGGCTATGGCAGTAATTTTTTTCTGATACAAACATGAAACTGTGTGTGTAGTTAGGATATATTCTAATGAAGTATGTTGGCCATAGGGTTAAACATATATCATAATAAAGTATGTTGGCCATAGGGATAACCATATATCATAATAAAGTATGTTGGCCATAGGGTTAAACATATATCATAATAAAGTATGTTGGCCATAGAGATAAACATATATCATAATAAAGTATGTTGGCCATAGGGATAAAGATATATCATAATAAAGTATGTTGGCCATAGGGATAAAGATATATCATAATAAAGTATGTTGGCCATAGGGATAAACATATATCATAATAAAGTATGTTGGCCATAGGGATAACCATATATCATAATAAAGTATGTTGGCCATAGGGATAACCATATATCATAATAAAGTATGTTGGCCATAGAGATAAACATATATCATAATAAAGTATGTTGGCCATAGGGATAAACATATATCATAATAAAGTATGTTGGCCATAGAGATAAACATATATCATAATAAAGTATGTTGGCCATAGGGATAAACATATATCATAATAAAGTATGTTGGCCATAGGGATA
Organism: Lamellibrachia satsuma; assembly: GCA_033239005.1. Taxonomy (NCBI): domain Eukaryota; kingdom Metazoa; phylum Annelida; class Polychaeta; order Sabellida; family Siboglinidae; genus Lamellibrachia; species Lamellibrachia satsuma. The sequence continues at coordinate 808,522 of BSQZ01000109.1, forward strand.
AACATATATCATAATAAAGTATGTTGGCCATAGGGATAAACATATATCATAATAAAGTATGTTGGCCATAGGGATAACCATATATCATAATAAAGTATGTTGGCCATAGGGATAACCATATATCATAATAAAGTATGTTGGCCATAGGGATAAACATATATCATAATAAAGTATGTTGGCCATAGGGATAAACATATATCATAATAAAGTATGTTGGCCATAGAGATAAACATATATCATAATAAAGTATGTTGGCCATAGGGATAAACATATATCATAATAAAGTATGTTGGCCATAGAGATAAACATATATCATAATAAAGTATGTTGGCCATAGGGATAAACATATATCATAATAAAGTATGTTGGCCATAGAGATAAACATATATCATAATAAAGTATGTTGGCCATAGGGATAACCATATATCATAATAAAGTATGTTGGCCATAGAGATAAACATATATCATAATAAAGTATGTTGGCCATAGGGATAAACATATATCATAATAAAGTATGTTGGCCATAGGAATAAACAAAGCCCAGCCATGATCTCATCAAGAGGAACAATCTTCCACTTTCCAGCAGGGTTGTTTGATTTAAATCACTCAAAAAAAACATTGATTTATGATTTTTTTACTTCAGGTTTTTTTATTCACTGATTTATATGAATTTAACACAAATAATTGTTTACAAGCATCGAGATCAACAAAGTTTTGTATGTTTTTTAATACAAAACACAAAGTGCGCACACTTGTGTAGCCGTATTGACACCAGATAGCCTGATAGTGAAATATTTTATGATATTGTGTAAGTTTGAGCTATTCCCTTTCTGAATGCAGTGATGCCACACAAACTTGTCTTCCAGAGGAAGTATCTTTTCAACACAGAAGCCCTGAGTTAAAGTCCACTTATAGCTTGTGCTAGTTGTTACCAATTCAGTATGTTGACTCAGTTGTTTAATATTGTACCAGTTTGTATTCTGGTTAGAGACCCTTAGAGTACACAGAGCCCTGGACAGGTGCTAATCCATCCTATAGGCAAACAATAATTACCACTGCTACAGCCAGACACACAGCATGCTTTCCTTTCCAAGACAGATTATGCAACTACAGGGGGTGAGGCATTGTGGACATTGTCTAATGTCTTTATATAAGCAAAAATCATGTACTCTCTGTTAAGACAAGAACCCAAATCGATTTGAATAGAACATGTTTGAAAGAGTTTACAAATTTAAACATCTATATAAATATCTATATACCAGATAAAAAGAATAAATAAATAAAAATCCGATTTTTTTATTTTAAAAAAATCATGATTTTTTTCAACCCTGCTTTCCAGTAAACAAGATAGGATAAGTCAAGAGCTCAACAGCAACTGTCTTCAACAAAGAAATTTTGAGTTTTACATTTATTTGGTTATGTTACACAATATTAAAAACATTTTTGTAAATGTGAAAAATAGCCACAGAATGCAAAATTATATCATTTTGAGAAAAAACTACAAAGAAATAAATGACATACATATAAGTATGACAGTGTCACTGATAACTTTAAGGGATATTTTGGTTAACATAAACAAATCACATCTGCTAAACCACTGTGAATAAATTAAGCAAAAGTAGAATGACAGCCTAAAGTGGCAGTGTATTTTGGACACAAAATGCTCCATGTAGTGGATGCTGACCTTTAAGTCCCCCGTCCTGACCCCCCAGACTGACCTCCATGCGGTGAATGCTGAGTTTGAAGTCCCCCGTCCTCGCCCGACTAATGTTTTCCTCCATCTGCTCCAATTGCTCCATCATACACTCCACAATGTCCATCTTGTGCTCCAGTAGCTCCGGACAGAACTTCTCATTCAACAACGCCTGCAAGTCATAACAAGTCATAACAGTGTGTTCTAAGTCTTCTGTTCACGGCTGGGAACAATTACACAAATTTAAACAAATTACAATTATTTCTCATTATGCATTTCAATTACACTGTTAACATTTTCAACTCAATTAGATCATTCAATTAACTCCGCCATGGACGGTCCCAAGCCCGGCTGAGAAAGGAGGAGGGTTGGGCGTGGGGCTAGCACCCCCACCCTGTAAAGAAACCCAACGCTACAGAAACATTCACAACAATTAAAACTACGACGTCTGTCCTGGAAGAGGTAGGGCCTGGTTTACCAGGGCGCATGAAGTGTTGCGGTCAAAGCCGAAAGGAAGCCACAATGCCGACTACTCTTCTTTCGACCAGGAAAAATTTAAACATCGGCACATGGAATGTGCGAACAATGTACGAGGCGGGGAAAACTGCCCAAGTGGCAGCAGAAATGCGGAGATTCAACCTCGCTCTACTCGGGCTCTGCGAAACCCGATGGACCCAGTCAGGACGACTGCGACTAACAACAGGAGAGCTTATGCTATACTCCGGACACGAGGAAGATGATGCCCCTCACTCAGAGGGGGTTGCCCTCTTATTGGGGAAGGAGGCACAGAGAGCACTTATTGGCTGGGAAGCCAGAGGACCGAGGTGCTGAACAGCATCCTTTAGAACAAAGAACAAAAAGATTAAAATGAACATAGTGCAGTGCTACGCCCCAACCAACGACAAGACTGACGAAACCAAAGATGAATTCTACAACCAACTGCTTGATATCATGAGCAATTTAGGGGATAAAAACATCAACCTGATTATGGGAGATTTCAATGCTAAGATTGGATTGGACAACCAAGGATATGAAAATGTGATGGGAGTTCATGGGCTGGGTGTGATGAATGACAATGGGGAGCGGTTTGTGAATGCTTGTGCAATAAACAACATTGTGATTGGGGGAAGTGTGTTCACACACAAAAGAATACATAAGGCGACATGGGTATCTCCTGACCAAGTCACTGAAAATCAGATAGACCACATCGGCATAAACAAAATGTTTAGAAGATCACTACAAGACGTGCGTGTGAAGAGAGGTGCTGACGTTGCGTCTGATCACCAACTAGTAACAGCCAGGCTAAAACTCAAGCTAAGAAGAAATGGAGTAGAACAAGAAAGACAAAAGGCAAGATATAATGTGGATTTCCTGAAGGACCCAAGCACAGCAAAAGAATATAAAGTTGCATTAGCTAATAGATTCAAAGTCCTGCAAGAACTGTATGATGAAGATGAGGGAGTAGACATCAACAGCCAATGGAGTCACATCAAAGATGCAGTAAACAACACATGCGAAGAGGTAATTGGAAGAAGGAAACCCCAACAGAAAGACTGGATTTCAGTAGAAACTATGAGGAAAATACAGACCAGAAGAGACAAGAAGGAAGCAGTCAACAGCAGCCGCACAAGGGCGGCAAAGGTAACAGCTCAGAAAGAACACACTGCAGCAAATAGAGAGGTGAAGAAAAGTGTCAAAACAGACAAAAGGAACTTCGTGGAGGGACTTGCACAAGAAGCAGAAAAGGCAGCAGCTAGCAGGAACATGAAGCAACTTTACGATACAACAAGGAAGTTAGCTGGAAAGTTTAAGAAATCAGAGCGGCCAATCAGAGACAAAAATGGGATCGCCCTGATGTCGGCAGACAAACAGCTTAACAGATGGGCAGAGCATTTTGAAGAGCTGCTCAACAGACCAGTACGGCAGAATCAACCAGACATCCAACCAGCTGAGACAGATCTCCCAATAGACTGTAATAAACCCACTAGAGAAGAGATAAAAAAGGCAATCGCACATATGAAAAATGGGAAAATAGCAGGCCCTGATGGTATCCCCGCAGAAGCACTAAAGGCAGATATAAATACTTCAGTAGAAATGCTGTACAGTCTTTTGAGGAGATCTGGGAAAAAGAAGAAATTCCAGCAGAATGGAAGGAAGGTTACCTTATCAAGATTCCCAAGAAAGGAGACCTGAGCCGCTGTGATAACTACAGAGGAATCACGTTGTTGTCAGTACCTGGGAAGATTCTAAACAGGATAATCCTAGAGAGAATGAAAGGCAAAGTGGACCAAACTCTGCGTGAACAGCAAGCAGGCTTCAGGCAGGACAGATCGTGTACTGACCAGATTGCAACACTGCGAATCATAGTGGAACAATCCATCGAATGGAACTCATCCCTATACATCAACTTTGTTGATTACGAGAAAGCCTTTGACAGTGTGGACAGGGAGACACTCTGGAAAGTGCTAAGACACTATGGGGTGCCCAAGAAACTAGTAAACATGATCAAAAACTCCTATGAAGGAATGTCATGCAGAGTTATTCATGAAGGTCAACTTACAAAGAACTTTGAGGTTAGGACGGGGTGAGACAGGGATGCTTACTGTCACCATTCCTCTTCATTCTAGTCATAGACTGGGTCATGAAAACAGCAACCAAGGAGAAACGAAATGGAATCCAGTGGACGATGCTGACCCAACTTGATGACCTGGACTTTGCGGATGACCTTGCACTCCTGTCTCACAGCCATAGGCAGATGCAAGACAAAACAACAGAACTGGCATTGATTTCAGGGCGGGTTGGGTTGAAAATCAACAAAAGGAAAACAAAGATCCTGAGAACAAATGCTACTTGCGAAACACCAATCATGCTTGAGGGAGAGACACTGGATGAGGTCAAAGACTTCAGATATCTAGGCAGCAAAGTGGATACGCATGGAGGGACAGAGGCTGACATAAAGAAAAGGATCAGCAAAGCAAGGGTAGCTTTCCACCTGTTGAGAAAGGTGTGGAAGTCAAAAGTAATTGGAGAAACCACAAAAATACGCTTGTTTAACACAAATGTAAAGTCCGTGTTGCTGTACGGAGCAGAAACATGGCGAATAAACAAGACCACACTGAAAAGGATCCAGACATTTGTCAACCATTGCCTGAGAAGAATTCTCCGAATACACTGGATGGACAGGGTGAGCAACAAAGACCTCTGGGATAGAACACACCAAGCCCAAATAGAGATAGAGGTCTTTAAGAGGAGATGGGGATGGCTTGGCCACACCTTGAGAAAGCCAACCACAAACATAACGAGACAGGTCCTGACATGGAACCCCCAAGGCAAGAGAAAGAGGGGGAGACCAAAAAACACCTGGCGGCGTGACCTCGAGGCAGACATCAAACAAACAGGGAAGGGCTGGCAACAACTGGAGAGGATTGCCCAAGACAGGAGGCGCTGGAGAAATGTTGTGGATGGCCTATGCTCCAGGAGGAGTTAAGGGCCTAAGTAAGTAAGTAAGTAAGTAAGATCATTCAATTACAAATAGACCTCTGTGAGTCAAGTAGATCAGTCCAGAGACGTTGTCATGGGTGCTCTGGTCTCTCCACTTGCAGGGCATGTCGGGTGGTGATGTCGCAGGTAGACAGAAAAATATATAGCAAATTATTCGTCCACTCTCTCACCATATCGTACAAATTTATGAGTTCTTTTAAATGTGACTGAACCTCTGCAATCAACAATTGGCCACAGACCACAATTGTTTTTCCAAATGAAATCAATGCAAAGCGTCAGTCAACCAGGCTTTTTAGTTTAGCAGATATGGCTATACAAGATAAAAATGTTTACATTCAACATGTTGTCTAGCGTTCTTAGTCTGTGTACGAAATATTTTCCCGTTACGTGAATACACAAACCTTGACTCGTTTACATTTCTACGAATTGAATTAATTACAAAGCCAATGCAATCTGTTTGATATTTGTTTTGCAAAACAAATTTTATTAATGATTATTATATTAGTAATGCTACATTGTTATGTACTTTTTATATTCTTATTACTATTTCAAGTGGAATATGGACGTATATGCATGGATGTATATGCATGGACGTATATGCATATACGTATATGCATGGATGTATATGCATGTACTTGTCTGAAATAAAAGATTGATTAAACTGGTTGGGCCTGGCTGTGCTAAGTTACTAGAATAATGAAATTATTATGTAATTTTTCAATGACTGAAAAAATTTAAGAAACAACTCTGCCCAAGATATATTCTAAATCAATAGTTAACTATTATTTCATTGACCGAGTGCAATCAGATTCTTCGAAAATGTGTTTTTAATTAAAATACTAAATTTTACTTTTAGTTATTTAACAACTATACTACTAATTTGTGACATTATCTATACATGTGGATTTTCACAGGGAAACTGAACATTAATATCACAAGATTTCCACGTAGAATCAAGATAATTAGACCAAATCTATGTGACACAAGAAATGTCAACTTCATTTAGACAACTTTCAGTTCAAATTGTATAACTATAAGTAAAATTGGGCATATATGTATATATATGCCCAATTTTACTTATAGTTATACACACCCAATATTTTTCTTAAATAATATACATGTAACTACTATATTTATATATATTAGTAACATGTATATTATTTAAGAAAAATATACTTTATTGGTTGAGATGAAGGTTGCATATGATACAGGACTGTTTTTATTCCAGGATATACGAGACAGTTACCTTCTATATAAATATCTATATACCAGATTTAAAAAAATCAAATAAATCCGATTTAAATAAAAAAAAATTTAAATCATGATTTTTTCAACCTTGGTTATGACCGTGTTTAATGTGTTTGTAAACCTTGAACAAATTATATATTTTTATAATCATGGAAATAGTTTTTGTTATCAAAATGTGTTGGTCTGTTTGAGTTTTCCAATACTGACTCATTAATTGCATCAACTGAGTTATGAAATGACTGTGTTGGTGTATATTTATGACCCTGGTTAATTAACTTAATGTGTTTGTAAACACTGAACAAATTACACAAATATCTTCATAATCATGGAAGTTATGGCCTTTTATAAAAATGTGTTGGTCTGTTGACTTCATGCACTAATTAGCCAATAATCAAATTATTGACTTATTAATTGCATTTACTGTGTTACTATTAATGATACATGACTGGACCACATATATTTATGACCCCAATCAGTGTGCTTGCAAATCCTGAAAAAAAAATGTACAAATAAAAAATTATGCCATTTTATTAATGCGTTCTTTTGAAAGATACCACAAAAACGAGTCTTGTCTGTATGCAAGATACACACAATTTCTGAATTTTTACTGTCATAATAAAAGCCAATATATTTGCCTTTAGATCTAATAAAATATAATAATTTAAATCAATTGCCAATGGCAATGTTATATCATGTTTTTTGGAAGTGCCCACTATGTGGCTGTGTGCAGAAGTATTGTACTACTACTATTTGTAGTTGGCAAAAGCCAAAACCGCGTGTCCTTCTGCTTCTTCATCCTGGTTATGCACTATTTTTTTTCAAGGTGCAAAAATCCTCGAATGACAGAACCGTCTCAAAATAACTGACACTTCGTTTGTATGTCATGAACTCGGAAATAAACAAAATCTGACCCCAGTCTGCAGTCAAGAGACAAGACTAAAAACGCGCGATCTTTAGTACGTAGACGTGCGTTCAAAGACAAATGAAAATGCTTTTGTTAAGTATCTGTCATAACATGATGCAGTCTCTCCGCATCTCCACACGTTCTCTCTTTCCTAAGTATATAATATGTTCAGCCTCCTGCACAGTCGTGTTTATCTTTGTTGTAATTAACTGATCAGAACTGGGCACAAGGAGTCGCAGAGCGAGTGCGACGTCTTGCCGGACTCACTTCTTCCAACTTCTGCAAAACTTCAGCAGCTGTCAGCGCTTCCGTTTCTTCTTCATCATCGATGATGCTTTTGTTACCAATATCCAATTCAATGTCTGCCATCGGAACAAACTAATCTGCTTCAAAACAATCACACGAGTAAAGAACAAATGTAAACAATGTCACGTTTCGCAAAACCCAAAAGTTACTTTTGCCGCCATTTTCACACAAAGATACAGTAGATTGCTTGAAAATATGATTGGTGTAAATAGTCTAGCGGCATATTTTAAGAAATTTTTATTGGAATTGAATTTAAATAACACATGTTTGCTTATATATTTGTCCTAAAGCTTATATTACTTAGTTTATTCAAGCTTACAAATTTATGTTTAATATCCAATGAGCTTGTTCGACGAGCGATTAATTTCCGTGAGAATGCCAGTGCCATTCAAGATGGCGACTGGTCGCCGTTCGCTGGCGCTTGGCGAAACTTCTCAGTCAGAAAATGAGGCTGGAAGGGAATTATTCGAAGCCTGCAGAAATGGGGACCTGAGTAAAGTAAAAAAGTTGGTTTCCCCGCAAAGTGTGAATGCCAAAGATACGACGGGAAGGCGTTCGTCGCCCTTGCATTTTGCCGCAGGTAAACACCAATTAACCCCGTATTTGTGAATTTTGTCCCATCTTCATAATAATATTTGAAGCAAACGCTTAAAACTCGCTTTATTTTGACTTGAGTTTCCTTCGTCGAAACGATACGCCATGCAGTTGTTTAATTCAATTATTCACCGAGGTTATTAGCATTGCAGATGCTGAAAGGGAACATTTGTACGAACAAGAATTGCTGGGTGTAACACGACGAACATATCAACACCTGGAAGGCTGAATAGGACAACCTTTCTTCATCTATATAAGAGACTAGTCCGTCCTACTTTGGAATACGGTGTGGTAGTCTGGTCACCGCAGTATCAGCATGATATTGAAGCTGTCCAGAGAAGAGCTACACAGATGGTCCCAGTACCTAGACATTTAGATTATGAATCTAGACTAAAAGTGTTAAATTTACCAACACTGACCTATCGTCGTTTATGAGGAGATGTTATCGATGTGTATAAATACTTGCATGGCATTTTTACCTTTTCGCACGATACGTTTAATCAAGACTTATACGAAGGCACACGGGGTCATTCTCTAAAGTTGTTCAAGGACCGGAGTAAACGGGAAATAAATAGGCATTTTTTTAGCCAGAGAGTCATTAATATATGGAATTCACTTCCGGACACCGTCGTCACTGCATCGTCAGTGAATACGCTAAAAAAATCGACTTGACAAACACTGGCGAAACCAGGCAGTCAAATATGACTACAAAGCCAAACTAAGGCTAGCCAAGAGCAGTACGTAGGCAGATTTTGCCTGAAGACTGAAGAGGATATGTATGTATGTAAGAAGATATCAGCTCACTTCCAGTTCCATTGAGGGCAATAAATCAGAACATTTAGGACAGTTATTTGTAACTCCTGAAATGATAGCAAAGAAAATTAAGAAGATGAAAGATAATAAATCACCTGGAGTTGATGGGATACCACCAAAACTGCTTAAGGAAATTGTTGAGCAAATTATTACACCACTTGCAAAAGCGTTTAACTTGTCACTAGAAGAAGGAATAGTTCCTTCGGAATGGAAAGAAGCAAACATTACACTGCTATAAGGTGATCGAGGAACAAACCAGAAAATTACAGACCAGTGAGTTTAACATCAGTTGTATGTAAATTACTTGAAACATTAATTAGAGACCACATTGTGGAATTCCTTATAAAACATAAATTAATAAATACATCTCAAATACATCTCAACATGGGTTCCTAAAAGCAAAGTCATATCTAACCAATCTCTTATGTTTTTTGGAAGAAATTACAAAGTGGGTAGATGACGGGTCACCAGTGGATGTTGTCTATTTAGATTTTCAGAAAGCTTTCGATAAAGTGCCACATCAAAGATTGTTACTTAAACTAAAAGCCCATGGTATAGGTAATGATATAATCAACTGGATAGAAAAGTGGCTTACACACAGAAGACAGAGTAATAGTAGATGGTGAGATTTCAAACTGGAAATCGGTTTTGAGTGGGGTACCACAGGGATCAGTATTAGGCCCTAGACTGTTTTTAATATATCTAAATGATTTGGAAGATGACATATCTAGCAAAGTACTGAAATTTGCAGATGGCACAAAAGTATTCAGAAAGGTTACTAATGATCAGGGCTGTTTGGTTTAAATCATTTGATTTAAATCATTGATTTAAATTATGATTTAAATTGCTCCAAAAAAAAATCATTGATTTATGATTTTTTTACTTCCGGTTGTTTTTAATCGCTGATTTATATGATTTTACCACAAATAATTGTTTACAAGCATCGAGATCAACAAAGTTTTGTGCATTTTTACTACAAAAGCACAAAGTGCGCACACTTGTGTAGCTCTATTGACACCAGATAGCCTGATAGTAAAATATTTTATGACATTGTGTATACCAGATTTTAAAAAAATCAAATAAAAAAAATCCGATTTAAATAAAAAAATTTTTTTTTTTTCAACCCTGCTAATGATACAGATAAACAAAGTTTACAGGATGATCTACATAAATTAGTTAAACGGTCAGAAAAATGGCAAATGTTATTACATTTTTGGAAGTGTAAATGTATACACATAAGACATGGAAACATGGACGAAGAATACAAAATGGGGGATTTAACAAGATTTAACAAGATTTGCCATCCAAGCCAAAGGCCCAGATGGCAAGTGGACAAGGAAGCCATTGGCTTATCGAGAGTCCAACAATGTTCATCTACTTATAACTCGCCCTCCTGAGATATGTGTCAACCTTGTTTTTAAACATATTCACGCTGCTAGCAGTTACACAATCTGTAGACAGTTTGTTCCATTCATTTATTGTCCTCTGTGAGAACGAGTGCTTCCTGATGTCCAATCTACATTGATCCTTTACTAATTTTACCTCATGTCCTCTAGTTCTGCTATCCTTCTTGAGTGAGAAAAACATATTTCTATCAATATTTTCATACCCATTCAATATCTTAAAAACTTCAATCTGCTGTACTAGGTAGAACCACACAAGAAAAGGACATAGGAGTAACATTTAGTGTTGACATGAACGTTTCAGAGCAATGTGGGATTACTGCTTCGAACGGAAATCAAATTCTAGGGCTAATTAGGAGAACTATCACAGATAAGGAGAAACAGCTAATTGTACCCCTGTACAAAGCATTAGTTAGACCACATTTGAAATATTGTATACAAGCATGGAGGTCATATCGTAAGAAGGACATAGACAAGTTAGAAAGAATACAACGAAGAGCAACTAAAATGATTCCAGAATTGAGAGTTATAAAAGTCGCTTATTACAATGCGGTTTGACAGCACAATTGTTGGACTCTTGATAAGCCAATGGCTTCCTTGTCCACTTGCCATCTGGAACGTGTTGTTTGGGATGGCAATCTTGTTAAACAAGAACTTGAAGAAGGGTTCATTGTGACTCAAGTTGAGCGTTGATCAGATGTGTGCGACACGATAATCGATGCGATAATAAATAAACAAGATAGTGATGATACTCATAAGCATAGCGTACATGCACTTTCAATTCATGGTGCCCAATTCGTCAACAAACTTATTGCTTCAACTGTATGCTACAAAATATGACCAACTTCAACTTGTTTTAAAATATAATACAAACACTTCTGTCACACCTAAATACTATGAAACCTGATCTCAGAGACAGAAGTGCATCAAAATGAAAGGGAAATAACATGATGCGAGCGTATGAGGCTATTCTTGCTTTCCTTGCAGGGTTTGGGAGAAAGGATGTGGTGGAATACCTGTTGCAGGCCGGGGCAAATGTCCATGCCCGTGACGATGGCGGTCTCATCCCCCTGCACAATGCTTGCTCCTTTGGTCATGCAGAGGTCGTGCAGTTATTACTGCGACAGGGTGCCGAGGCAAATGCTCGTGACAACTGGAACTACACGCCACTACATGAGGCAGCCATCAAGGGCAAGATCGACGTCTGTATAGGTACATCTGTCATGCTTGATGAAACTCCATTGTAAGATAATAATAATAATTATAACTTTATTTTTAAATAGTGCAATTTTTTGTCTACTGCTAAGCTTATGTCAAAATATGTTTGGATTCACGCATTCACTGTTAATTCACAGTATATTGCAATATTTAGTGCAAACTTCCCCAATTCGTTGTCATCAGTGCATTGATGTTGTCAGAACATTGATGTTGTCAGAACATTGATGTCAAGGTATTGATATTGTTAGAACATTGATGTTGTCAGAACACTGATGTTGTCAAGGTATTGATGTTGTCAGAACACTGGTGTTGTCAAGGTATTGATGTTGTTAGAACATTGATGTTGTCAGAACACTGATGTTGTCAAGGTATTGATGTTGTCAGAACACTGATGTTGTCAAGGCATTGATGAAAGATTTTTTTAACAAAATATGCTGAATGCTGCAATGACTGAATTGGATGTTTCAGTGCTTCTGCAGCACAACGCTGACCCGAACATCCGCAACGCGGATGGCAAGACAGCGATTGATCTTGCAGACCCCTCCGCGAAGCCCGTCCTCACAGGTGAGGTAGTAAGAGTAAAGGAGTTGATCGTGTACAACCGTGCTAATTGTCCGTCTTTGTTGTTAGTAGAATTCACGTGATTTTATGTGTTTCAGTACAGTAGAACCCCCCCATTTAAGACCACCCACAAAATCGGAGTGGAGCGGTCTCTTGTGAGGGGTTGAGCTATTTTGACGTATCAGCCCTATAAAGAAAAACACAAGTCATTTGTACATCAAAAAAACGCAGGTAGAACTAATAAAACTAAACAACACATATACAGTGCATAAAATATGCAGTAACACATATATACAGTGCATAAAATGTGCAGTAACACATATATACAGTGAATAAAATGTGCAGTAACACATATACAGTGCATAAAATGTGCAGTAACACATACATACAGTGCATAAAATGTGCAGTAACACATATATACAGTGCATAAAATGTGCAGTAACATATATATACAGTGCATAAAATGTGCAGTAACACATATATACAGTGCATAAAATGTGCAGTAACACATATACAGTGCATAAAATGTGCAGTAACACATATATACAGTGCATAAAATGTGCAGTAACACATATATACAATGCATAAAATGTGCAGTAACACATATATACAGTGCATAAAATGTGCAGTAACACATATATACAGTGCATAAAATGTGCAGTAACACATATACAGTGCATAAAATGTGCAGTAACACATATACAGTGCATAAAATGTGCAGTAACACATATATACAGTGCATAAAATGTGCAGTAACACATATACAGTGCATAAAATGTGCAGTAACATATATACAGTGCATAAAATGTGCAGTAACATATATACAGTGCATAAAATGTGCAGTAACATATATACAGTGCATAAAATGTGCAGTAACATATATACAGTGCAGTGTCCTACATCTAACTACACCATTCGTGTAGTTAGTGACTATCTGCAGTGTCCAGCATCAAACTACACTTCTCGTCCAGTGTCCCACATCAAACTACACTTCTCGTCCAGTGTCCCACATCAAACTACACTGCTCGTCCAGTGTCCCACATCAAACTACACTTCTCGTCCAGTGTCCCACATCAAACTACACTTCTCGTCCAGTGTCCCACATCAAACTACACTTCTCGTCCAGTGTCCCACATCAAATCTCGCTGCTTCTTGCAGAAGAAGTCACTAATGGCACAACAACAACTCCACCACTTTCATGTTGTTCCTTGACAGTGCAAATGCCACAAGACTGTCCACATGCAACATGGCTGTCCATCTGCTGATAACAGCAGGCACCTCGTCCTCAATGACAGGCGAGTCTTCCTTGTTCTATGCGTCGGGCAGCACCGGCTCCCAGTTGTCGATGACTGCATGAGTTGTCGCCTCATTCTCGTAGATGTCTGCGAATGCTTGCAGAGTCATGTCACTAATGCAGAGTCATGTCACCAATGATGTTCTGGAGCTCTGGCTCGAGGAACGTCTGCCTCAACGGTTGCTGTTCGACATCACTTGCGGCTGCAACACAAGTTGTACAACATAAGCATTTTCAAAATTTAAGGCAAACTGACTGCTATTCTGCCAACTGCTTCTGAAAAAAATAAAACATTAATTTGCTTGGGTGTAAATTAAAGTTACAATACAATGAAGGGGGAACTGCTTCCGAAAAAAATAAAACATTCATTTGCTTGAATTTTCAAGTGCAGGGCTGTAAATTAAAACAATAAAACATATGCATCAATACAGTGGGAAAAAATAGTTACATTGCATTTTATGAGAAACTTACCTTCAGTATCAGCGTGAAACCTGCATTTCCTGAAGTACTTCACGATGGAAATACAAGCTTCACATGCGACAGCTGTACGTCAGGATGCGCTGCACAGTTGTCGACGAACATGAGGATGCGACGCTGTTCAAACCTCATTCTGTTGTTCAGCCGATTCAGCCATGTGGTGGAAATGGACATTGTCATCCATGCCTTCTTGCTGAAGTCGTAGTCGAAGCCCAGCAACGCGACTTCAAACCCATAGAAACACTGTGATTTCTTCGACTTTCCAATGACGAGTGGCTTCAACAGCACTGTGATTCGGTCTTTTGCATTCTTCCCACCGTTGCAGGAATCACCTTTTGTCACCATCGATTTCGTTGGCATCGGCAGACGTTGCCCCCAGTTCCTCATGGCTTCCTCTGGGACGTTCGCACTCTCGCCGTTCAGGACCGAGCACCGGATGTTGTCGGGCTTTCCACCATCCGTTCGATCATGTGAAGTCGTCGTATCCATAGTTCATAGACAGCAAGACGGCTTTCTCCTGGATCATGACGCCAGATATGGGAATGTTCCGTGAGCATGCTTCACAAAACCATTCCCATACAGCTTCGTTCAGGTCTTTGTACGCGCACTTTCTCTTCTTGTCGTACTTGCGGTCACCATTTTCCCCGTCTTTCCAGTGCGCAAAATGTCGTCTTTTTTTCGCGATTGTTTACAGCTGTGTCTTTCCAACATTGAGACTCAGTGCATTCGATCGGGCTGACTCCCCTTTCGACAAACGTTCGGCAACTTTCACATGATATCCAAAGTTAAAAGCGTTTGCCAGGTGGTCGTTGGGTCATTTATAAAGTGGTCGTAGTCTGTCATTAAAAAAACGGTCGGGAAAGGCGTGTAGTCACTGATCAGGGTGTTCGTTCATCTAGGGTTCTATTGTATATTATTTCAACAGAATACACAAAATCATTGTATATATTATGTATTCATAGAGCTAGAAAATTAGATTAATGTCAAGAAACGTACTTATGGTTTTATTGTGATTCCTCACTTTTTACTGCAGTAGTTGTACTGTCTAGTGCACTGGTTGTACTGTTTATTGCACTGGTTGTACTGTTTACTGCACTGGTTGTACTGTCTAGTGCACTGGTTGTACTGTCTAGTGCACTGGTTGTACTGTCTAATGCACTGGTTGTACTGTCTAGTGCACTGATTGTACTGTCTAGTGCACTGGTTGTACTGTCTAATGCACTGGTTGTACTGTCTAGTGCACTTGTTGTACTGTCTAGTGCACTGGTTGTACTGTCTAGTGCACTGGTTATACTGTCTAATGCACTGGTTGTACTGTCTAGTGCACTGAATGTACTGTCTAGTGCACTGGTTGTACTGTCTAGTGCACTGGTTGTACTGTCTAGTACACTGGTTGTACTGTCTAGTGCACTGGTTGTACTGTCTAATGCACTGGTTGTACTGTCTACTGCACTGAATGTACTGTCTAGTGCACTGGTTGTACTGTCTAGTGCACTGGTTATACTGTCTAATGCACTGGTTGTACTGTCTAGTGCACTGAATGTACTGTCTAGTGCACTGGTTGTACTGTCTAGTACACTGGTTGTACTATTTACTTGCTCTGGTTGTAATGTTTATTAAGGATTAGAAAATATGTACAGGTATATTGTTTGTTGAGTATGTTTTCTATTTCTGTTAGTTGTTGCATTTCCAGTTTGTTAGGAACAGTTTGTGTTGTCAACACAAATACAGTACTATAAAGTGCACCATCTCTACAGAAAGCAATGTGATATATTATGCAATATTTTTGTTGTGGCCCCTTGGTGTAATGTGGGGGTTGTGTCCATGACAGGCGAATACAAGAAAGATGAGTTACTGGAGAGTGCTCGGAGCGGCAACGAGGAGAAGATGATGAGTATCCTGACACCCCTCAATGTCAACTCCCACGCGGGAGATGGCAGGAAGGTAAGGAGAGCTTCCATGTGTCCTTATTCATCCAACCTATCTTTTCAGAGCTGTTTCGGGTTCGGTCGCCTGGGAAACTGTCTGGGTGTCGGCCCACTACGATATCAGGAACTAGCAGAGGATGCTACGCTGGTCTTTGTTTAGGAACATTTCTTGTTTCACCAGTAGCATTGTGTACACTAGTAGCATCGTATACACTGATAGCATTGTGTACACTAGTAGCATCGTATACACTGATATCATTGTGTACACTAGTAGCATCGTATACACTGATAGCATTGTGTACACTAGTAGCATCGTATACACTAATAGCATTGTGTACATACTGTCATTTATATGGTTGTTCCACTTCCATTAAACCCTTTGTATTTGATGATGAATTATCAATTTGTGATGAATTATGAATTTATCTAATTCTAGTTAATATGGTGATTACATGACAGTAGATTTTTGTGTTTGTTGTTGTTGACATTTATAGTATAGCTGTCGTGACTGTGTCGTGAAACGCATTTTATTTATGTATGAAATGACAGGTACACAAACGTAAGTCTGCCTGAGGCATGTTCTTCAACAACAGTTTAAATACAGATATGTTTCTGTCCAGTCCACGCCACTTCACCTGGTTGCTGGTTACAATATAGATTGTTTCTGTCCAGTCCACGCCACTTCACCTGGCTGCTGGTTACAATATAGATTGTTTCTGTCTAGTCCACGCCACTTCACCTGGCTGCTGGTTACAATACAGATGTGTTTCTGTCCAGTCCATGCCACTTCACCTGGCTGCTGGTTACAATATAGATTGTTTCTGTCTAGTCCACACCATTTCACCTGGCTGCTGGTTACAATATAGATTGTTTCTGTCTAGTCCACACCACTTCACCTGGCTGCTGGTTACAATATAGATTGTTTCTGTCTAGTCCACGCCACTTCACCTGGCTGCTGGTTACATTATAGATTGTTTCTGTCTAGTCCACGCCACTTCACCTGGCTGCTGGTTACAATATAGATTGTTTCTGTCTAGTCCACGCCACTTCACCTGGCTGCTGGTTACAATATAGATTGTTTCTGTCTAGTCCACACCACTTCACCTGGCTGCTGGTTACAATATAGATTGTTTCTGTCTAGTCCACGCCACTTCACCTGGCTGCTGGTTACAACCGCACACGCATTGTTCAACTGATTCTACAGAATGGCGCAGACGTCCACGCCAAGGACAAGGGGTATGTTGCTAGCCTCTTTGACACCAAGGCTGGGGTCAATTTCATTTAATCAAAATTCCTTTAAATCCAATTTAATCAATTTCAATGAAGTTTATCAATTCCAATTCCAGCTCAAACCTTTCAATTCCAATCCAGAATTATTTCTATGGGAGTAATAGATGAACTTTTTTCAAAAGTAATAGTAATATATCCTAAAGTAATAGATAATTGTCTATTACTCTTCTATTAAATCTATTGCTGCAAACTTTCAAAATATCAGGATTGTTTGCATGTTATTCCAACTGCTAGAAATTGTAAACAATGTACAGACAATGGCTGAGCCATTATTCAAACAACATGAAAAGACCAGCAAGCTGATCATTTGATGGTTTTCCAAAATACCTGCTCAATGAAACAATGCAGGAGTAGCAAGCCAATTACTAATTGTTGGGATGCCCCATTGGGGTGGCTATGGCTTCACACATTCCTCACACAAAGGGCATGGTTTCAGATATGTGCAGACAGACAACAAATGTTATCTTGGAGCAGGGGCTGCAACCTGTATTGAATTCAAAGTAAGATCACACCCCACCATAATTTGATTTGAGCAGAACTTCACGGTTCTTTTTTTTTCAAATTGCCAGTTACCACATGGTAACATTGCCACGCAGACCCTTTGTTCAAATTTGGACAAAATTAATGTTCTCACCTCAGATCTTTAAATGGTATACAAATGTATGTTTAGCTGCTACAAAGACTGAGTTAATATACAATTCTAGGGTTGGATTGAGGACCACACTGGAAATAAAACCAGATCGCACCAGCGCAAGAAAATGAGGTTTAATTAATTTTTTTTCAATTCGAATTCCAATTCAACTTACTCAGAAACTTTTAATTTAATTGAATAATTCCAATTAATTTTTGAACTCACTCCAGCTCTGCTAGACAGTCAAATATTTAATGTTGTCATAAGCTTAGTGTTGGAATTGGTTGCATTAAATAAAAATTCCTTTTTCATTGCTAACCAGTGCCGCAGACACACTTTATATTATTCTTTTTTGTCTGTTTTTATGCAACAACAACATAACAACATAACAACGTAACAAGATTTTCTGTTTAAAATTACATCATATATTTTGAAAAACGTTAATACATTTGTCCAAGAAAAAGACTTATACTAAAAATGCTCAAATGTTATGATTACTAATAATTTTGATGTAAGATGCATTGACAAGTTTGGTCCAAGTTTGTTAAAGGTCCTCCAGTTCACTGTTTTCACTTGTTTTAGAATAATGTGCTGAAAGATCAAATGTACCTAGTATCTACTATGAACAGCTAGCTTGTTTGTACAAATGTACCTAGTATCTACTATGAACAGCTAGCTTGTTTGTACAAATGTACCTAGTATCTACTATGAACAGCTAGCTTGTTTGTACAAATGTACCTAGTATCTACTATGAACAGCTAGCTTGTTTGTACAAATGTACCTAGTATCCACTATGAACAGCTGGCCTGTTTGTACAAATGTGTTTGGTGAATTCATCAGACGAAATATAACGCTTCTTGATCTTTAAGAGAGTTCACACTATTGCTGGCTGATGATTTAACAAAAGTATGCAATCTTTTATTAAACCAACTGGGCATGTTACTGAAACTGTTCATCCACTACACATTTGTTAAACCAACTGGACATGTTACTCAAACTATTCATCCACTACACATTTGTTAAACCAACTGGACATGTTACTCAAACTATTCATCCACTACACATTTATTAAACCAACTGGACACGTTACTCAAACTGTTCATCCACTACACATTTATTAAACCAACTGTACATGTTACTTAAACTATTCATCCACTACACATTTGTTAAACCAACTGGACATGTTACTCAAACTATTCATCCACTACACATTTGTTAAACCAACTGGACATGTTACTCAAACTGTTCATCCACTACACATTTATGAAACCAACTGGACATGTTACTCAAACTGTTCATCCACTACACATTTATTAAACCAACTGGACATGTTACTCAAACTATTCATCCACTACACATTTGTTAAACCAACTGGACATGTTACTCAAACTATTCATCCACTACACATTTGTTAAACCAACTGGACATGTTACTCAAACTGTTCATCCACTACACATTTGTTAAACCAACTGGACATGTTACTCAAACTGTTCATCCACTACACATTTATGAAACCAACTGGACATGTTACTCAAACTGTTCATCCACTACACATTTATTAAACCAACTGGACACGTTACTCAAACTGTTCATCCACTACACATGTGTTAAACCAACTGGATATGTTACTTAAACTATTCATCCACTACACATTTATTACACCAACTGGACATGTTACTCAAACTATTCATCCACTACACATTTGTTAAACCAACTGGACATGTTACTCAAACTGTTCATCCACTACACATTTATTAAACCAACTGGACATGTTACTCAAACTGTTCATCCACTACACATTTGTTAAACCAACTGGACATGTTGCTTAAACTATTCATCCACTACACATTTGTTAAACCAACTGGACATGTTACTCAAACTATTCATCCACTACACATTTATTAAACCAACTGGACATGTTACTCAAACTATTCATCCACTACACATTTATTAAACCAACTGGACATGTTACTCAAACTATTCATCCACTACACATTTATTAAACCAACTGGACATGTTACTCAAACTATTCATCCACTACACATTTGTTAAACCAACTGGACATGTTACTCAAACTATTCATCCACTACACATTTGTTAAACCAACTGGACATGTTACTCAAACTGTTCATCCACTACACATTTGTTAAACCAACTGGACATGTTACTCAAACTGTTCATCCACTACACATTTATGAAACCAACTGGACATGTTACTCAAACTGTTCATCCACTACACATTTATTAAACCAACTGGACATGTTACTCAAACTGTTCATCCACTACACATGTGTTAAACCAACTGGATATGTTACTTAAACTATTCATCCACTACACATTTATTACACCAACTGGACATGTTACTCAAACTATTCATCCACTACACATTTGTTAAACCAACTGGACATGTTACTCAAACTGTTCATCCACTACACATTTATTAAACCAACTGGACATGTTACTCAAACTGTTCATCCACTACACATTTGTTAAACTAACTGGACATGTTGCTTAAACTATTCATCCACTACACATTTGTTAAACCAACTGGACATGTTACTCAAACTATTCATCCACTACACATTTATTAAACCAACTGGACATGTTACTCAAACTATTCATCCACTACACATTTATTAAACCAACTGGACATGTTACTCAAACTATTCATCCACTACACATTTATTAAACCAACTGGACATGTTACTCAAACTATTCATCCACTACACATTTGTTAAACCAACTGGACATGTTACTTAAACTATTCATCCACTACACATTTGTTAAACCAACTGGACGTGTTACTCAAACTATTCATCCACTACACATTTGTTAAACCAACTGGACATGTTACTCAAACTATTCATCCACTACACATTTATTAAACCAACTGGACATGTTACTTAATTAAACTATTCATCCACTACACATTTGTTAAACCAACTGGACATGTTACTCAAACTGTTCATCCACTACACATTTGTTAAACCAACTGGACATGTTACTTAAACTATTCATCCACTACACATTTGTTAAACCAACTGGACATGCTACTCAAACTATTCATCCACTACACATTTGTTAAACCAACTGGACATGTTACTCAAACTATTCATCTACTACACATTTATTAAACCAACTGGACATGTTACTTAAACTATTCATCCACTACACATTTGAACATTAGTGAACCTGATTTGTGACATGCTCAATGAATTGAGGAGGAACTTTAAACAAGTTAGTGAAAGATTCTGGTAAACCGTTGATGTGCTGTTGGGTTTCTAGAGGTCTGTTGTGTTTCTAGAGGTCTGGTGCCGCTGCACAATGCCTGTTCCTACGGCCACTTTGAGGTGACAGAACTCTTACTGAAGGTACAACCTTTGTGCATTAGTTCATATTTCTGTGTCAGTTTTCTTATGTTTATGCGTGTTTGACTTACTAATCAAAAGCTGATATACCTGCCTTTCTGAATATGTAAATGTAGGCACCTTAACTTTCATAATAAAAACATTATGAACAAATAAACAATAAATTGAAAATACAATAAAATAAAATTGCCTAAATGAAATGTTCAGTCTTCAACATGTTTTTCATAATATTCTGTTGGGTAAACATGTAAATAATATTCTGTTGGGTAAACATGTAAACTGTGGGTCACTAGTGTAAGTCTTTATTTGTTAAATTATGTTCTGTTTCTTAATTGGCGCACCCCAACTGGGTTTCTTGTTGGTGGTTGGTTAACTACGGAGCATTGGGCACAGTGTATTGACCTGACATATGCAAGTTTATACTAATTGCATCTACATATTTGTCATGTCAATAGGGACATTAGTTAAAAACTAAATGTTAGTTTAGTCAGAATCACAGCATTATATAAGTTCAGTTTAAATAGACCTTCAAATTGTTTTATTTCCTTGACGTCTAATATTCATTACATATTCAGTAAGTGAAAGTAATGAAGTGAATTAATAAAAGTGATATTATTTACCTGCGTCTTGTGCTGTGTCACAGCACGGGGCCAGCGTCAATGCCATGGACTTGTGGCAGTTCACGCCCCTCCACGAAGCTGCATCCAAGAACCGTGTTGAAGTATGTCTGCTGCTGCTTGCCCATGGCGCTGACCCAACGCTAGTCAACTGTCACTCCAAGAGTGCGATCGACGTGGCGTCAACACTAGAGTTACGTGAGCGACTCCAGTGTGAGTGAGCTTTTTTATGGGATTTAATTGTTTTAACTCATTTGTTCAGTCAATTCTGAGGCAATTGTAGGTTTTACTACAGTTGTAACATATGTTTACTTATAAGTTAATATTCAGTTATTTTGTTAAAATATGTAAAAACAAAAATCTGTAATCTTTGCTCATATAATTGAGCTTGTTATTTTTATTATCTTGGTAGAAGTTCTAGAACATTTATCATTGCTTATTATCTTGGTAGAAGTTCTAGAACATTTATCATTGGATATTATCTTGGTAAAGGTCTAGAACATTTATCATTGGATATTATCTTGGTGAAAGTTATAGAACATTTATCATTGGATATGTATTTCTATTATGGGTTATCCTTTTAGTACATGCTTACTTGTTGGATAACCTCTCAATCTGTTTTCACTTATCTTTAAATTCCTCAGTGATATATTATGTTGTCTTCTTGGAATTTCGTGTAGTAATATATAACTAAATAAATTGTAATTGTTGTGCTCAATATATCCAGGTGGTCTATATAAGTTTAAGTTTCTAAATGACACTGATGGGAGCACCATGACACTGATGGGAGTACCATGACACTCATGGGAGCACCATGACACTCATGGGAGCACCATGACACTCATGGGAGCACCATGACACTCATGGGAGTACCATGACACTGATGGGAGCACCATGACACTCATGGGAGCACCATGACACTCATGGGAGTACCATGACACTGATGGGAGCACCATGACACTCATGGGAGTACCATGACACTGATGGGAGCACCATGACACTGATGGGAGCACCATGACACTCATGGGAGTGCCATGACACTCATGGGAGTACCATGACACTCATGAGAGTACCATGACACTAATGGGAGTACCATGACACTCATGGGAGTACCATGACACTCATGGAAGCACCACCGTCTGTCAATGTTAACCCTTTTGTGTGAACCTGTTTTTAATTTCACGTGTTCTATCCAAGAAACAGTGAGTACACTTGGTCTGTGTTGTCATCTGCCAACAGACGAGTACAAGGGACACTGCCTGCTAGAGGGCGCCAGACAGGCGGATGCATCACGCGTCAAAAAGCACCTCTCTGTAGAGGTCATGAACTTCAAACACCCTTACACCGGTGACTCGGCATTGGTGAGCCAGCACTTGTGATAGTATTTACTGTTTCTTTCCTCCTCTC
The DNA here is from genome assembly GCA_033239005.1 of Lamellibrachia satsuma. NCBI lineage: Eukaryota > Metazoa > Annelida > Polychaeta > Sabellida > Siboglinidae > Lamellibrachia > Lamellibrachia satsuma. Next base: position 831,775 of record BSQZ01000109.1, read on the forward strand.
TCTTTCTCTCTCTCTTTCCCCCTCTCTCTTTCCTCCTCTCTCTTTCTCCCGCTCTTTCCCCCTATCTTATCTCCTCTCTTTCCCCCTCTCTCTTTCCCCCTCTCTCTTTCCCCCTCTCTCTATCCCCCTCTCTCTTTCCCCCTCTCTCATCTCCTCTCTTTCCCCCTCTCTCTTTCTCCTTCTCTTTCCCCCTCTCTTATCTCCTCTCTTTCCCCCTATCTTTTCCCTCTTTCTTTCCCTCTCTCTCCTCCCTCTCCCCTTTCTTTCCCACCTCTCTCTTTCCCCCTGTCTCCTCCCTCTTTCTGTTGCGGGTCTTGATTGTTTTTAATAGCCCCAAAATACGGGAAACTATCTCATTTTGGAAACCGTTGGGATTCCGTGTTGACTAAATTAATCATATATATTGCTATTTATCGACGTCAGATTATTGAATTCCATTGATTATTGACAGAATGTTGAATATTTGTAAGTGATCTTTTACAATGTATCCCACAGTTATGTTACCATGTTATTACTTTGTCTAATGTTGTAACCACTATTGTTTTACTGCACTGTATTGTAAAGTGAGAGAATGTTCTCTCACACATTCTAATGTTGTAAACACCATTGTTTTACTGCACTGTATTGTAAAGAGAGAGAATGTTCTCTCACACATTCTAATGTTGTAACCACCATTGTTTTACTGCACTGTATTGTAAAGAGAGAGAATGTTCTCTCACACATTCTAATGTTGTAACCACCATTGTTTTACTGCACTGTATTGTAAAGAGAGAGAATGTTCTCTCACACATTCTAATGTTGTAACCACCATTGTTTTACTGCACTGTATTGTAAAGAGATAGAATATTCTCTCACACATTCTAATGTTGTAAACACCATTGTTTTACTGCACTGTATTGTAAAGTGAGAGAATGTTCTCTCACACATTTTAAGGGGTCATAGGGAAAAATAAAATAATTGTTATTGTCATGGTACTGGTTAACCCTTGTTTATCTTGCCTGCTGGCAGTGATTAACCCTTGTTCTGCCATGTCCCACCAGCACTGCGCCGCCACGTCTCCATTCCCAAAGCGTAAACAAGTGATGGAGACGCTGATACGTAAAGGGGCGAATCTCAACGACAAGAACAAGGAGTGAGTTGATGTCTCCTACTTGATTACTCTCTGCCACTGTCTTCTACTTGGTTACTCTCTGCCACTGTCTTCTACTTGGTTACTCTCTGCCACTGTCTTCTACTTGGTTACTCTCTGCCACTGTCTTCTACTTGGTTACTCTGCCACTGTCTCCTACTTGGTTACTCTCTGCCACTGTCTCCTACTTGGTTACTCTCTGCCACTGTCTCCTACTTGGTTACCACTGTCTTCCGTCTCTCTACAACAAACTTCTCATCAGTCTCCACTCATACTAGACTTCATAGTTTTATTGATGCATCACCCAACTTTGTTCTATTATTGACATCAATAAAACTGAGAACTAATTGTTGTTGCATTTGTATAAATGTACACGTGTCTACTGTTCCTTGTACACGTGTCTACTGTTCCTTGTACACGTGTCTACTGTTCCTTGTACACATGTCTACTGTTCCTTGTACACATGTCTACTGTTCCTTGTACACGTGTATACTGTTCCTTGTACACATGTCTACTGTTCCTTGTACACGTGTCTACTGTTCCTTGTACACGTGTCTACTGTTCCTTGTACACGTGTCTACTGTTCCTTGTACACGTGTCTACTGTTCCTGGTACACGTGTCTACTGTTCCTGGTACACGTGTCTACTGTTCCTAGTACACGTGTCTACTGTTCCTTGTACACGTGTCTACTGTTCCTTGTACACGTGTCTACTGTTCCTTGTACACGTGTCTACTGTTCCTTGTACACGTGTCTACTGTTCCTTGTACACGTGTCTACTGTTCCTTGTACACGTGTCTACTGTTCCTTGTACACGTGTCTACTGTTCCTTGTACACGTGTCTACTGTTCCTTGTACACTTGTCTACTGTTCCTTGTACACGTGTCTACTGTTCCTTGTACACGTGTCTACTGTTCCTGGTACACGTGTCTACTGTTCCTTGTACACGTGTCTACTGTTCCTTGTACACGTGTCTACTGTTCCTTGTACACGTGTCTACTGTTCCTTGTACACATGTCTACTGTTCCTGGTACACGTGTCTACTGTTCCTGGTACACGTGTCTACTGTTCCTGGTACACGTGTCTACTGTTCCTTGTACACGTGTCTACTGTTCCTGGTACACGTGTCTACTGTTCCTGGTACACGTGTCTACTGTTCCTGGTACACGTGTCTACTGTTCCTTGTACACGTGTCTACTGTTCCTTGTACACGTGTCTACTGTTCCTTGTACACGTGTCTACTGTTCCTTGTACACGTGTCTACTGTTCCTTGTACACGTGTCTACTGTTCCTTGTACACGTGTCTACTGTTCCTGGTACACGTGTCTACTGTTCCTTGTACACGTGTCTACTGTTCCTTGTACACGTGTCTACTGTTCCTTGTACACGTGTCTACTGTTCCTTGTACACGTGTCTACTGTTCCTTGTACACGTGTCTACTGTTCCTTGTACACGTGTCTACTGTTCCTTGTACACGTGTCTACTGTTCCTTGTACACGTGTCTACTGTTCCTGGTACACGTGTCTACTGTTCCTTGTACACGTGTCTACTGTTCCTTGTACACGTGTCTACTGTTCCTTGTACACGTGTCTACTGTTCCTTGTACACGTGTCTACTGTTCCTGGTACACGTGTCTACTGTTCCTTGTACACGTGTCTACTGTTCCTTGTACACGTGTCTACTGTTCCTTGTACACGTGTCTACTGTTCCTTGTACACGTGTCTACTGTTCCTTGTACATGTGTCTACTGTTCCTGGTACACGTGTCTATTGTTCCTTGTACATGTGTCTACTGTTCCTTGTACATGTGTCTACTGTTCCTGGTACATGTGTCTACTGTTCCTGGTACATGTGTCTACTGTTCCTGGTACATGTGTCTACTGTTCCTGGTACATGTGTCTATTGTTCCTGGTACACGTGTCTATTGTTCCTTGTACATGTGTCTACTGTTCCTGGTACATGTGTCTACTGTTCCTTGTACACGTGTCTACTGTTCCTTGTACACGTGCCTACTGTTCCTGGTATACGTGTCTACTGTTCCTTGTACACGTGTCTACTGTTCCTTGTACAAGTGTCTACTGTTCCTTGTACACGTGTCTACTGTTCCTTGTACACGTGTCTACTGTTCCTTGTACACGTGTCTACTGTTCCTTGTACACGTGTCTACTGTTCCTTGTACACGTGTCTACTGTTCCTTGTACACGTGTCTACTGTTCCTTGTACACGTGTCTACTGTTCCTTGTACACGTGTCTACTGTTCCTTGTACATGTGTCTACTGTTCCTTGTACATGTGTCTACTGTTCCTTGTACATGTGTCTACTGTTCCTTGTACATGTGTCTACTGTTCCTGGTACATGTGTCTACTGTTCCTGGTACATGTGTCTACTGTTCCTGGTACATGTGTCTACTGTTCCTTGTACACGTGTCTACTGTTCCTTGTACACGTGTCTACTGTTCCTGGTACACGTGTCTATTGTTCCTTGTACACGTGTCTACTGTTCCTTGTACATGTGTCTACTGTTCCTTGTACATGTGTCTACTGTTCCTTGTACATGTGTCTACTGTTCCTGGTACATGTGTCTACTGTTCCTGGTACATGTGTCTACTGTTCCTGGTACACGTGTCTACTGTTCCTGGTACACGTGTCTACTGTTCCTTGTACACGTGTCTACTGTTCCTTGTACACGTGTCTACTGTTCCTTGTACACGTGTCTACTGTTCCTGGTACACGTGTCTACTGTTCCTGGTACACGTGTCTACTGTTCCTGGTACACGTGTCTACTGTTCCTTGTACACGTGTCTACTGTTCCTTGTACAAGTGTCTACTGTTCCTTGTACACGTGTCTACTGTTCCTTGTACACGTGTCTACTGTTCCTTGTACACGTGTCTACTGTTCCTTGTACATGTGTCTACTGTTCCTTGTACATGTGTCTACTGTTCCTGGTACATGTGTCTACTGTTCCTGGTACATGTGTCTACTGTTCCTGGTACATGTGTCTACTGTTCCTGGTACATGTGTCTATTGTTCCTGGTACACGTGTCTATTGTTCCTTGTACATGTGTCTACTGTTCCTGGTACATGTGTCTACTGTTCCTTGTACACGTGTCTACTGTTCCTGGTACATGTGTCTACTGTTCCTGGTACACGTGTCTACTGTTCCTGGTACACGTGTCTACTGTTCCTGGTACATGTGTCTACTGTTCCTTGTACAAGTGTCTACTGTTCCTTGTACAAGTGTCTACTGTTCCTTGTACACGTGTCTACTGTTCCTGGTACATGTGTCTACTGTTCCTGGTACATGTGTCTACTGTTCCTGGTACACGTGTCTACTGTTCCTTGTACACGTGTCTACTGTTCCTTGTACACGTGTCTACTGTTCCTTGTACACGTGTCTATTGTTCCTTGTACATGTGTCTACTGTTCCTGGTACATGTGTCTACTGTTCCTGGTACATGTGTCTACTGTTCCTTGTACATGTGTCTACTGTTCCTGGTACACGTGTCTACTGTTCCTGGTACACGTGTCTACTGTTCCTGGTACACGTGTCTACTGTTCCTTGTACACGTGTCTACTGTTCCTTGTACACGTGTCTACTGTTCCTTGTACACGTGTCTACTGTTCCTGGTACATGTGTCTACTGTTCCTGGTACATGTGTCTACTGTTCCTGGTACACGTGTCTACTGTTCCTGGTACACGTGTCTACTGTTCCTTGTACACGTGTCTACTGTTCCTTGTACACGTGTCTACTGTTCCTTGTACACGTGTCTATTGTTCCTTGTACATGTGTCTACTGTTCCTGGTACATGTGTCTACTGTTCCTGGTACATGTGTCTACTGTTCCTTGTACATGTGTCTACTGTTCCTGGTACATGTGTCTACTGTTCCTGGTACATGTGTCTACTGTTCCTGGTACATGTGTCTACTGTTCCTGGTACATGTGTCTACTGTTCCTGGTACATGTGTCTACTGTTCCTGGTACATGTGTCTACTGTTCCTGGTACATGTGTCTACTGTTCCTGGTACATGTGTCTACTGTTCCTGGTACATGTGTCTACTGTTCCTGGTACATGTGTCTACTGTTCCTGGTACATGTGTCACTGTTCCTGGTACATGTGTCTATTGTTCCTGGTACATGTGTCTACTGTTCCTGGTACATGTGTCTACTGTTCCTGGTACATGTGTCTATTGTTACTGGTACACGTGTCTATTGTTCCTTGTACATGTGTCTACTGTTCCTGGTACATGTGTCTACTGTTCCTTGTACACGTGTCTACTGTTCCTGGTACATGTGTCTACTGTTCCTTGTACATGTGTCTACTGTTCCTGGTACACGTGTCTACTGTTCCTGGTACATGTGTCTACTGTTCCTTGTACACGTGTCTACTGTTCCTTGTACACGTGTCTACTGTTCCTGGTACATGTGTCTACTGTTCCTGGTACACGTGTCTACTGTTCCTGGTACACGTGTCTACTGTTCCTTGTACACGTGTCTACTGTTCCTTGTACACGTGTCTACTGTTCCTTGTACACGTGTCTATTGTTCCTTGTACATGTGTCTACTGTTCCTGGTACATGTGTCTACTGTTCCTGGTACATGTGTCTACTGTTCCTTGTACATGTGTCTACTGTTCCTGGTACATGTGTCTACTGTTCCTGGTACATGTGTCTACTGTTCCTGGTACACGTGTCTACTGTTCCTGGTACACGTGTCTACTGTTCCTTGTACACGTGTCTACTGTTCCTTGTACACGTGTCTACTGTTCCTGGTACATGTGTCTACTGTTCCTGGTACATGTGTCTACTGTTCCTGGTACACGTGTCTACTGTTCCTGGTACACGTGTCTACTGTTCCTTGTACACGTGTCTACTGTTCCTTGTACACGTGTCTACTGTTCCTTGTACACGTGTCTATTGTTCCTTGTACATGTGTCTACTGTTCCTGTACCAGGAACAGTACATGTGTCTACTGTTCCTGGTACATGTGTCTACTGTTCCTTGTACATGTGTCTACTGTTCCTGGTACATGTGTCTACTGTTCCTGGTACATGTGTCTACTGTTCCTGGTACATGTGTCTACTGTTCCTGGTACATGTGTCTACTGTTCCTGGTACATGTGTCTACTGTTCCTGGTACATGTGTCTACTGTTCCTGGTACATGTGTCCACTGTTCCTGGTACATGTGTCTATTGTTCCTTGTACATGTGTCTACTGTTTCTGGTACATGTGTCTACTGTTCCTGGTACATGTGTCTACTGTTCCTGGTACACGTGTCTACTGTTCCTTGTACACGTGTCTACTGTTCCTGGTACATGTGTCTACTGTTCCTTGTACATGTGTCTACTGTTCCTGGTACATGTGTCTACTGTTCCTGGTACATGTGTCTACTGTTCCTGGTACATGTGTCTACTGTTCCTTGTACACGTGTCTACTGTTCCTGGTACATGTGTCTACTGTTCCTGGTACATGTGTCTACTGTTCCTGGTACATGTGTCCACTGTTCCTGGTACATGTGTCCACTGTTCCTGGTACATGTGTCCACTGTTCCTGGTACACGTGTCTACTGTTCCTGGTACATGTGTCTACTGTTCCTTGTACACGTGTGTACTGTTCCTGGTACATGTGTCTACTGTTCCTGGTACATGTGTCTACTGTTCCTGGTACATGTGTCTACTGTTCCTTGTACACGTGTCTACTGTTCCTGGTACATGTGTCTACTGTTCCTGGTACATGTGTCTACTGTTCCTGGTACATGTGTCTACTGTTCCTGGTACATGTGTCTACTGTTCCTGGTACATGTGTCTACTGTTCCTGGTACACGTGTCTACTGTTCCTGGTACACGTGTCTACTGTTCCTGGTACATGTGTCTACTGTTCCTTGTACACGTGTCTACTGTTCCTGGTACATGTGTCTACTGTTCCTGGTACACGTGTCTACTGTTCCTTGTACACGTGTCTACTGTTCCTGGTACATGTGTCTACTGTTCCTGGTACATGTGTCTACTGTTCCTGGTACACGTGTCTACTGTTCCTGGTACATGTGTCTACTGTTCCTGGTACACGTGTCTACTGTTCCTGGTACATGTGTCTACTGTTCCTTGTACACGTGTCTACTGTTCCTGGTACATGTGTCTACTGTTCCTGGTACATGTGTCTACTGTTCCTGGTACATGTGTCTACTGTTCCTGGTACATGTGTCCACTGTTCCTTGACTGGATTCATTTCCCTTGTGTCTGCCCCTGACTCCCTGGTCACTGAGCCCTGGTCACTGACCCCTGGTCATTGACACCCTGATCACTGAATGTTGTCTGTTGTTTTCAGCCTCCTCACACCACTACATGTGGCTGCTGACAAATCTCACTTTGATGTCTTGGACATCCTGCTTAAACATGGGGCCAAGGTCAGTGGATGGTGGCTTTATTTCATGTCATATTCGCATAACACTGTGTGAGAGGCGAAGTCTTACATAAAGCTGGACATCACTGCATTTCAAAATGTTTCTCCTTAAATGTAGCCAAGTATTTCACTCATTGTTTGCTCACATAAACAAGCCTTCACTCATTGTTTGCTCACATAAACACGCCTTCACTCATTATTTACTCACATAAACAAGCCTTCACTCACTGTTTACTGACAAACAAGCCTTCACTCATTGTTTACTCACATAAACAAGTCTTCACTCATTGTTTGCTCACATAAACAAGTCTTCACTCATTGTTTACTCACATAAACAAGCCTTCACTCCTTGTTTACTCACATAAACAAGCCTTCACTAATTGTTTACTCACATAAACAAGCCTTCACTCATTGTTTGCTCACATAAACAAGTCTTCACTCATTGTTTACTCACATAAACAAGCCTTCACTCCTTGTTTACTCGCATAAACAAGCCTTCACTCATTGTTTACTCACATAAACAAGCCTTCAATCACTTATTTTTGCTCGTCTTGTTTTAGACTAAGTTCACCAACAATTAGACATATCTAGTATCGACTGTGACATGCTAGCTGTAGTATCGACTGACATGCTAGCTGTAGTATCGACTGTGACATGCTAGCTGTGGTATTGACTGTGACATGCTAGCTGTAGTATCGACTGTGACATGCTAGCTGTGGTATCGACTGTTACATGCTAGCTGTAGTATCGACTGTGACATGCTATCTGTAGTATCGACTGCTGTGACATGCTAGCTGTATTATTGACTGCTGTGACATGCTAGCTGTAGTATCGACTGTGACATGCTAGCTGTGGTATCGACTGTGACATGCTAGCTCTAGTATCGACTGTGACATGCTAGCTGTGGTATCGACTGTGACATGTTAGCTGTAGTATCGACTGTGACATGCTAGCTATAGTATCGACTGTAACACGCTAGCTCTAGTATCGACTGTGACATGCTAGCTCTAGTATCGACTGTGACATGCTAGCTGTGGTATCGACTGTGACATGTTAGCTGTAGTATCGACTGTGACATGCTAGCTATAGTATCGACTGTAACACGCTAGCTCTAGTATCGACTGTGACATGCTAGCTCTAGTAGTGACTGTGACATGCTAGCTGTGGTATCAACTGTGACATGCTAGCTTGTTTGTACAAATTTGTTATATAGATTCAGTGAAATCAACTGATAAACGATTAACTTATTTTGGACTGGATCTGATAAAAAAGAAGTTGTTCCACCTCTATATATATTATATATATTTTCGCAAGTTACCCAGTCTAATGATCAAAGTTACCCAGTCTAACGATCAAAGTTACCCAGTCTAATGGTCAAAGTAAATTATTTTAATTATTTTAACGAAAGTATGCAATTCTTTTATTAAACTGACTGCACATAATACTTAAACTGTTCACACACTACGTATTACTTAAACTATTCACACACTACGTATTACTTAAACTATTCACACACTACGTATTACTTAAACTATTCACACACTACGTATTACTTAAACTGTTCACCCACTACGTATTACTTAAACTGTGCACACACTACGTATTAGTTAAACTGTTCACACACTACGTATTACTTAAACTATTCACACACTACGTATTACTTAAACTATTCACACACTACATATTACTTAAACTGTTCACCCACTACGTATTACTTAAACTGTGCACACACTACGTATTAGTTAAACTGTTCACACACTACGTATTACTTAAACTGTTCACACACAACGTATTACTTAAACTATTCACACACTACGTATTACTTAAACTGTTCACACTCTACGTATTACTTAAACTGTTCACACACTACGTATTACTTAAACTATTCACACACTACATATTACTTAAACTATTCACACACTACGTATTACTTAAACTATTCACACACTACGTATTACTTAAACTATTCACACACTACGTATTACTTAAACTATTCACACACTACAGATTAGAACATGAACAAAAGGCTGAATCAATAGAGGAGAAGGTTTAAACTCATCACTTGCTGGTTCTCTGCACCAAGCCTTGTTGACGGAGGCTACGTCTCTTGTTGACGGAGGCTACGTCTCTTGTTGACGGAGGCTACGTCTCTTGTAGTCTGGGTTGGTCCACTTTGGGGTTTTTAATCATTTGTTGGTAAGCAGTAAATTCACCCTTGTTAAGTGAATGAAACAAAAACAGTCAACATATTCAAAGATATCACATATTAGATATGAATGATGTGCTGTGTGGAATTCCTTATCCTTAGTTTTACCAGAACCGGAAAGGGTTATTTCCCTACTTTAAAGCAGCCCTAGTGGGCACCATTGTCATGACAGTCATACCACTTTGTTCCGAATTATGTAATTTACATTAAACGTCAGTAGTCGTCAGTGAGTGTCACTGTTACTCATCAGTGAGAGCTTGAAAGCACAGCCTAGCAGTGAGAGCTTGAAAGCACAGCCTAGCAGTGAGAGCTTGCAGGCACAGCCTAGCAGTGAGCTTGCAGGCACAGCCTAGCAGTGAGAGCTTGCAGGCACAGCCTAGCAGTGAGAGCTTGCAGGCACAGCCTAGCAGTGAGAGCTTGCAGGCACAGCCTAGCAGTGAGAGCTTGCAGGCACAGCCTAGCAGTGAGAGCTTGCAGGCACAGCCTAGCAGTGAGAGCTTGCAGGCACAGCCTAGCAGTGAGAGCTTGCAGGCACAGCCTAGCAGTGAGAGCTTGCAGGCACAGCCTAGCAGTGAGAGCTTGCAGGCACAGCCTAGCAGTGAAACCAACCTTTGGCTACTTGAACTGTAAACCATTAACTGTGTGGTCTGTAACCAGTCTTTGGTTACTTGAACTGTAAACCAAAAACTGTGTGGTGTGAAACCAGCCTTTGGTTACTTGAACTGTAAACCAATAACTGTGTGGTGTGAAACCAGCCTTTGGTTACTTGAACTGTAAACCATTAACTGTGTGGTGTGCGGCGCAGGTGAACGTGTTGGACGGTGCGGGTCAGACGGCACTGCACCGCGTGTGTCAGCAAGGCAGCATGCAGGCATGTCGGCTGTTGCTAGGCTACGGCATTGACCCGACTGTTGTGTCTCAGCAAGGCTACATGGCCGCACAGCTCGCCCCCGAGGACATACAGAAGATGCTCAGAGGTCAGTCACCAACATTGCATCAACAACACCTAATCAACGTTTGTATTTGGATTGCTTTTTATTGAAAACCTAACAAACTGTCTTAACCTCCCCTAACCTGTCTTAACCTCCCCTAACCTGTCTTAACCTCCCCTAACCTGTCTTAACCTCCCCTAACCTATCTTAACCTCCCCGAACCTGTCTTAACCTCCCCTAACCTGTCTTAACCTCCCCTAACCTGTCTTAACCTCCCCTAACCTGTCTTAACCTCCCCTAACCTGTCATAACCTCTCCTAACCTGTCTTAACCTCCCCTAACCTGTCTTAACCTCCCCTAACCTATCTTAACCTCCCCGAACCTGTCTTCAACTCAGGCATGTGGATGTAAAATTGAAAGTTTAACAATTAATATTGGTGTCAATCAAAGTTACGTCAATGTCAATCAGTCACATCAGTGTCAATCAAAGTTACATCAATGTCAGTCAGTCACATCAGTGTCAATCAAAGTCACATCAATGTCAATCAGTCACATCAGCATCAATCAAAGTCACATCAATATCAATCAGTCACATCTGCTAAGTGAGCCACACAAATTGGTTTCACTCTAACTATTTAGACAGTTGGTTTTGGTCAGGCTTATTTTACAGAAGACTATTTAAACCTGGTTTAAGCTGTGATTTAAAACAAACACACAAAGTGCGAATCACTGTGTGGGTGCATGAGTTACTTGGTGTTTGTGTATGTGACATTTTGACGTGTCATTGACAGATGACGTGCCGGCAACAACGACTGACGTTGACATCCAGCTGTTGGAGGCTGCGAAGGCTGGGGATGTCGAAGTTGTCAAGGTAATGGATAAATGTAGTCGTCAAGGTAACGGATCAATGTACTTGTCAAGGTAGTGTTCCCGGATGTTTAGGAAACAAGTCTGTTGGCTACATCAGTGATGTGGTTTGTTTATTTTTGTTGTGGTCCTTTTCTGCTAATTATAAGTAGTTTGTTTTATAGAGACATGTTATGCACCTTATGATAGTGTTATATGTGTATAACAAGTATTCTGTCACATCACTCCTACACAATGGCATGCACACATACACATGCATGCACACATACACTCGCATGCACACATACACACACATGCACACATGCACACATACACACACATGTGCACACATACACACACATGCATGCATGCACACGCACATGAACACGCACACACACACATGCACACACACACACGCGTGCACGCATACACGCGCATGCACACACACTCATGCATGTATGATGACATACTGCTGCAGAAACTGGTGACTGCCCACCCGCACGCTGTCAACTGTCGAGACTTGGACGGTCGTCACTCCACTCCACTGCACTTCGCTGGTGGATACAACCGCGTCAACCTCGTTGAGTTCCTGCTCAAGCATGGTGCAGATGTCCACGCTAAGGACAAGGGGTGCGTCTCCGATCTTTTGGTTCGATGAACTAATTTCCCATTGACTTGATCATCACATAGAAGTGACAGTTCATTCGAGTTCAATAGTTTCTTATTGACTGACTCAATGTTTGAAGAATTATGTTTCTTGTAATTATTAATATTTTATTAATTAACTCTTGTTTACTTTCTTGTACCGCATGTTTTATGACTGCATTTAGCTGAGGATCACTGAGAGGCAGTGACTGCAGGGGATCACTGTGAGGCAATGACTGTGGGGATCACTGTGAGGCAGTGACTGCAGGGGATCACTGTGAGGCAATGACTGCGGGGATCACTGTGAAGCAATGACTGAGGATCACTGTGAGGCAATGACTGCGGGATCACTGAGGCAATGACTGTGAGGATCGCTGTGAGGCAATGACTGCGGAGATCACTATGAGGCATTGACTGTGGGATCACTGTGAGGCAATGTGCGTGGGATCACTGTGAGGTAATGATGCAGGGGATCACTTTGAGGCAATGACTGAGGATTACTGTGAGACAATGACTGCAGGGGATCGCTGTGAGGCAATGACTGCAGGGATCACTGTGATGCAATTACTGCAAGGATCACTGTAAGGCAATGACTGCAGGGGATCACTCTGAGGCAATGACTGCGAGGATCACTGTGAGGCAATGACTGCGAGGATCACTGTGAGGCAATGACTGCAGGGATCACTGTGAGGCAATGACTGCAGGGATCACTGTGAGGCAATGACTGCAGGGGATCACTGTGAGGCAATGACTGCAGGGATCACTGTGAGGCAATGACTGCAGGGGATCACTGTGAGGCAATGACTGCAGGGGATCACTGTGAGGCAATGACTGCAGGGGATCACTGTGAGGCAATGACGGCAAGGATCACTGTGAGGCAATGACTGCAGGGGATCACTGTGAGGCAATGACTGCAGGGGATCACCGTGAGGCAGTGACTGCAGGGGATCACTGTGAGGCAATGACGGCAAGGATCACTGTGAGGCAATGACTGCAGGGGATCACTGTGAGGCAATGACTGCAGGGGATCACTGTGAGGCAATGACTGCAGGGGATCACTGTGAGGCAGTGACTGTAGGGGATCACTGTGAGGCAATGACTGCAGGGGCTCACTGTGAGACAATGACTGCAGGGGATCACTGTGAGGCAATGACTGCAGGGGATCACCGTGAGGCAGTGACTGCAGGGATCACCGTGAGGCAGTGACTGCAGGGGATCACTGTGAGGCAGTGACTGCAGGGGATCACTGTGAGGCAGTGACTGTAGGGGATCACTGTGAGACAATGACGGCAAGGATCACTGTGAGGCAGTGACTGATGGAATCCATAAGCTGGGTGGAGGTTTCTTTTTTGTTCTAAAAAGTGTTAAGATGTATAAATGTGACCCATATTAACAAAATGAGTCCTTGTCCCAATTTGAACATTCTTATTATTAGTTATTAGTATTGTTGAAAAGAGTCTCAGTGTTCACATCATGCATCAAGCAACCAGATATCTTGATTCTAGCTGAAGCTACGTTTTGTTAAACATGTATGGGGTAGAAATCTTCAAACTGAGAAATCAGCAATCAAAAAAAGCTTAGTATGTTTATTACCAAACCTACCTTAGTTCCATGCACATATCTGGCAGATATTTGGATTGCTTGAAGATAAAGGCATCCTCGTGACATTCTACTTCTAACAAGATCTTTGTAAGAAAAAAATCTGAACAAAATTAATTGCTTTGTAATTACTGCTATTGTTAAGGAATGTAAAAACTAGCAGCACTGTGCCACCAGTGTCATAATGTGGCACATTTTAGTTGAGATAATGGTTACTAGTTGCCTTCTTTTGTAAAACACAGTTAGGGCAGTATGAAAGTACTTGCTTTTTGTGATTTAAAAAATAAGCAATTTATTCAGCCCAATGGGAGACTCGGCAGGTTGTTTTTAAAAATAAATATTTTGTTCACTCTATTTTGAGAGCATCATATTCGTAACGGTCACTTCAGTTGCAATCACATACCTCTAAATGACTTATTTGTGGGTAAAGCAAGCATCTTCCAAGAAATAATCCTGTTTTCTCAAAACCATGCCTCATATCTCTGGAAGTAATAATGCTAACAAAGTAAGGTGTTTATGTTCAACTTATTCTTCTTTACACAACTGGTAGAAATATCTCTGGAAGTAATAATGCTAACAAAGTAAGGTGTTTATGTTCAGCTTATTCTTCTTTACACAACTGGTAGAAATATCTCTGGAAGTAATAATGCTAACAAAGTAAGGTGTTTATGTTCAACTTATTCTTCTTTACACAACTGGTAGAAATATCTCTGGAATTAATAATGCTAACAAAGTAAGGTGTTTATGTTCAACTTATTCTTCTTTACACAACTGGTAGAAATATCTCTGGAAGTAATAATGCTAACAAAGTAAGGTGTTTATGTTCAGCTTATTCTTCTTTACACAACTGGTAGAAATATCTCTGGAAGTAATAATGCTAACAAAGTAAGGTGTTTATGTTCAGCTTATTCTTCTTTACACAACTGGTAGAAATATCTCTGGAAGTAATAATGCTAACAAAGTAAGGTGTTTATATTCAGCTTATTCTTCTTTACACAACTGGTAGAAATATCTCTGGAAGTAATAATGCTAACAAAGTAAGGTGTTTATGTTCAACTTATTCTTCTTTACACAACTGGTAGAAATATCTCTGGAATTAATAATGCTAACAAAGTAAGGTGTTTATGTTCAGCTTATTCTTCTTTACACAACTGGTAGAAATATCTCTGGAAGTAATAATGCTAACAAAGTAAGGTGTTTATGTTCAACTTATTCTTCTTTACACAACTGGTAGAAATATCTCTGGAAGTAATAATGCTAACAAAGTAAGGTGTTTATATTCAGCTTATTCTTCTTTACACAACTGGTAGAAATATCTCTGGAAGTAATAATGCTAACAAAGTAAGGTGTTTATGTTCAGCTTATTCTTCTTTACACAACTGGTAGAAATATCCCTGGAAGTAATAATGCTAACAAAGTAAGGTGTTTATATTCAGCTTATTCTTCTTTACACAACTGGTAGAAATATCCCTGGAAGTAATAATGCTAACAAAGTAAGGTGTTTATATTCAGCTTATTCTTCTTTACACAACTGGTAGAAATATATCTGGAAGTAATAATGCTAACAAAGTAAGGTGTTTATGTTCAACTTATTCTTCTTTACACAACTGGTAGAAATATCTCTGGAATTAATAATGCTAACAAAGTAAGGTGTTTATGTTCAACTTATTCTTCTTTACACAACTGGTAGAAATATCTCTGGAAGTAATAATGCTAACAAAGTAAGGTGTTTATGTTCAGCTTATTCTTCTTTACACAACTGGTAGAAATATCTCTGGAAGTAATAATGCTAACAAAGTAAGGTGTTTATATTCAGCTTATTCTTCTTTACACAACTGGTAGAAATATATCTGGAAGTAATAATGCTAACAAAGTAAGGTGTTTATGTTCAGCTTATTCTTCTTTACACAACTGGTAGAAATATCTCTGGAAGTAATAATGCTAACAAAGTAAGGTGTTTATGTTCAGCTTATTCTTCTTTACACAACTGGTAGAAATATCTCTGGAAGTAATAATGCTAACAAAGTAAGGTGTTTATGTTCAACTTATTCTTTTTTACACAACTGGTAGAAATATCTCTGGATGTAATAATGCTAACAAAGTAAGGTATTTATGTTCAACTTATTCTTCTTTACACAACTGGTAGAAAACATTATCAAAATAACGAAAAGTATTTTACTGCCAAAAATATTTTTCCCAAGAAGTTGCCCAAAAATTAATCAAATAAACAACTTTTTATGTTTTTTTACCAGTTGTGTAAGAGATTGTATACTGAAAAAGGTGTTTCAAAGAATTATAATATTATTTGTTCAATCTGATACTCTTCATAGTAAAAAATGCACAGAGATTGTTAACAATGCCAATGGCATATTTAATACAAGACAACAACAACAACAACAAGTACATAAACAGCGACACATCAATACAGTTAATCATCACTGGGACAGCGGCCACGTCCTCTCTTTTGTGGCATGGGCAAGAGTGCAGATGATGGGTTTGGCTAACGAGCTCGACGACCTCATGTCCTGTCCCCCTTCCCCACAGAACAACTATAGTGTCTCGTTCACTGCCCTGCTGGTTGGACGGCCCAGCAATGGGGACAGTCTCGCCTTCAGTTGGACACATCTGGTAGGCTCGACTACTTGCAGAACAACTATATTGTCTCGGTCACTGTCCTGCTGGTTGGACGGCCCAGCAATGGGGACAGTCTCGCCTTCAGTTGGACACATCTGGTAGGCTCGACTACTTGCAGAACAACTATATTGTCTCGGTCACTGTCCTGCTGGTTGGACGGCCCAGCAATGGGGACAGTCTCGCCTTCAGTTGGACACATCTGGTAGGCTCGACTACTTGCAGAACAACGATATTGTCTCGGTCACTGTCCTGCTGGTTGGACGGCCCAGCAATGGGGACAGTCTCGCCTTCAGTCAGACACGTCTGGCGGGCTCGACTACCTCACAGAATGACTATATTGTCTCGTTCACTGTCCTGCTGGTCTTCTTCTAGTAAATACTCGTCTAACAAAGTGTTGATCTGGTCGCGATCACTTTGGGCAGGATATCAACAAACCTGCTACATTGAACACCATTTTTCTACTCGCCATGTGGCTCAGCTGTGTGACGTGGTGGAAATGCATTAGTGCGCATGCGTCCATGGACATTATTTAAATGACTTCATCGCTGCACCAATAAAATAATTTCCCTGGATCATGAGGTAGCAACAAGCCGGGTTTGTTTACACAGCTGTGCAAAGAATGTCTGCTCCTCACGCCCTCTTATTCGACACATTTCTAATATATGTTAATGCGATGACCATATATGGAAATATAAGATGCAAAGCTTTGTAATAATACGATTAATTATTAACACTTTCAGCTTTGTTTTATGGGAGCTAATTGAAACACGTCGAACAGCTCTTCAAAGATAACACTAAAATACTTCAAACATAACTAAATATACAATAGAAATTGTGGTAATCGTTAAAATGAATACTAAGGAACCATTTTCAGGGAAAATATCAAAATCATTGGATTAGCCAGTGGTTGATAAAAACGGCATTTACTAAGTTTCATGTTTACCGACATCCGACTCATTTTGTTAAGATGGTTCACAAATATGATTAGACGTACTTTGGACTGTGAAGCTCCAGGGTCTTGTGTAGAATGATTGTATCAGAAAGTAGAGTTGACTGTCTGTCTGTCCCAGTGGTCTTGTGTAGAATGATTGTATCAGAAAGTAGAGTTGACTGTCTGTCTGTCCCAGTGGTCTTGTGTAGAATGATTGTATCAGAAAGTAGAGTTGACTGTCTGTCTGTCCCAGTGGTCTTGTGCCTCTCCACAATGCCTGCTCCTACGGCCACTACGAGGTAACCCAGCATCTCATCCAGCAGGGGGCGTGTGTGAATGCGGCCGACCTGTGGAAGTTCACGCCCCTGCACGAGGCCGCCGCTAAGGGCAAGTTTGAGATTTGCAAGCTGCTGCTTAAGGTAGGTCTACTGCACTTGCAGTGTGCTCTGTCTAGTTGGCATACTGTACACCATATACTATACTATACACTGTATACTATACTATACACCATATACTATACTATACACTGTATACTATACACTGTATACTATACTGTACACCATATACTGTATACTGTACTGTACACCATATACTATGCTATTCACTGTATACTATACTGTACACCATATACTATAATGTACACCCTATACTATACACTGTATTCTGCACACTGTATAGTATACTATGCGATACACCATATACTGTACTATACGTTGTATACTATAATATACACCATATACTATACTATACACTGTATACTATACTATACACCATATCATATGATATACTATACAATATACTATGCTATACTATACACTATATACTATTACTATACTATACACCATATACTAATACTATACTCCATATACTATACTATACACAGTATATCAACATTGATTCGGCATCATATTTATCAATACTGATTAATGCTAACAATAACATAATCAAACTTCTATTGCACCTAAATCTCCAGGTTATACAAGCTCAGAGGCTCAACAAACAGGAATCATTAAGTGTGATATCATGAACAGGGATATGAACAAGTGATTACCAGAATCATTCAGCATGATATCATGAACAGGGATATGAACAAGTGATTACCAGAATCATTCAGCATGACATCATGAACAGGGATATGAACAAGTCATTATTAGAAGCAATCTGCCTTGCAAGCATAACTTGCAAGCATGATGAAATAGCCAGTTTATGCTTTCAAGAAATTAATTTTATTAAGATCATCTGATGTGTGGAACTACAGTAGTAGTGAAGGATGTTATGCATGTATAGGTGAGACCTGACGAGTAGATGTAGAGGTGAGACCTGACGAGTAGATGTAGAGGTGAGACCTGACGAGTAGATGTAGAGGTGAGACCTGACGAGTAGATGTAGAGGTGAGACCTGACGAGTAGATGTAGAGGTGAGACCTGACGAGTAGATGTAGAGGTGAGACCTGACGAGTAGATGTAGAGGTGAGACCTGACGAGTAGATGTAGAGGTGAGACCTGACGAGTAGATGTAGAGGTGAGACCTGACGAGTAGATGTAGAGGTGAGACCTGACGAGTAGATGTAGAGGTGAGACCGGACGAGTAGATGTAGAGGTGAGACCTGACGAGTAGATGTAGAGGTGAGACCGGACGAGTAGATGTAGAGGTGAGACCGGACGAGTAGATGTAGAGGTGAGACCTGACTAGTAGATGTAGAGGTGAGACCGGACGAGTAGATGTAGAGGTGAGACCGGACGAGTAGATGTAGAGGTGAGACCGGACGAG
This sequence comes from Lamellibrachia satsuma, assembly GCA_033239005.1. Lineage (NCBI taxonomy): Eukaryota > Metazoa > Annelida > Polychaeta > Sabellida > Siboglinidae > Lamellibrachia > Lamellibrachia satsuma. Next base: position 850,862 of record BSQZ01000109.1, read on the forward strand.
TAGATGTAGAGGTGAGATGTAGAGGTCTCACCTCTACATCTACTTGTCATGTCTCACCTCTACGTCTACTACTGACGAGTAGATGTAGAGGTGAGACCTGACGAGTCGATGTAGAGGTGAGACCGGACGAGTAGATGTAGAGGTGAGACCGGACGAGTAGATGTAAAGGTGAGACCGGACGAGTAGATGTAGAGGTGAGACCTGACAAGTAGATGTAGAGGTGAGACCGGACGAGTAGATGTAGGGGTGACACCTGACGAGTAGATGTAGAGGTGAGACCGGACAAGTAGATGTAGAGGTGAGACCTGATGAGTAGATGTAGAGGTGAGACCGGACGAGTAGATGTAGAGGTGACACCTGACGAGTAGATGTAGAGGTGAGACCGGACGAGTAGATGTAGAGGTGACACCTGACGAGTAGATGTAGAGGTGAGACCGGACGAGTAGATGTAGAGGTGACACCTGACGAGTAGATGTACAGGTGACACCTGACGAGTAGATGTAGAAGAGATAAGAAGACCCCTGAAAAACTAACAGTCAGAAGGGATTTATATTAATATTTTAAATGAGGCTTTAGTGTGATCGTGCAACTAGTCTTGTTGGACATACTCCTTGTCTGTGTTGGGAGGCGCGGTAGTGAAACAGTTAGAACAACTCTCGATCAAGAGAACCCAGGTTTGAATCCTCTTGCTGCTGTGTTTAGAGACTCAGCTGTATAAATGAGTTCCTCGATAAATACAGAGGTGGATATGTGAATGAATAGTCTTTATACAGTAATTGCAGAGTGGCTGAATGCTTCCCAGAGAAGTTGACATGGCATTGGAATGAACAGTTCTGCCATGGGTTAAAATGCTTTGAGCAGTCCCCAATATGCCACGCTGTGTAAGAACATACCTTTTTACCTTTGATGTCACCTTTGACCTCTCATTGCAGCATGGTGCTGATGTCACCTTTGACCTCTCATTGCAGCATGGTGCTGATGCAAACAAAAAGAATCGGGACGGTCACACGCCCCTTGACCTGGTGAAGGAGGGGGACGTCGACATACAGGACTTGTTGAGGGGTGAGGCACTGTTACCATGGTAACACCACTATGATCCAGATCTTTATCCAACCACCCATCCACCCATCCACCCATCCACCCACCCATCCACCCATCGACCCATCCATCACCAGACAACTATGTCCACAACTTGACCAGTACTGCAAGTGCTGTGAAAACAGTTTCATTTGGTGAACATTCTCATTTGTTGTAAAATATGCTACAGGCACTGGCCTTAAGAAGACACATTATGAACGATTTCACCTACTGTCAAATGTATATGCACAGGATGGCATAATTATATTTAAATAATAATAAATTAAATTGAAATAAAAGAACCAATATTAAAAACAACATAAATAAAATGTTACCAACAACAGTCAGGCTGAATAAGTCTGATATCAACAACACCACTAGTCACAACAGTCAGACTGTATAAGTCTGACATCAGCAACACCTAAGTCTGATATCAACAACACCACTAGTCACAACAGTCAGGCTGCATAAGTCTAACATCAACAACACCACTAATCACAACAGTCAGGCTGCTTAAGTCTGACATCAACAACACCACTAGCTAGTCACAACAGTCAGGCTGTATAAGTCTGACATCAGAAACACCTAAGTCTGACATCAACAACACCACTAGTCACAACAGTCAGGCTGCATAAGTCTAACATCAACAACACCACTAATCACAACAGTCAGGCTGCTTAAGTCTGACATCAACAACACCACTAGCTAGTCACAACAGTCAGGCTGTATAAGTCTGACATCAAAAACACCTAAGTCTGACATCAACAACACCACTAGTCACAACAGTCAGGCTGCATAAGTCTGACAACAACAACAACATTTGTCACAACAGTCAGGCTGCATAAGTCTGACATCAACAACACCACTAGTCACAACAGTCAGGCTGCATAAGTCTGACATCAACAACACCACTAGCTAGTCACAACAGTCAGGCTGCATAAGTCTGACATCAACAACACCACTAGTCACAACAGTCAGGCTGTATACGTCTGACATCAACAACACCACTAGTCACAACAGTCAGACTGCATAAATCTGACATCAACAACACCACTAGTCACAACAGTCAGGCTGTATACGTCTGACATCAACAACACCACTAGTCACAACAGTCAGGCTGCATAAGTCTGACATCAACAACACCACTAGTCACAACAGTCAGGCTGTATACGTCTGACATCAACAACACCACTAGTAACAACAGTCAGGCTGTATAAGTCTGACATCAACAACACCTAAGTCTGACATCAACAACACCACTAGTAACAACAGTCAGGCTGTATAAGTCTGACATCAACAACACCTAAGTCTGACATCAACAACACCACTAGTCACAACAGTCAGGCTGCGTAAGTCTGATATCAACAACACCACTAGTCGCAATAGTCAGGCTGTATACGTCTGACATCAACAACACCACTAGTCACAACAGTCAGGCTGCATAAATCTGACATCAACAACACCATTAGTCACAACAGTCAGGCTGTATACGTCTGACATCAAAAACACCACTAGTCACAACAGTCAGGCTGCATAAGTCTGACATCAACAACACCACTAGTCACAACAGTCAGGCTGTATACGTCTGACATCAACAACACCACTAGTCACAACAGTCAGGCTGCATAAGTCTGACATCAACAACACCACTAGTCACAACAGTCAGACTGTATACGTCTGACATCAACAACACCACTAGTCACAACAGTCAGGCTGCATAAGTCTGACATCAACAACACCACTAGTCACAACAGTCAGACTGTATACATCTGACATCAACAACACCACTAGTCACAACAGTCAGGCTGCATAAGTCTGACATCAACAACACCACTAGTCACAACAGTCAGGCTGCATAAGTCTGACATCAACAACACCACTAGTCACAACAGTCAGGCTGCATATGTTTGACATCAACAACACCACTAGTCACAACAGTCAGGCTGCATAAGTCTGACATCAACAACACCACTAGTCACAACAGTCAGACTGTATACGTTTGACATCAACAACACCACTAGTCACAACAGTCAGGCTGCATAAGTCTGACATCAACAACACCACTAGTCACAACAGTCAGGCTGCATAAATCTGACATCAACAACACCACTAGTCACAACAGTCAGGCTGTATACGTCTCATATCAACAACACCACTAGTCACAACAGTCAGGTTGTATAAGTTTGTGATTTTGCATACAATAAACTTTCCAGTTCATATCAACATATACATTAAGATTGTATTGTTCTTCTGAAAACTCCTAAATGGTGATTCGCGTTGTTTTTGTTCTCAGTGGTTGCGTGATGTTTATAAGTGCAACTATAGAAACATTGAGTAAGCTATATTGACCAGTGCTGCAGGTGATGTGGCCCTACTAGAAGTACATTGAGTAAACTGTGTTTACCAGTGCTGCAGGTGATGTGGTCCTACTAGAAGTACATTGAGTAAACTATGTTTACCAGTGCTGCAGGTGATGTGACCCTACTAGAAGTACATTGAGTAAACTATGTTTACCAGTGCTGCAGGTGATGTGGCCCTACTAGAAGTACATTGAGTAAGCTATATTGACCAGTACTGCATGTGATGTGGCCCTACTAGAAGTACATTGAGTAAACTATGTTTACCAGTGCTGCAGGTGATGTGGCCCTACTAGAAGTACATTGAGTAAACTATGTTTACCAGTGCTGCAGGTGATGTGGCCCTACTAGAAGTACATTGAGTAAACTATGTTTACCAGTGCTGCAGGTGATGTGGCCCTACTAGAAGTACATTGAGTAAACTATGTTTACCAGTGCTGCAGGTGGTGTGGCCCTACTAGAAGTACATTGAGTAAACTATGTTTACCAGTGCTGCAGGTGATGCGGCCCTACTAGAAGTACATTGAGTAAACTATGTTTACCAGTGCTGCAGGTGATGTGGCCCTACTAGAAGTACATTGAGTAAACTATGTTTACCAGTGCTGCAGGTGATGTGGCCCTACTAGAAGTACATTGAGTAAGCTATATTGACCAGTGCTGCAGGTGATGTGGCCCTACTAGAAGTACATTGAGTAAGCTATATTGACCTGTGCTGCAGGTGATGTGGCCCTACTAGAAGTACATTGAGTAAACTGTGTTTACCAGTGCTGCAGGTGATGTGACCCTACTAGAAGTACATTGAGTAAACTATGTTTACCAGTACTGCAGGTGATGTGACCCTACTAGAAGTACATTGAGTAAACTGTGTTTACCAGTGCTGCAGGTGATGTGACCCTACTAGAAGTACATTGAGTAAGCTGTGTTTACCAGTGCTGCAGGTGATGTGGTCCTACTAGAAGTACATTGAGTAAACTGTGTTTACCAGTACTGCAGGTGATGTGGCCCTACTAGAAGTACATTGAGTAAACTATGTTTACCAGTACTGCAGGTGATGTGGCCCTACTAGAAGTACATTGAGTAAGCTATATTGACCTGTGCTGCAGGTTATGTGGCCCTACTAGAAGTACATTGAGTAAACCATGTTTACCAGTGCTGCAGGTGATGCGGCCCTACTAGAAGTACATTGAGTAAACTATGTTTACCAGTGCTGCAGGTGATGCGGCCCTACTAGAAGTACATTGAGTAAACTATGTTTACCAGTGCTGCAGGTGATGTGGCCCTACTAGAAGTACATTGAGTAAACTATGTTTACCAGTGCTGCAGGTGATGTGGCCCTACTAGAAGTACATTGAGTAAACTATGTTTACCAGTGCTGCAGGTGATGTGGCCCTACTAGAAGTACATTGAGTAAGTTATATTGACCTGTGCTGCAGGTGATGCAGCCCTACTAGAAGCAGCCAAGAAAGGCAACCTCGCTCGTGTACAGAGACTGGCAACAAGCGATAACATCAACTGTCGAGACACCCAGGGCCGTAATTCAACGCCACTCCATCTTGCAGGTAGGTGGAGCCTCAATCTCTACTGAACACTTTGTGCTTCGTTGAAATGTGCATTGTTTTGTGAATGCTGTTGTTTTGTTGAGCTGGAATGTATTGTTTTAATAGTGCTCAGTAAGCTATGTAATGTGGGTAGAGTCATGTCAGTCAAGTAATGTGGGCAGAGTCATGTCAGTCAAGTAATGTGGGTAGAGTCAGTCAAGTACACCTGAGAAACATGGATTGTATGGTACACTGGTCAACCCCAAGTATTAGTAGTTGTTGTCCTGGGGAGTTTCTTCATGTTAGTTTTAATGCCATACATCACTTGGTCAGCCCCAAGTATTAGTAGTTGTCCTGGGGAGTTTCTTCATGTTAGTTTTAATGCCATACATCACTTTGTCAGCCCCAAGTATTAGTAGTTGTTGTCCTGGGGAGTTTCTTCATGTTAGTTTTAATGCCATACATCACTTGGTCAACCCCAAGTATTAGTAGTTGTTGTCCTGGGGAGTTTCTTCATGTTAGTTTTAATGCCATACGTCACTTGGCCAACCCCAAGTATTAGTAGTTGTCCTGGGGAGTTTCTTCATGTTAGTTTTAATGCCATACGTCACTTGGTCAACCCCAAGTATTAGTAGTTGTCCTGGGGAGTTTCTTCATGTTAGTTTTAATGCCATACATCACTTGGTCAGCCCCAAGTATTAGTAGTTGTTGTCCTGGGGAGTTTCTTCATGTTAGTTTTAATGCCATACATCACTTGGTCAGCCCCAAGTATTAGTAGTTGTTGTCCTGGGGAGTTTCTTCATGTTAGTTTTAATGCCATACATCACTTGGTCAGCCCCAAGTATTAGTAGTTGTTGTCCTGGGGAGTTTCTTCATGTTAGTTTTAATGCCATACATCACTTGGTCAGCCCCAAGTATTAGTAGTTGTTGTCCTGGGGAGTTTCTTCATGTTAGTTTTAATGCCATACATCACTTGGTCAGCCCCAAGTGTTAGTAGTTGTCCTGGGGAGTTTCTTCATATTAGTTTTAATGCCATACATCACTTGGTCAGCCCCAAGTGTTAGTAGTTGTCCTGGGGAGTTTCTTCATATTAGTTTTAATGCCATACATCACTTGGTCAGCCCCAAGTGTTAGTAGTTGTCCTGGGGAGTTTCTTCATATTAGTTTTAATGCCATACATCACTTGGTCAGCCCCAAGTGTTAGTAGTTGTCCTGGGGAGTTTCTTCATGTTAGTTTTAATGCCATACATCACAGCTGCTCAGTCCACATCACTAACATTCTTAAGTTCCTAAAGGCCAAGCAACGTTATCTTAAATTTAACATGTTTTACTGATACAGTAAAGAAATGAAGGTGAGATGTTGCATTCAGTGGCACAGAAAACAACTTTGTAATGAAATTACACTAACATATTGTGAAGAAAGATGGAAAGTTTATGATATTGAAGGTTAAGTCACGCATGAGTTGTGATGTTGGTGAACAATTAAATGATAATTCTATTTTGACAGTCAGCTAAAACAACAATTGAATGATAATTCTATGTTGACAGTCAGCTAAAACAACAACTAAATGATAATTCTATGTTGACAGTCAGCTAAAACAACAATTAAATGATAATTCTATGTTGACAGTCAGCTAAAACAACAATTAAATGATAATTCTATGTTGACAGCGGGCTACAACAACAATTGAATGATAATTCTATGTTGACAGCGGGCTACAACAATAATTGAATGATAATTCTATTTTGACAGTCAGCTAAAACAACAATTGAATGATAATTCTATGTTGACAGTCAGCTAAAACAACAACTAAATGATAATTCTATGTTGACAGTCAGCTAAAACAACAATTAAATGATAATTCTATGTTGACAGTCAGCTAAAACAACAATTAAATGATAATTCTATGTTGACAGCGGGCTACAACAACAATTGAATGATAATTCTATGTTGACAGCGGGCTACAACAATAATTGAATGATAATTCTATTTTGACAGTCAGCTAAAACAACAATTGAATGATAATTCTATGTTGACAGTCAGCTAAAACAACAACTAAATGATAATTCTATGTTGACAGTCAGCTAAAACAACAATTAAATGATAATTCTATGTTGACAGTCAGCTAAAACAACAATTAAATGATAATTCTATGTTGACAGCGGGCTACAACAACAATTGAATGATAATTCTATGTTGACAGCGGGCTACAACAATAATTGAATGATAATTCTATGTTGACAGCGGGCTACAACAATAATTGAATGATAATTCTATGTTGACAGCGGGCTACAACAACAATTGAATGATAATTCTATGTTGACAGCGGGCTACAACAACAATTGAACGATAATTCTATGTTGACAGCGGGCTACAACAACAATTGAACGATAATTCTATGTTGACAGCGGGCTACAACAACAATTGAACGATAATTCTATGTTGACAGCGGGCTACAACAACAATTGAACGATAATTCTATGTTGACAGCGGGCTACAACAACAATTGAACGATAATTCTATGTTGACAGCGGGCTACAACAACAATTGAACGATAATTCTATGTTGACAGCGGGCTACAACAACAATTGAACGATAATTCTATGTTGACAGCGGGCTACAACAACAATTGAACGATAATTCTATGTTGACAGCGGGCTACAACAACAATTGAACGATAATTCTATGTTAACAGCGGGCTACAACAACATGGAGGTGGCAGAGTTTCTCCTTGAGAATGGGGCAGACGTCAATGCTCAGGACAAGGGGGGACTCATTCCCCTTCACAACGCGTCTTCCTATGGGGTATGTGCCCTCAACCTGTGGGCTCTGTCTACTGTTACCCACATATATAATGCTGTTTGGTACATTTGTATCTTCATAACAGTGGGCCTGTGTTTGTGTTGTAGAATATAGACTGTTTAGGATTTCTCTGACCACAGCATGGTTTTGAATTCAATCACTGCATTAAGAATTGTTTTCATTTATTAAGAGTGCCAACTTTTTTATTTTGGGTGTAAATTTACAGGAGAAATGTCATGGTAGTTACCAGTATCTTTGCCAGCGCTTTATAAATTTAAGTATTAATAATCTTTATCAGTATTACAATAATATTCTTAATGATCCCTTTTAAAATTCATACTTCTTACAAATCATACCAAGCAATTGTCTTTGCAAGTGTTATTTAACCATGCAAAATCATCTGCCTTATAAATATTAACATTTATCTATCTTTATCATTTATGATTCGTAACATGGAATGTTTCAGGCTGCGAGAATTGTTGCATATTAATGTTATATTTGTTGAAATACAGCTGGTATTCAGAAAGAGAACTGTTATTTGTTTCCATGGCGACAGCATGTAGACATAGCTGCCCTCCTCATCAAGTACGACACGAGTGTGAATGCCGTTGACAAGTGGGGGTTCACGCCCCTCCACGAGGCTGCCCAGAAGGGGCGCACTCAGCTCTGTGCCCTTCTGGTGAGTGGACATGGTTTCTCACACAAAAGTTGTGTCAGATGTGCATATGACCTTAGTGCAACTCCTGGTGGGACAAGTCAAGTCCTGTTCCTTTGATTATTATTGTGACATTTGAGAGAACATTTCCTTCAGAAAATTATCATAAAGGTGATATTATGCCAGTTTTTTAAATATTTTTTACCACAATATTTTTGTGTTTATTATGACGCATTATCATTGAATTCCAGTAATTTTGTTCTGAGATGCATTAACTTTTTAGCAAGCATACATTATAGGCCTGTATTGATGCAGTAATACATTAAAGTTTCTCTTTTGCTGATTATATGTGTAATTTGTTAAGATTCATCCAGGAATCAACATGTTTAGGGCCTGGTTCCATGTTTAGGGCCTGGTTCCATGTTTAGGGCCTGGTTCCATGTTTAGGGCCTGGTTCCATGTTTAAGGCCTGGTTCCAAATTTAGGGCCTGGTTCCATGTTTAGGACCTGGTTCCAAGTTTAGAGCCTGGTTCCATGTTGTCTGCCATTACATTTGACAAAGGAGTGTGTGTAGATAGAACACGCTGAGAAACCCCTCTAATGAAAAAGCTCTAATGAGAAACCCCTTTAGTGAGAAACCCCTTCAATGAGACACCCCTTATGTGACATTTCTTGCAGTTGGCTCATGGGGCAGACCCAACGATGAAGAACCAAGAAGGTCAAACCCCGCTTGACCTGTCCACGGTAAGACGGAGATTGATACGGATTCATTGAAGATGTTTCTAATATAGTAATGGTGGTTTTATTAATTGCTCAGCAGAAAGCTTTTACATTTTTCCAGTTATGCTAATGTGTTGTGTCTACAACAGAGGTGAAAATTCATATTGCTGGATCATATATATATGTTGTTATATATTTTCTTAGATACTGTGCAGTCTTTGCACTCATCAACACTCGGGATCATGTGTTCTTCGCAGCACCTTCAACCCCAGTAATAGTGCTCTAGAATATCTTCATCATAGTTTGAATCAGCCTCAGTAATAGTGCTCTAGAATATCTTCATCACAGTTTGAATCAACCTCAGTGATAGTGCTCTAGAATATCTTCACAGTTTGAATCAGCCTCAGTAATAGTGCTCTAGAATATCTTCATCACAGTTTGAATCAACCTAAGAAATAGTGCTTTAGAATATCTTCATCACAGTTTGAATCAATCCCAGTAATAGTGCTCTAGAATATCTTCATCACAGTTTGAATCAGCATAGTTTTGTTTTGAGAGTTTTATCAAGATGATGTAAACAGGTTATGGTGAGATGCCAATCTTGGCAGACATGTCGCTTACATTTGCTAACAGGCGGATGATGTTCGTGCGTTAATTGAGGACGCCATGCCGCCACTCCACCTGCTGGCTATCGGAGGAGCCAGTAAGATGATTGCAGGAACGTCTCCGCTGCCCAACGTGTTGGCCACTAATAGCAGTTCCGGCAGGTCAGTGACTCAATGACTTGGTGATGTGTTATCTCTGTCGGTGACGTGTCATCACTCTCTGTCGGTGACATGTCATCTCTGTTTTCTGTTGGTGATATGTTGGTTAAATAAAAATTTTATTTTCATAATTTTCATAATTCTTTGTCTTAAAATTTTTGTTATTGCATTTTCAACTAAATTGATTCTAGCAGGGCGATCTATGCGTTAGTATGAAATAATATGAAATTTGTAATAATAAAATTCCCAATATTTATAGTACATGTACAGCAAAAAAAAAATCAGCGACCGGTATCGGTGCCAGCCTTAACCTGGACTACAGCGATAAAGAGGTATCGGTGCCAGGTATCGGTGCAAGCCTCACCCCAGACTACAGGGATAAAGAGGTATCGGTGCCAGCCTCACCCCGGACTACAGGGATAGAGAGGTATCGGTGCCATCCTCACCCCGGACTACAGGGTTAAAGAGGTATCGGTGCCAGCCTCACCCCAGACTACAGGGATAAAGAGGTATCGGTGCCAGCCTCACCCCGGACTACAGGGATAAAGAGGTATCGGTGCCAGCCTCACCCCATACTACAGGGATAAAGAGGTATCGGTACCAGCCTCACCCCGGACTACAGGGATAAAGAGGTATCGGTGCCAGACTCACCCTGGACTACAGGGATAAAGAGGTATCGGTGCCAGCCTCACCCCGGACTACAGGGATAAAGAGGTATCGGTGCCAGTCTCACCCTGGACTACAGGGATAAAGAGGTATCGGTGCCAGCCTCACCCTGGACTACAGGGATAAAGAGGTATCGGTGCCACCTCACCCCGGACTACAGGGATAAAGAGGTATCGGTGCCAGCCTCAACCTGGACTACAGGGATAAAGAGGTATCGGTGCCAACCTCACCCCGGACTACAAAAAAAGAGGAGAGCAATAACATCTATGAACTGATATGACACATTTGAAGTATCTAAATAACCATAAATGGATTACAAGGATTACTCATTATCTATCAGGTTGTGACAAAACTGTTGAAATGTTAATGTACTTAATGATACTGTTGTCAGTTGTTGTCAGTTGTTGACTGTTCCCTCTCTGCATCATTGACTCCGTGTGTTTCCCTTATAGCGCCGGCTCCTTCTCTGGCATGGGGGGTGCTGTGGGGAGTGCCCCTGGGGGGGTAGGGGCACACCCCCTTGCCGGCATCAGTCAGCTTGGCGATGGCTGCTGCAGCAGCGACAAGCGCGCTGGGTCAGAGACGCTGGCGACACCAATGAGCATCGAGAACCTCGACATTACGACGTTCCTCGACCGTATCGGGCTGTCTGAGCTGCGGGACATCTTTGAGCGGGAGTTGATCACCCTGGACATCCTGGTGGAGATGGGGCAGGAGGAACTGAAGGAGGTCGGCATCAACGCCTACGGACACAGACACAAGATCCTCAAGGGAATAGAGAAGGTTCTTGCCTCAACACGAGGTAGGTTAATGTGCCTCTGTGAGTAGTAGGTCTTGGCGATTTATTGTTAATGTTCCTCCACATGAGGTAGGTCTAGGCGGCTTAGGGTTAATGTGCCTCCACATGAGGTAGGTCTAGGCGGCTTAGGGTTAGTGTGCTTCCACACGAGGCAGGTCTAGGCAGCTTAGGGTTAATGTGCCTCCACGAGAGGTAGGTCTAGGTGGATTAGGGTTAATGTGCTTCCACACGAGGCAGGTCTAGGTGGCTTGGGGTTAATGTTCCTCCATGCTAGGTAGGGCTTGGTGACTTAGGGTTAATGTTCCTCCACACAAAGTAGGTCTTGGCAGCTTAGGGTTAATGTGCCTCCATGAAAGGTTGAAAGTTAATGTAATGTGTCAACACGGGCGCTATATAAGACAACCTTACTATTATTATGTCCAGGGCGCTATATAAGACAACCTTACTATTATTATGTCCAGGGAGCTATATAAGACAACCTTACTATTATTATGTCCAGGGGCTATATAAGACAACCTTACTATTATTATGTCCAGGGGCTATATAAGACAACCTTACTATTATTATGTCCAGGGGCTGTATAAGACAACCTTACTGTTACTATGTCCAGGGTGCTGTATAAGACAACCTTATTGTTACTATGTCCAGTGCGCAGTATAAGACAACCTTACTGTTACTATGTCCAGTGCGCTATATAAGACAACCTTACTATTATTATGTCCAGGGGCTGTATAAGACAACCTTACTGTTACTATGTCCAGTGCGCTATATAAGACAACCTTACTATTACTGTGTCCAGGCTGTATGGTCAGTCTCACCCTCACCCTGTATCCTGTCCAGGCTGTGCGGTCAGTCTCACCCTGACTCTGTGTCCTGTCCAGAGGCTGTACGGTCAGTCTCACCCTCACCCTGTATCCTGTCAATGTTGTGTGGTCAGTCTCACGCTCACCCTGTCCAATCTGTGCGGTCACCCTCACCCTCACCCTGTATCCTGTCAATGTTGTGTGGTCAGTCTCACGTTCACCCTGTCCAATCTGTGCGGTCAGTCTCACCCTCACCCTATATCCTGTCAATGTTTTGTGGTCAGTCTCACGCTCACCCTGTCCAATCTGTGCGGTTAGTCTCACCCTCACCCTGTATCCTGTCAATGTTTTGTGGTCAGTCTCACGCTCACCCTGTCCAATCTGTGCGGTTAGTCTCACCCTCACCCTGTATCCTGTCAATGTTGTGCGGTCATTCGCACTGACCTGTATCCTGTCAATGTTGCAACAACGTTGTGTCCTGTCCAGGCAGTGCTGTGTTCCCGGCGGCTGCAGTGACTCAGGGCACGGTGTTGACCGACCTGCCCGCAGATAACGTGGACTTCCAGTCGGTGGCGGAACAGATGCAGAGCACAATCCAAGAACACAAGGACAATGCTGGGGGCATCTTTGACCGATACAACATTGTCAAGGTAGACGTGCTCACACAAGCCATGTTTCATCAAGATGGCCACCACCATCTCATAAACAATGCTCGCTAAAGGACTAAAGCATATATATATATATATATATATAATTATATATATGTATATATATATGTATATATATGTATATATATTTATATATATATAGATATATATATAGATATATATATATATATATATATATATATATATATATATTGTGATCACCATGTGTTCAAGAATACTTAGACATAAGTTAGGACACTTAGTGATCACCATGTGTTCAAGAATACTTAGACATAAGTTAGGACACTTAGTGATCACCATGTGTTCAAGAATACTTAGACGTAAGTTAGGACACTTAGTGATCACCATGTGTTCAAGAATACTTAGACATAAGTTAGGACACTTAGTGATCACCATGTGTTCAAGAATACTTAGACGTAAGTTAGGACACTTAGTGATCACCATGTGTTCAAGAATACTTAGACATAAGTTAGGACACTTAGTGATCCAAACATCATTTCAAATTGTAATGGCCTCCCTCGCTCTTGTGCACCAAACTTCTGAAATGAGCAATAACGACAGAGGCTGATGCAATTCTGAGTGCTTTTTGGACTGCAAAGTGCACCAAAAAGCAAATATGAAACTTTCATGTAACTATTTATGTGGCCTTTATATCATGTCCTTTTTAAAAGCTCATGTCTGAATTAGAATTTTAAAAGTTGCATATTCAGTTTGATATTTGTCCTACAGATAGAGCGAGTACGTAACAAGAAGTTGTGGGAGCGTTACATACATCGTCGCAAGGAGGTAGCCGAGGAGAATCACGGCAGTGAGAACGAGCATCGTCTCTTTCATGGCTCAGCGTTCATCAATGCCATTGTACACAAGGGCTTTGACGAGCGTCACGCCTACATCGGTGGCATGTTTGGTGCAGGTGTGTTTGTGTAGTTTATGTAGTTTGTGTAGTTTATGTAGTTTGTGTAGTTTGTGTAGTTTATGTAGTTTCTGTAGTTTGTGTAGTTTATGTAGTTTGTGTAGTTTCTGTAGTTTCTGTAGTTTCTGTAGTTTCTGTAGTTTCTGTAGTTTCTGTAGTTTCTGTAGTTTCTGTAGTTTCTGTAGTTTCTGTAGTTTCTGTAGTTTCTGTAGTTTGTGTAGTTTATGTAGTTTCTGTAGTTTCTGTAGTTTCTGTAGTTTCTGTAGTTTCTGTAGTTTCTGTAGTTTCTGTAGTTTCTGTAGTTTGTGTAGTTTATGTAGTTTCTGTAGTTTCTGTAGTTTCTGTAGTTTCTGTAGTTTGTTTAGTTTCTGTAGATTTAACAAGATTTAACAAGATTGCCATCTCAAACAACAAGTTCCAGATGGCAAGTGGACAAAGAAGCCATTGGCTTATCGAGAGTCCAACAATTTTCTCATCTATGTGTAGCCCGCCCTTATCAGATATCTGTCAATTCTATTTTTAAACATATTCACACTACTAGCATTAACACAATCATTTGGCAGTTTGTTCCATTCATTTATCACCCTCTGTGAGAAAGAGTACTTTCTCATGTCCAACCTACACTGCTCCTTAACTAATGCTGCTTTGTGTCCTCTGGTTTTACTGCCTTCTTTAAGTTTGAAGAACATATTCCTATCAACATCCTCCTAACCGTTCACTATTTTAAACACTTCTATTTGGTCTCCTCTTAGTCTCCTGGTCTCTAGTGTTGTCAAACCACATTGTAATAAGCGACTTTCGTAACTAAGGTCTCTTAATTCTGGAATCATCTTAGTTGCTCTTCGTTGTATTCTTTCTAGCTTATCTATGTTCTTTTACGATATGGCCTCCATGCTTGAATACAATATTCCAAATGTGGTCTAACTATTGCTTTGTACAGGGGTACAATTAGATGTTTCTCCTTATATGTGATAGTTCTCCTAATTAGCCCTAGAATTTGATTTCCTTTGCGAAGCAGCAATCCCACATTGCTCTGAAACTTTCATGTCAGCATTAAATGTTACTCCTAAATCCTTTTCTTGTGTGGTTCTACCTAGTACAGCATCCCCCATTTTATATTCCTCATCCATATTTCCATGTCCTATGTGTATACATTTACACTTCCCAAAATTGAATAATATTTGCCATTTTTCTGACAATTTAACTAATTTTTCTAGATCATCCTGTAAACTTTGTTTATCTGTATCATTAGTAACCTTTCTGAATACTTTTGTATCATCTGCAAATTTGAGTACTTTGCTAGATATGTCATCCTCCAAATCATTTATATATATTAAAAACAGTATAGGGCCTAACACTGATCCCTGTGGTACCCCACTCAAAACAGATTTCCAGTTTCAAATTTTACCATCTACTATTACTCTCTGTCTTCTGTGTGTAAGCCACTTTTCTATCCAGTTGATTACATCATTGCCTATACCATGGGCTTTTAGTTTAAGTAACAATCTTTGATGTGGCACTTTATCGAAAGCTTTCTGAAAATCTAAGTAGACAACATCCACTGGTGACCCGTCATCTACCCACTTTGTAATTTCTTCTAAAAAGCATAAGAGATTGGTTAGACATGACCTTGCTTTTAGGAATCCATGTTGAGATGTATTTATTAATTTATGTTTTATGAGGAATTCCACCATGTGGTCTCTAATTAATGTTTCGAGTAATTTACATACAACTGATGTTGAACTCACTGGTCTGTAATTTTCTGGCTTCTTCCTCGATCCCTTCTTAAACAGCGGCGTAATGTTTGCTTCTTTCCATTCTGAAGGAACTATTCCTTCTTCTAGTGACAAGTTAAATAAGTTTGCAAGTGGTGTACTAATTTGATCAACAATTTCCTTTAGCAGTTTTGGTGGTATCCCATCAACTCCAGGTGATTTATTATCTTTCATCTTCTTAATTTTTGTTGCTATCATTTCAGGAGTTACAAATAACTGCCCTAAATGTTCTGATTTGTTGCCCTCAAATTTAGTCAATGGAACTGGAAGTGAGCTGATATCTTCTGTGGTAAAAACTGAGCTGAAATACTCATTCAGGACCTCTGCCATTTGGAACCCATCTGAAATTATGTTTTCACTGTTGTTTTCCAGTGGTCCGACCTTATCTCGAACTTTCTGTTTACTCCTTACATAAGCATAGAAACTCTTGCTGTCATTTTTTATATTACCTGCCAATTTTTGTTCAAAGGTTCTTTTAGATTTTCTAATTTCAGTTGTAGCTAGGTTAAGTGCCTCTTTGTAGTTTGTGTATTCTTCTACATTTCCAGTGTTTATAGACCTTCCACAGCATCTGTTTGTGAGCAATTTTTCTAATAGCTTCTTTTGACAGGTGTTTTTTCCTGGATCTTTTCCCTTGTTTTCTTAATGGAATAAATTTCTCAATAATGCCCTCAATCTCATATTTTAAACAAGTCCAACATTCTGTTGCTGTCTTGTTATTCAGCAAGTTATTCCAATCTATATTTGCTAGATATGTTCTCATCACTTTATATCTGCCTTTGTTGAAGTTCCTCCTCCATTGTTTTTGATATGTATTCCCTGTTTTTACTTTTATATTAAAATGGATTTGGTTATGGTCACTTGAACCCAAAGGTTCGTGTACTTTAACATTGTCAACTAATTCATTTTGAGAAGACAAAATTAAATCTAACACATTCCCACCTCTGGTTGGTTCCAAGACATGTTGAGTAAGGAAACAATCCTGTGTTAGAAGTAGAAACTGATGGTCGTCACCTCCAGCACTCTCTAATGATTCCCATTGTATATGGCCATGGTTAAAATCACCCATTATAACACATTCTCCCTTGCTCACCTCCCTTATCGCCTTTTGTAATTTTACATCTTCCTCTTGCCCTATGTTAGGACTACGATAAACTACTCCTATTGTTAATGTTGAGTTCCTGGTAACTATGTTACACCAAATTGCTTCCACACTATCTGCTTCACTTTTCAGTGTAATTTCATATGCTTGGATAGATTCTTTAATATACAAAATTACTCCACCTCCCCTTCTTTCTCGTTTATCCTTCCTAAACATTACATAGCCTGTCAGTGCTAACTCAGCATCTACTATATCTTCATTTGCCCATGATTCTGTGATGCCTATTACATGAGGATCAATATCTGCTACCATAATGTCTAACTCACTTTTTTTATTTACTATGCTCCTGGCATTTAAGCATACACATTTAAGTTCATTGTCTGAAATTATTGGTGAACATTTCTTTGGATGTGTATTTGTAGTAGTACTCCTTTGAGTTTTCTCTGTCAGTTCCCCCTGCGCATCTAGTTTAAATAATCTATGGTACCTGTGCCCTCGTCGACAACTCTGACAAACTCACACCCAAGAACTGCAGCGCCCTTCCCTGTCAGATGAAGTCCATCTCTCTTGAAAAAGTCACCTCTTCCCACAAAGTTTAACTACATGTCTACGAAGCCTACTCCCTCCTCCATACATACCTTCTGTACCTGTGTGTTGATCACCATCCTTCTACAGTTCCTATATTCCTCACCCCTGCCTCCCATTATTGGTAATATCCCCGACAATACGATCTGCCCAACTCGTGCCTCTTTAAGTGTCTTGATCAACCTCCTGTACTTACCAATGATGGCTGACATTCCCTCCTTATCTGCATTGTTCATTCCCACATGCACGAGAACAGCACCTCCTGTGCCACCACCCATGACCTGTCCTGCCTTCTCTACTATATCCTCTACTTTTGTCCCTGGTTGGCATACTGTTATGTCATCTCCTCTATTTACAATTTTATCCACTTTCCTAATGATGGAATCCCCCATAAATACCCGGGCTTTCCTCACTTTCCCCTGTGATACTACATCAGCAAAGCTCCTTTCCTGTTGCACACTACTAGTATGCACCCTTTCTCTCCTATCATCAACCTTTACCGTCTTACCACCTGGCAATCCCTCTCCACTCACCTGCTTACCTCTCTTTTGTTGCATTCTTTGCCTTCTGTCATCTTTCTTCTTCTTACCAGCTTTCTCCCTCACATTGCCACTGCTCTCCTTGTTCTCCTCGGTCTCACCACCTCTGCTCTCCTCGCTCTCACCACCTCTACTCTCCTCAGTCTCACCACCTCTGCTCTCCTCGGTCTCACCACCTCTGCTCTCCTCGGTCTCACCACCTCTGCTCTCATCATTCTCACCACCTCTGCTCACTTCTGTCTCACCCTGCCCTGTCATCATCAAAATCATACGCCTTAGCTCAATCACCTGCTCCTGCAGATATTTCACTGTCTTACACCCCCTACACACGAAATGGAAATCATCCGCCTGCACCTCCGCCCACGAATTTACACACCCGGACTTTGCAAAGTCTATCCAGCTGTCGCAGCTAGAACATATCAAATTACGTTTTGCCTTTACTTGGCGTTTGCACGGCGCCATGTTAGAAATTAAATTTGTATTTGTTTATAATCTGTTTATAATCAATTTATACTAGGTAGTCTTCACAAAGACTGTTTTTGTGTTGTAATACACACTTTATAGTATGTTACTTATGTCTTAATTAAATTTACAGCTACTGCCTTGCAACTTACTTTCTATGTAACAGCTGACTAACAAAACGTAATATCGCTCGTGCTAACGAAATTTCAGTGACCTTATTTAAATAACACTGAATTACTACCTACGGCTAACTTTTAACAATAAATGTTGCTAAAACAAAATATTCAGGTTTTCAATATTTAATATGTACTAAATTATTTACAATAATATTATGTCTCGTATTATGTACCCAATCAACTGAAAACAACAACCCTTAATTATCGCTCGCGCTACCGAGTCCTCGGAGACCTACGATATAAACTACCCTAAATTACTTTTATAGCTAAATTTTAACAGCAACTATTGACTAAACAAGGACTCTTGTAAGTTTATGTTTAATATACACGCAATAATAATACTTATCCGATCAATATTCCACGCTTTAGACAAATATAAAATCCACCAAATTCAATCCCGTGTTCTCAAGATTTCCCAAGATGCACCATGTAGTTTATGTAGTTTCTGTAGTTTCTGTAGTTTCTGTAGTTTATGTAGTTTCTGTAGTAGCGGCCATGCCATTCATGTTCCCTGAGCGGCCATGCCATTCACGTTCCCTGAGCGGCCATGCCATTCACGTTCCCTGATCGGCCATGCCATTCACGTTCCCTGAGCGGCCATGCCATTCACGTTCCCTGAGCGGCCGTGCCATTCACGTTCCCTGAGCGGCCATGCCATTCACGTTCCCTGATCGGCCATGCCATTCACGTTCCCTGATCGGCCATGCCATTCATGTTCCCTGATCGGCCATGCCATTCACGTTTCCTGATCGGCCATGCCATTCACGTTCCCTGAGCGGCCATGCCATTCACGTTCCCTGAGCGGCCATGCCATTCACGTTCCCTGATCGGCCACGCCATTCATGTTCCCTGAGCGGCCACGCCATTCATGTTCATTGATCAGCCATGCCATTCATGTTCCCTGAGCGGCCATGCCATTCATGGTTCCTGGGCAGCTATGCCATTCACGTTCCCTGAGCAACTATTCATGCTTAAAGTCACTAAACATTTTTATAACTCAGGAATTCAAATGTGTTTTCTTGTGTTTTCTTGTGTTTTTGTGTTGTGATTCTGATGGTGCACAGTAATACTGATGATCTCACAGATACAGTATGATAATAATGTGATTCTGATGGTGCACAGTAACACTGATGATCTCACAGATACAATATGATAATAATGTGATTCTGATGGTGCACAGTAATACTGATGATCTCACAGATACAGTATGATAATAATGTGATTCTGATGGTGCACAGTAATACTGATGATCTCACAGATACAATATGATAATAATGTGATTCTGATGGTGCACAGTAATACTGATGATCTCACAGATACAATATGATAATAATGTGATTCTGATGGTGCACAGTAATACTGATGATCTCACAGATACAATATGATAATAATGTGATTCTGATGGTGCACAGTAATACTGATGATCTCACAGATACAATATGATAATAATGTGATTCTGATGGTGCACAGTAATACTGATGATCTCACAGATACAATATGATAATAATGTGATTCTGATGGTGCACAGTAAATGCTTGTCGACTTCAATCCAGTTAGTGATGCAAATTGTCAGTAATACAAATGCATTTTATTTAGCAATGTTTCATTTTATTTATTATCATTACTATCATACCTGATAATACTTTTGTTGTGGCTTTCATGTTTACATCCCAACAGTATTGTATCTGTGAGATCGTCAGTATTGAAAGTGATTTACATCCCAACAGTATTGTATCTGTGAGATCGTCAATATTGAATGTGATTTACATCCCAACAGTATTGTATTTGTGAGATCATCAATATTGAAAGTGATTTAAAAGTAATTAATTTGAGTTGTTTAAGTTTATAAACACATATAAACAAGAAGCTATAACTCAAAGGTGATGTTTGATGTGCAGGTATTTATTGTATTTGTTGATGTAGGTATTTATTGTTTGTTACCACAGGTATTTACTGTTTGTTGTCACAGATATTTACTTTGTTGTCACAGGTATTTACTTTGTTGTCACAGGTATTTATTGTGTTTGTTACCACAGGTATTTACTGTATTTGTTGTCACAGGTATTTACTGTGTTTGTTGTCATAGGTATTTACTTTGTTGTCACAGGTATTTACTTTGCGGAGAACTCGTCCAAGAGCAACCAGTATGTATACGGCATCGGGGGAGGGACTGGCTGTCCCGTGCACAAGGACCGATCCTGTTACATCTGTCACAGGTTAGTCAGCCTTCCAGCTCCAGTGGCTTCTCTTTACACCTTGTCCTCCTCTTTACACCTTGTCCTCCTCTTTACACCTTGTCCTCATGGATGCCCAAACAATATTTGTGGTTTTAATCAAATGTGTGTACACATTGGAGAGCATATACTTTTTGTTAATGAAATATTGTATTAATTAATGAAGGATATTTCTTGCACTTACAGCATTTGGCGAACTGAGAAAATTCTTAGCAGTTCATCTGATTGGTTGAAACGACAATGTTTAATTGCGCTTTCTAATGGTTGTATGGGTTGATCGCCTACACTATGTTGTATGGGTTGATCGCCTACACTATGTTGTATGGGTTGATCGCCTACACTATGTTGTATGGGTTGATCGCCTACACTATGTTGACGCACAACAGAAGTAGTTTGTACATTGTCATGCAAGCATCACTTTGTATATCTGTGTTTGTACATGGGTTTGTGCGGTCAATTTATACATTTGCATGTATTGTCAATGTGTGGGCGCATGTGTAACCCATGTAAGTGGTCTTGGTCCCCAGACAAGTTTTAACCCATGTAATTGGTCTTGGTACCCAGACGATTTTTAACCCATGTAATTGGTCCTACTCCAGACAACTGTTGCTGTGTCGGGTGGTGTTGGGTAAGTCGTTCCTCCAGTTCAGTGCCATGAAGATGGCGCACGCACCGCCCGGGCACCACTCCATCATTGGCCGTCCCAGCAGTGGCGGACTCACCTTCGCCGAGTACGTCGTGTACCGTGGGGAACAGGTAGGAGTCTGTTTCGTAGTGTACCATAGGGAACAGGTAGGAGTCTTTATCTTGCAGTGTACCATAGGGAACAGGTAGGAGTCTTTATCTTGTAGTGTACCATAGGGAACAGGTAGGAGTCTTTATCTTGTAGTGTACTGTAGGGAACAGGTAGGAATCTTTATCTTGTAGTGTACTGTAGGGAACAGGTAGGAGTCTGTCTCATAGTGTACTGTAGGGAACAGGTAGGAGTCTTTATCTTGTAGTGTACTGTAAGGAACAGGTAGGAGTCTGTCTCGTAGTGTACCGTAGGGAACAGGTAGGAGTCTTTATCTTGTAGTGTACCATAGGGAACAGGTAGGAGTCTGTCTCGTAGTGTACTGTAGGGAACAGGTAGGAGTCTTTATCTTGTAGTGTACTGTAAGGAACAGGTAGGAGTCTGTCTCGTAGTGTACCGTAGGGAACAGGTAGGAGTCTTTATCTTGTAGTGTACTGTAGGGAACAGGTAGGAGTCTGTCTTGTAGTGTACTGTAGGGAACACGTAGGAGCCTTTATCTTGTAGTGTACTGTAAGGAACAGGTAGGAGTCTTTATCTTGTAGTGTACCATAGGGAACAGGTAGGAGTCTGTCTCGTAGTGTACTGTAGGGAACGTGTAGGAGTCTTTATCTTGTAGTGTATTGTAAGGAACAGTTAGGAGTCTTTATCTTGTAGTGTACTGTAGGGAACAGGTAGGAGTCTGTCTTGTAGTGTACCATAGGGAACAGGTAGGAGTCTTTATCTTGTAGTGTACTGTAGGGAACAGGTAGGAGTCTGTCTCGTAGTGTACTGTAGGGAACAGGTAGGAGTCTGTCTCGTAGTGTACCGTAGGGAACAGGTAGGAGTCTGTCTCATAGTGTACCATAGGGAACAGGTAGGAGTCTGTCTCGTAGTGTACCATAGGGAACATTTGTCATTATTTGTCATTGGTTAACCTGCCTATTGCATTCATATTCTGATTGACAACCCATAAAATATACCTACATCAATGAATGTCACCATCTGACAACCTATACAATATACCGACATCAATGAGTGTCACCATCTGACAACCTATAAAATATACCTACATCAATGAGTGTCACCATTTGACAACCTATGAAATATACCTTCATCAATGAGTGTCACCATCTGACAACCTATGAAATATACCTACATCAATGAGTGTCACCATCTGACAACCTATAAAATATACCTACATCATTGAGTGTCACCATCTGACAACCTATACAATATACCGACATCAATGAATATCACCATCTGACAACCTATATGCAGTAGTGGCCCCACCCACTGCAGTAGTGGCCCCACCCACTGCAGTAGTGGCCCCACCCACTGCAGTAGTGGCCCCACCCACTGCAGTAGTGGCCCC
The DNA here is from genome assembly GCA_033239005.1 of Lamellibrachia satsuma. NCBI lineage: Eukaryota > Metazoa > Annelida > Polychaeta > Sabellida > Siboglinidae > Lamellibrachia > Lamellibrachia satsuma. The sequence goes on from BSQZ01000109.1 coordinate 873,642, forward strand.
ACCCACTGCAGTAGTGGCCCCACCCACTGCGATAGTGGCCCCACCCACTGCGGTAGTGGCCCCACCCACTGCGGTAGTGGCCCCACCCACTGCGGTAGTGGCCCCACCCACTGCGGTAGTGGCCCCACCCACTGCAGTACTGGTCTCTCCCACTGCAGTAGTGGCCCCACCCACTGCAGTAGTGGCCCCACCCACTGAGCTCTGCTGTGTTTCAGGCTTACCCGGAGTATTTGATCACATACCAGATAGCGAAACCAGCTCCGACACCAGGCGGTGCTGCTAGCGGGATGACGGCGTGAGAATGGAAATTAGTTTGCGTCATTCTGTCAGATAAAACGACCAGGAGTGTCGAGACTAACAAGAGACAGTTCGCCGTGTGTCAGTCTTCTCTGAAAATGTTCATTCTAAATAAAATCAGCTATCATCGCTGTAATGGTGATACCAGTTGAGACGGGCAGTTTGATTGGTTTTAAAGTTTTATTACCTGTTAATCAGTCTGGCAGTGTTGGTTTAACTGTTCTTAAAGTCTTCATCGGTCTCCAATTAACAATTCATATCTATAGTATCCCCGAATGTGTTTTTAGTATCTCAAAGCGCCTCAAAAATACTTGAACCTTTGCATCGTCACGCTGTACTGTCGTACACCTGCCACATTGTTTTGGTTGAAATCTGTATGTTTAACGTGAAGTTTTGTATAATAAACACATTAATTTGTATAATATTTCCATTAGTTAACCGGCCTATACATTCCAAGTGAGTTGCCATCTAACTGGTTACAGGGTAAACCATTGATCAATGGAAATCTACCAAGCATCAAACGTATGTGTGCTTCAACTACTAGAAGTCATTCAATACCTGTAATGAACACAAGAAAATATGTTCTTTATTAAGATTTCCATTTTAAGTAAATCAGTATTACAACGGGATATGGCCGTATTCCTCCCAGAAATGCGTATTGTACACAGGAAGTCCGTATGATGTACAGGAAGTCTGTATGATGTACTGGAAGTCTGTATGATGTACAGGAAGTCTGTATGATGTACAGGAAGTCTGTATGATGTACAGGAAGTCTGTATGATGTACTGGAAATCTGTATGATGTACAGGAAGTCTGTATGATGTACTGGAAGTCTGTATGATGTACAGGAAGTCTGTATGATGTACAGGAAGTCTGTATGATGTACAGGAAGTCTGTATGATGTACAGGCAGTCTGTATGATGTAGCAGGCTGGCTGTAGGCAGACTTATCTGACCTCCTTCGAGTCTACATTTCAAAGTGACAAGGAACTTGTGCAGTGGTCATTGGACATTTCTGTTGGGTTTTTATGAGAGAATATAATGATTGTATTGACAGCTGCCATAGGATAATGTTGACGTGGCAGAGACAACAGTTCAACTATCATATGATGATATTGACGTGGCAGGGACAACGGTTTAGCTGCCATATGATGTTGACGTGGCAGAAACAACGGTTCAGCTGTCATATGATGATGTTGCCGTAGCAGAGATAACGGTTCAGCTGTTGTAGGACGATGTTGACATGGCAGAGACAATGGTTGAGCTGTGATAAGACAATGTTGACGTGACAGAGACAACGGCTGAGCTGTCATAGTACAATGTTTACGTGACAGAGACAACAGTTGAGCTGTCTACTAAACGTACACAGGCTAATAAAAGAGTATCTGGGTGTGACTGCTATGAGTTGACCATATCAGCTCTGTTGCAAAAGGTCATTTGTCCAGAGAGAATCTCGCAACAGCTTCATGTGGGATCTAGCATAATATAGCATAATGTGGTCAAACGATTTTACATATATTCCAAGTTGATATTCAACCAGTAAATGCCGGAATATGTGCTCCATTTAATGGTAACATGATTATGGCAGAACGAATGTTTAGTCATTAACCATAGGTGGCTAGGTGACATGACATGATGCTCAGTTAATGTTCACGTGTGAACACTAGTAATGTTCACGTGTGGACACTAGTAATGTTCACGTGTGACACTGGTTAGGCCAATTTTTTATTAGTTGGTTTACAGATTTGTTAACACAAAAATGGGTTGATCAGTCAGAAAGCAAATAGCATCTCAAACATGTAACACTAAATCGTGTTCCACAGGTCGTCATGAAAGATTTATATAATTCTTATTTATCTTTCATCAACGTTCATGGTATTGAACATTAGAACAGATCATTTTCTTATCTTGCTTGGTTCAACTTTGAGGGCATTGGACGTGGCTGGCTTCAAACCTGTTTTTTGTCAATGGAAATTTTTTGTTTAGAAATGAAAATATTGGGTCGACGTATCCATAAGCCAACTAATACAAAACTGGGCTAGTATGAATAATGCATGTTTGTGTGGATGGTCAAGGTTGTGTGCTTGAATGTCGTGTGACTGCATGCTGTTGTTTGAATGTCATGCATGACTGCATGATGTCCTTTGAATGTCATGCGTGACTGCTTGCTGTCATTTGAATGTCATGCGTGACTGCATGCAGTTGTTTGAATGTCATGTATAACTACATGCTGTCGTTTGAGTGTCATGCATGACTACATGATGTCATTTGCATGTGCCGTTTGCGTACATATGCTGCATGTTATAAAGGAACAATGAAATAAAACTATACACACAGTTTTGAGTCTGCTTCAAATCAGTTTCTTTAATAACATGATATAGAAACATTACAGATTAACACCTTAAATTATAATCTACTATTAACACCTGACATTTTATATTGTTGGAACTTGGGATATTCCCCAAATTAGTAGAGAGGTTCAGTGCTTACTGTAACGTGTTGAGAACATGGGTGGGTGGCAGTGTATTCACGAGAGAAAGCTGCCACAACTTGTTGACATAGTTCACAACTTGTACACTAGTAGTAACTGACATCAAATATGATAATTCAACATCTCAACTGGATGAACAAAGAATTCCAACTGAAGATTTTCTGCATATAAACGGCCAAAATATTGATGATATACAGTTAAATAATTATTGTAGTCTATAAAAAATTTCTACTTTTTAGATGTGACCCTCTACCTCTAAGATACTATAACAATATGTCATTATCAAGATAATTACCAGTACTTTTTTTGGTCAACTCTGAACCTCTAAACATTAAGATGTGTGGAAATCAATAAAAAAATCGATGTTGAACATGAGTCAGGTAAACATACAAAGTACACTATCTGCATTTGGCCAATTATCATTAAGTCTGCCGAAAATGTGGTTTCATGCATGTGTGTGTGCGTGTGGTGCATGTGTGCGTGCGTGTGCATGCATGTGGTGCATGTGTGTGTGCATGCATGTGGTGCATGCGTGCGTATGTGCCTGTGTGTGTGTGTCTGTGTCAACTGGTAACGTTACAACACAACTGTGGATGACCCGAGGTAGAAAGCATATAACTGATTTGTTTCTATTTTCTCCACATTTGAGTTAATCAAGACCCGAGGCTGAATGTAAATACTGAATTTGTGATCAAACCTAAAGAAACTTGAGCAATGTTTATAATGATGAGACGTAGTTCCCCTAGATGGGAGGATGCATGTTGAGACGTAGTTCCCCTAGATGGGAGGACTGCACGCAGAGGATGTAAGAAAGGAGGAGGACGACGAGTGGAGGGAGAAGGCTGGCGAGAGGGAGAAGGTGAAAGAGATAACAGCTGGGGCAGTGCAGCCGTACATAAACAAACCTGAACCCTTTATAAAGGGAGAAACAAGGAACACACAAGAGTCTGATTGCAACTATGCAACAGATAAATCTGTTGAGACGTCTCAGAATTCTCATTCTGTTTGCTTGTTTTGTCTGGGGCCATGGCTGCCCAGGCGTCCGTTGTCTGGTTGTGTAAGAATCAGAACATGTTGGTGCAGTCTTTGATCTTGGTCTGCTGCAACGTTTGCTGTACACTGCAAATAGACAGTCTCACTGGGGACCACAAGGATGACTCTGACTGCACTAGAAAGATACAAGTATTCACCTTGGAATCTATCATGTTAGTGTTAAACTACTCGTGTTCACATGTTCTTATATTGAATGTTCCACAATGTTACAGTTCTATCTACTCATGTTCACATGTTCTTATATTGAATGTTCCACAATGTTACAGTTCTATCTACTCATGCTCACATGTTCTTATATTGAATGTTCCACAATGTTACAGTTCTATCTACTCATGTTCACATGTTCTTATATTGAATGTTCCACAATGTTACAGTTCTATCTACTCATGTTCACATGTTCTTATATTGAATGTTCCACAATGTTACAGTTCTATCTACTCATGTTCACATGTTCTTATATTGAATGTTCCACAATGTTACAGTTCTATCTACTCATGTTCACATGTTCTTATAATGATTGTTCCACAATGTTACAGTTCTATCTACTCATGTTCACATGTTCTTATATTGAATGTTCCACAATGTTACAGTTCTATCTACTCATGTTCACATATATTGATTGTTCCACAATGTTACAGTTCTATCTACTCATGTTCACATGTTCTTATAATGATTGTTCCACAATGTTACAGTTGCCTCCTAATTTGAGTTAGCCTGGCTGCTGACTGGAACACTATAAATTAAGCTAGAATAGTAGTTAAAACTTACTTTCACAAAAGTCTTCTTGTCATATAAACATTTTGTTCAATGCAATTAAGCTACAATAATAAGCCCCCAACTTCTGCTGTTCTATATGTATCAATGAGCCAGTGGCTTCCTTGTCCATTGTCATCTGGAACTTGTTGTTTGGGATGGCAATCTTGTTAAATCTATATGTGTAGCAACCAACTGTTCTATATGTATAGCAACCAACTGTTGTATATGTGTAGCAACCAACTGTTCTATATGTATAACAACCAACTGTTGTATATGTGTAGCAACCAACTGTTCTATATGTGTAGCAACCAACTGTTCTATAAGTGTAACAACCAACTGTTCTATATGTGTAGCAACCAACTGTTCTATATGTGTAGCAACCAACTCTTCTATATGTATAGCAACCAACTCTTCTATATGTGTAGCAACCAACTCTTCTATATGTATAGCAACCAACTCTTCTATATATATATATATATATATATATAGCAACAAACTCTTCTATATGTATAGCAACCAACTAAAATTTATTTAATAAAACAACCATCATTCAGGTCGTCCTGCAAAGCGAAATAAATACAGGAGATTTGTGGGAATGACGCGTGACAGGACGTGACATATTTGCTCACCTGGTTTGACCCATCTCTGCCATCATGGTGCCCATTTGACGTAGATTGAGTGGATATATCTCTGGGATGTTGGCTATGTCCATGTGGATATCATAAGTGCCTTGCTGTAGCTTCTCCAGGGCTTCAGGGTCAAACAGTCTGAAAGGAATAATAGTAATTGATAATAATAATAAAAATAAATTTAGCAGCTGTGGCCATTCAGAGGCGCATTAATAATAATTACAAGCAAGACTAAAATATTTATATATGATCAATGATATATATTAAGATGCCAAAGCATTAAAATATTTATATATGATCAATGATATATATTAAGATGCCGAAGCATTAAAATAATACAATAAATCAATAAAAATATTACATTAAAAAGGTGAATACTAAAATGTTTGTCATTGAGTTGAAGTGGCATGTGTTCATCAGTGGCATGTGTTCATCAGTGGCATGTGTCCATCAGTGGCATGTGTCCATCAGTGACATGTGTCCATCAGTGGCATGTGTCCATCAGTGGCATGTGTTCATCAGTGGCACGTGTCCATCAGTGACACGTGTCCATCAGTGGCACGTGTTCATCAGTGGCACGTGTCCATCAGTGGCACGTGTCCATCAGTGGCACGTGTCCATCAGTGGCACGTGTCCATCAGTGGCACGTGTTCATCAGTGGCACGTGTCCATCGGTGGCACGTGTCCATCGGTGGCACGTGTCCATCGGTGGCACGTGTTCATCGGTGGCACGTGTTCATCGGTGGCACGTGTTCATCGGTGGCACGTGTTCATCGGTGGCACGTGTCCATCGGTGGCACGTGTCCATCGGTGGCACGTGTCCATCGGTGGCACGTGTCCATCGGTGGCATGTGTTCATCAGTGGCATGTGTCCATAAGTGGCATGTGTCCATAAGTGGCATGTGTCCATCAGTGGCATGTGTTCATCAGTGGCATGTGTCCATAAGTGGCATGTGTTCATCAGTGGCATGTGTCCATAAGTGGCATGTGTCCATCAGTGGCATGTGTTCATCAGTGGCATGTGTTCATCAGTGGCATGTGTCCATCAGTGGCATGTGTTCATCAGTGGCATGTGTTCATCAGTGGCATGTGTTCATCAGTGGCATGTGTCCATCAGTGGCATGTGTCCATAAGTGTTCATCAGTGGCACACAAATATGATTTAAAGCAAAAATACATGTTTACAAAGAAGAGTTTTAAACTGCTTCTTGGACTTGAAGTGTGCACATGATGAGTGTATAACGTGGGTGACAGTGGACGTGTAGAAGTGTGTACATGATGAGTGTATAACGTGGGTGACAGTGGACGTGTAGAAGTGTGTACATGATGAGTGTATAACGTGGGTGACAGTGGACGTGTAGAAGTGTGTACATGATGAGTGTATAACGTGGGTGACAGTGGACATGTAGAAGTGTGTACATGATGAGTGTATAACGTGGGTGACAGTGGACGTGTAGAAGTGTGTACATGATGAGCGTATAACGTGGGTGACTGTGGACGTGTAGAAATGTGCACATGATCAGTGTATAACGTGGGTGACAGTGGACGTGTAGAAGTGTGCACATGATCAGTGTATAACGTGGGTGACAGTGGACGTGTAGAAGTGTGCACATGATCAGTGTATAACGTGGGTGACAGTGGATGTGTAGAAGTGTATTCAACTTGTCATTAAAAGAGGGAGTTGTTCCGTTTGAATGGAAAGAAGCAAACATCATGTGCACATGATCAGTGTATAACGTGGGTGACAGTTGATATGTAGAAGTGTGCACATGATCAGTGTATAACGTGGGTGACAGATGACATGTAGAAGTGTACACATGACCAATGTATAATGTGGGTGACAGTGGAAGTGTGCACATGATCAGTGTATAACGTGGGTGACAGTTGACATGTAGAAGTGTGCACATGACCAATGTATAATGTGGGTGACAGTGGACGTGTGCACATGATCAGTGTATAACGTGGGTGACAGTTGACATGTAGAAGTGTGCACATGACCAATGTACAACGTGGGTGACAGTGGACGTGTGCACATGATCAGTGTATAACATGGGTGACAGTTGACATGTAGAAGTGTGCACATGATCAGTGTATAATGTGGGTGACAGTGGACGTGTGCACATGATCAGTGTATAACATGGGTGACAGTTGACATGTAGAAGTGTGCACATGACCAATGTATAATGTGGGTGACAGTGGACGTGTGCACATGATCAGTGTATAACGTGGGTGACAGTTGACATGTAGAAGTGTACATATGACCACAGATTGTGTAACTGCTAGCAGCGTGAATATGTTTAAAAACAAGGTTGACACATATCTCAGGAGGGCGGGTTATAAGTAGATGAACATTGTTGGACTCTCGATAAGCCAATGGCTTCCTTGTCCACTTGCCATCTGGGCCTTTGGCTTGGATGGCAAATCTTGTTAAATCTTGTTAAAGTGTGCACATGATCAGTGTATAATGTAGGTGACAGTGGACACGTAGAAGTGTGTACATGATCAATGTATAACGTGGGTGACAGTGGACGTGTGCACATGATCAATGTATAACGTGGGTGACAGTTGACATGTAGAAGTGTGCACATGATCAGTGTATAACGTGGGTGACAGTGGACGTGTGCACATGATCAATGTATAATGTGGTTGACAGTTGACATGTAGAAGTGTGCACATGACCAATGTACAATGTGGGTGACAGTGGACGTGTGTACATGATCAATGTATAACGTGGGTGACAGTGGAAGTGTGCACATGATCAGTGTATAACGTGGGTGACAGTTGACATGTAGAAGTGTACACATGACCAATGTATAGTGTGGGTGACAGTGGACATGTGCACATGATCAGTGTATAACGTGGGTGACAGTTGATATGTAGAAGTGTGCACATGATCAGTGTATAACGTGGATGACAGATGACATGTAGAAGTGTACACATGACCAATGTATAATGTGGGTGACAGTGGAAGTGTGCACATGATCAGTGTATAACGTGGGTGACAGTTGACATGTAGAAGTGTGCACATGACCAATGTATAATGTGGGTGACAGTGGACGTGTGCACATGATCAGTGTATAACGTGGGTGACAGTTGACATGTAGAAGTGTGCACATGACCAATGTACAACGTGGGTGACAGTGGACGTGTAGAAGTGTGCACATGATCAGTGTATAACGTGGGTGACAGTGGACGTGTAGAAGTGTGCACATGATCAGTGTATAACGTGGGTGACAGTGGACGTGTAGAAGTGTGCACATGATCAGTGTATAACGTGGGTGACAGTGGATGTGTAGAAGTGTATTCAACTTGTCATTAAAAGAGGGAGTTGTTCCGTTTGAATGGAAAGAAGCAAACATCATACCACTATTTAAAAAGGGTTCGAGAAATAAGTCAGAGAATTACAGACCAGTGAGTTTAACGTCAGTGATTTGTAAATTATTAGAAAGGTTAATTAAAGACCATATGGTGGACTTCCTCGTTAAGCATAAATTATTAAATTCATCTCAACATGGATTCCTTAAAGCGAGGTCATGCTTAACAAATATGTTATGTTTTTTGGAAGAAATCACTAAGTGGATAGACGTGGGATCGCCAGTAGATATTATCTACTTAGATTTTCAGAAAGCTTTTGACAAAGTGCCACATCAAAGATTACTACTTAAATTAAAAGCCCATGGTATCGGGGATAGCATAACTGACTGGATAGAACAATGGCTGACTGACAGAAGACAACGAGTTGTAGTAGATGGAGAAGTTTCAAATTGGAAATTGGTTTTGAGTGGGGTACCTCAAGGACCTATATTATTCTTAATTTATATCAATGACTTGGACAACAGTATAACAAGTAACGTACTGAAATTTGCGGATGACGCAAAACTGTTTAGAAAGGTTAATACTGATGGTGATAAACAACATTTACAAAATGATCTAGACAGATTAGTGAAATGGTCTGAGAAATGGCAGATGCTGTTAAATTTTGGGAAATGTAAATGCCTACATACAGGACATGGGAACTTGAATGTAAACTATAAAATGGGAGATACTGTTCTGGGTACTACTGTAAAAGAAAAGGACTTAGGAGTTACAATAAGCGCTGATATGAAAGTTTCAGAGCTGTGTGGTATTGCAGCTTCAATGGGTAATCAAATTCTTGGATTGATTAGAAGAAACATAACATACAAGGGAAAAAAGTTAATTATACCTCTTTATAAAGCAATAGTTAGACCTCATTTAGAATACTGTATACAAGCATGGAGACCATATCGTAAGAAGGATATAGATACGCTTGAACACATACAAAGGAGAGCAACTAAAATGATTCCAGAACTTAGAGACCTTAGTTATGAAGAACGCCTGAAAGAATGTGGTTTAACAACTCTAGAGACAAAGAGGTTAAGAGGAGATCAGACTGAAGTTTTTAAGATATTGAATGGGTATGAAAATATTGATAGAAATATGTTTTTCTCACTCAAGAAGGATAGCAGAACTAGAGGACATGAGGTAAAATTAGTAAAGGATCAATGTAGATTGGACATCAGGAAGCACTCGTTCTCACAGAGGACAATAAATGAATGGAACAAATTGTCTACAGATTGTGTAACTGCTAGCAGCGTGAATATGTTTAAAAACAAGGTTGACACATATCTCAGGAGGGCGGGTTATAAGTAGATGAACATTGTTGGACTCTCGATAAGCCAATGGCTTCCTTGTCCACTTGCCATCTGGGCCTTTGGCTTGGATGGCAAATCTTGTTAAATCTTGTTAAAGTGTGCACATGATCAGTGTATAATGTAGGTGACAGTGGACACGTAGAAGTGTGTACATGATCAATGTATAACGTGGGTGACAGTGGACGTGTGCACATGATCAATGTATAACGTGGGTGACAGTTGACATGTAGAAGTGTGCACATGATCAGTGTATAACGTGGGTGACAGTGGACGTGTGCACATGATCAATGTATAATGTGGTTGACAGTTGACATGTAGAAGTGTGCACATGACCAATGTACAATGTGGGTGACAGTGGACGTGTGTACATGATCAATGTATAACGTGGGTGACAGTGGAAGTGTGCACATGATCAGTGTATAACGTGGGTGACAGTTGACATGTAGAAGTGTACACATGACCAATGTATAGTGTGGGTGACAGTGGACATGTGCACATGATCAGTGTATAACGTGGGTGACAGTTGATATGTAGAAGTGTGCACATGATCAGTGTATAACGTGGGTGACAGATGACATGTAGAAGTGTACACATGACCAATGTATAATGTGGGTGACAGTGGAAGTGTGCACATGATCAGTGTATAACGTGGGTGACAGTTGACATGTAGAAGTGTGCACATGACCAATGTATAATGTGGGTGACAGTGGACGTGTGCACATGATCAGTGTATAACGTGGGTGACAGTTGACATGTAGAAGTGTGCACATGACCAATGTACAACGTGGGTGACAGTGGACGTGTAGAAGTGTGCACATGATCAGTGTATAACGTGGGTGACAGTGGATGTGTAGAAGTGTATTCAACTTGTCATTAAAAGAGGGAGTTGTTCCGTTTGAATGGAAAGAAGCAAACATCATACCACTATTTAAAAAGGGTTCGAGAAATAAGTCAGAGAATTACAGACCAGTGAGTTTAACGTCAGTGATTTGTAAATTATTAGAAAGGTTAATTAAAGACCATATGGTGGACTTCCTCGTTAAGCATAAATTATTAAATTCATCTCAACATGGATTCCTTAAAGCGAGGTCATGCTTAACAAATATGTTATGTTTTTTGGAAGAAATCACTAAGTGGATAGACGTGGGATCGCCAGTAGATATTATCTACTTAGATTTTCAGAAAGCTTTTGACAAAGTGCCACATCAAAGATTACTACTTAAATTAAAAGCCCATGGTATCGGGGATAGCATAACTGACTGGATAGAACAATGGCTGACTGACAGAAGACAACGAGTTGTAGTAGATGGAGAAGTTTCAAATTGGAAATTGGTTTTGAGTGGGGTACCTCAAGGACCTATATTATTCTTAATTTATATCAATGACTTGGACGACAGTATAACAAGTAACGTACTGAAATTTGCGGATGACGCAAAACTGTTTAGAAAGGTTAATACTGATGGTGATAAACAACATTTACAAAATGATCTAGACAGATTAGTGAAATGGTCTGAGAAATGGCAGATGCTGTTAAATTTTGGGAAATGTAAATGCCTACATACAGGACATGGGAACTTGAATGTAAACTATAAAATGGGAGATACTGTTCTGGGTACTACTGTAAAAGAAAAGGACTTAGGAGTTACAATAAGCGCTGATATGAAAGTTTCAGAGCAGTGTGGTATTGCAGCTTCAAAGGGTAATCAAATTCTTGGATTGATTAGAAGAAACATAACATACAAGGGAAAAAAGTTAATTATACCTCTTTATAAAGCAATAGTTAGACCTCATTTAGAATACTGTATACAAGCATGGAGACCATATCGTAAGAAGGATATAGATACGCTTGAACACATACAAAGGAGAGCAACTAAAATGATTCCAGAACTTAGAGACCTTAGTTATGAAGAACGCCTGAAAGAATGTGGTTTAACAACTCTAGAGACAAAATTAGTAAAGGATCAATGTAGATTGGACATCAGGAAGCACTCGTTCTCACAGAGGACAATAAATGAATGGAACAAATTGTCTACAGATTGTGTAACTGCTAGCAGCGTGAATATGTTTAAAAACAAGGTTGACACATATCTCAGGAGGGCGGGTTATAAGTAGATGAACATTGTTGGACTCTCGATAAGCCAATGGCTTCCTTGTCCACTTGCCATCTGGGCCTTTGGCTTGGATGGCAAATCTTGTTAAATCTTGTTAAAGTGTGCACATGATCAGTGTATAATGTAGGTGACAGTGGACACGTAGAAGTGTGTACATGATCAATGTATAACGTGGGTGACAGTGGACGTGTGCACATGATCAGTGTATAACGTGGGTGACAGTTGACATGTAGAAGTGTGCACATGATCAGTGTATAACGTGGGTGACAGTGGACGTGTGCACATGATCAATGTATAATGTGGTTGACAGTTGACATGTAGAAGTGTGCACATGACCAATGTATAATGTGGGTGACAGTGGACATGTGCACATGATCAGTGTATAACGTGGGTGACAGTTGACATGTAGAAGTGTACACATGACCAATGTATAATGTGGGTGACAGTGAACGTGTACACATGATCAGTGTATAACGTGGGTGAAAGTGGACGAATGAATGTCTTCGACTCCTACAATCAACAACAATGAATCAACTTACCAAGAGTGAATTGTCGATGTAGATTTCCATGTCTGTGAGATGATTATGTAGAACAGTGTTGGTCCAGTCCACCCTGTGTATGAGGTGATAGTTGGACCAGAACCCCTCAAGACAGCCGTAACTGTATGGTAAGAAATACACACTTGATGGTCATTGATCATACATAACTGTAACATTACAAATGTGATGGTCAGTTTGACCATACATAACTGTAACATTACTCACTTGATGGTCAGTTTGACCATACATAGCTGTAACATTATACACTTGATGGTTAGTTTGACCATACATAACTGTAACATTACACATTTGATGGTCAGTTTGACCATACATAACTGTAACATTACACATTTGATGGTCAGTTTGACCATACATGTATAACAGTTGAGAAGATAACTCAATTCAAAATAAAATTACAAAAATGGTGGGTAAAACTGCCTGAGCCAAACAGACCAGCCAAAAGTGGGGGAAGATAAGATCAAAGGCTGAGTTCACCCATTTCCATACAGTGATGATTATAATAATTAAACCTACCTCAAGATAATAACCAGTGCTGCAAGGAAACAACTCAGTTCCTTGCACTTGAAGTCTCTGCGTGGGTCATACGCCTGGTAACGGTGACCACCGAAGTAACCAAAGTTTTGTGAGCAGAAGACAAAGATTCCGATCCAGGGCAGGAACAGAGCACACAGGAGACCCAGCCCCAGGAAGGTCAGGTAGCTATAGCTACTGAACAACACCTGACACAATCAAATCATTGTTTAACACAGGAGACTCAGCCCCAGGAAGGTCAGGTAGCCATAGCTACTGAACAGCACCTAACACAATCAAATCATTGTTTCACACATGAGACTCAGCCCCAGGAAGGTCAAGTAGCTATAGCTACTGAACAGCACCTGACACAATCAAATCATTGTTTCACACAGGAGACCCACTCACAGGAAGGTCAGGTAGCTATAGCTACTGAACAGCACCTGACACAATCAAATCATTGTTTCACACAGGAGACCCAGCCCCAGGAAGGTAAGGTAGCCATAGCTATAGAACAGTACCTGACACAATCAAATCATTGTTTCACACAGGGGACCCACTCACAGGAAGGTCAGGTAGCTATAGCTACTGAACAGCACCTGACACAATCAAATCATTGTTTCACACAGGAGACCCAGCCCCAGGAAGGTCAGGTAGCCATAGCTACTGAACAGCACCTAACACAATCAAATCATTGTTTCACACAGGAGACCCAGCCCCAGGAAGGTCAGGTAGCTACAGCTACTGAACAGCACCTAACACAATCCAATCATTGTTTCACACAGGAGACCCACTCACAGGAAGGTCAAGTAGCTATAGCTACTGAACAGCACCTGACACAATCAAATCATTGTTTCACACAGGAGACCCACTCACAGGAAAGTCAGGTAGCTATAGCTACTGAACAACACCTGACACAATCAAATCATTATTTCACACAGGAGACCCACTCACAGGAAGGTCAGGTAGCCATAGCTACTGAACAGCACCTAACACAATCAAATCATTGTTTCACACATGAGACTCAGCCCCAGGAAGGTCAAGTAGCCATAGCTATAGAACAGTACCTGACACAATCCAATCATTGTTTCACACAGGGGACCCACTCACAGGAAGGTCAGGTAGCTATAGCTACTGAACAGCACCTGACACAATCAAATCATTGTTTCACACAGGAGACCCAGCCCCAGGAAGGTCAGGTAGCCATAGCTACTGAACAGCACCTAACACAATCAAATCATTGTTTCACACAGGAGACCCAGCCCCAGGAAGGTCAGGTAGCTACAGCTACTGAACAGCACCTAACACAATCCAATCATTGTTTCAAACAGGAGACCCAGCCCCAGGAAGGTCAGGTAGGTATAGCTACTGAACAACACCTGACACAATCAAATCATTGTTTCACACAGGAGACCCAGCCCCAGGAAGGTCAAGTAGCTATAGCTACTGAACAGCACCTGACACAATCAAATCATTGTTTCACACAGGAGACCCAGTCCCAGGAAGGTAAGGTAGCCATAGCTATAGAACAGTACCTAACACAATCAAATCATTGTTTCACACAGGAGACCCACTCACAGGAAGGTCAGGTAGCCATAGCTACTGAACAGCACCTGACACAATCAAATCATTGTTTCACACAGGAGACCCAGCCACAGGAAGGTCAGGTAGCTATAGCTACTGAACAGCACCTGACACAATCAAATCATTGTTTCACACAGGAGACCCAGCCCCAGGAAGGTCAGGTAGCCATAGCTACTGAACAGCACCTGACACAATCAAATCATTGTTTCACACAGGAGACCCAGCCCCAGGAAGGTCAGGTAGCTACAGCTACTGAACAGCACCTAACACAATCAAATCATTGTTTCACACAGGAGACCCAGCCCCAGGAAGGTCAGGTAGCTACAGCTACTGAACAGCACCTAACACAATCAAATCATTGTTTCACACAGGAGACCCACTCACAGGAAGGTCAAGTAGCTATAGCTACTGAACAGCACCTGACACAATCAAATCATTGTTTCACACAAGAGACCCACTCACAGGAAGGTCAGGTAGCTATAGCTATAAAACAGCACCTTACACAATCAAATCATTGTTTCACACAGGAAACCCAGCCCCAGGAAGGTCAGGTAGCTATAGCTACTGAACAGCACCTGACACAATCAAATCATTGTGTCATACAAGAGACCCACTCACAGGAAGGTCAGGTAGCCATAGCTATAAAACAGCACCTGACACAATCAAATCATTGTTTCACACAGGAGACCCAGCCCCAGGAAGGTCAGGTAGCTATAGCTACTGAACAGCACCTGACACAATTAAATCATTGTTTCACACAAGAGACCCACTCACAGGAAGGTCAGGTAGCCATAGCTATAAAACAGCACCTAACACAGTCAAATCATTGTTTCACACAGGAGACCCAGCCCCAGGAAGGTCAGGTAGCTATAGCTACTGAACAGCACCTGACACAATCAAATCATTGTTTCACACATGAGACCCAGCCCCAGGAATGTCAGGTAGCTATAGCTACTGAACAGCACCTGACACAATCAAATCATTGTTTCACACAGGAGACCCAGCCCCAGGAAGGTCAGGTAGCTATAGCTACTGAACAGCACCTGACACAATTAAATCATTGTTTCACACAGGAGACCCACTCAGAGGAAGGTCAGGTAGCTATAGCTACTGAACAGCACCTGACACAATCAAATCATTGTTTCACACAGGAGACCCAGCCCCAGGAAGGTCAGGTAGCTATAGCTACTGAATAGCACCTGACACAATCAAATCATTGTTTTACACAGGAGACCCACTCAGAGGAAGGTCAGGTAGCTATAGCTACTGAACAACACCTGACAATCAAATCATTGTTTCACACAGGAGACCCAGCCCCAGGAAGGTCAGGTAGCTATAGCTACTGAACAGCACATGACACAATCAAATCATTGTTTCACACAGGAGACTCAGCCCCAGGAAGGTCAGGTAGCTATAGCTACTGAACAGCACCTGACACAATCAAATCATTGTTTCACACAGGAGACCCAGTCCCAGGAAGGTCAGGTAGCTATAGCTACTGAACAGCACCTGACACAATCAAATCATTGTTTTACACAGGAGACCCACTCACAGGAAGGTCAGGTAGCCATAGCTATAGAACAGCACCTGACATGATCAAATCATTGTTTCACACAGGAGACCCAGTCCCAGGAAGGTCAGGTAGCTATAGCTACTGAACAGCACTGGACACGATCAAATCATTGTTTCACACAGGAGACCCACTCAGAGGAAGGTCAGGTAGCCATAGCTACAGAACAGCACCTGACACAATCAAATCATTGTTTCACACAGGAGACCCAGACCCAGGAAGGTCAGGTAGGTATAGCTACTGAACAGCAATGGACACAATCAAATCATTGTTTCACGCAGGAGACCCACTCACAGGAAGGTCAGGTAGCCATAGCTACAGAACAGCACCTGACACAATCAAATCATTGTTTCACACAGGAGACCCAGACCCAGGAAGGTCAGGTAGCCATAGCTACTGAACAGCAATGGACACAATCAAATCATTGTTTCACGCAGGAGACCCACTCACAGGAAGGTCAGGTAGCCATAGCTATAGAACAGCACCTGACACAATCAATTCATTATTTTGCAATATTACTAAAAGCAAATTTGTTCTTGGTGTGTAAAAGTTGTGAATATAATTATGCAGTGGCTCTCCAACATTCGTTGCTTAGAGGACAATACCATTTCAACTTCTACTGAAGCAGCCAGTCCTGCTGATCTTCTTGTAATTCCCTGGAATCCCGTCATTGCTTGTTGCACTCATTTATACAGCTGAGTGAACTGAGGCAACGTAGATTGAATGAAATTATCCAAGCTTTGAAATGACAGAAGATCGTTTGCACCCCCATTTAACCCTAACCACTGCTCTACCAACCTAGGGCCAAAGTACTTAAATACTTACTTGTTGATACTAAGAGTTTACAAAGAATTATTCCTGAACGGAACAAACAGATGCATCTTACTTATGTACAATTACTGGTTTAAGTACTTTATAAGTACATTGCATACATTTATATATATATATATATATATATATATATATATATATATATATATATATATATATATATTTATATATTACATTAAAATTGGCAAACATTAAATATAATAAAAAAAATTATCTTATCAATTATTAATTTCTTTGTCTGGATGATATACTTGCCTGGTTAAGTTGGGATGACCTTCCTTCAATCAACACTCCTGATATGACCTTGCCAAGGACATCTGCAACAGTTTATAAGTCTTTTTAATTTTAATCAATATGAACACTGTAAATTCCTGACAATAGATCTGCACACATCAACGCTAATACAGTAAATACCAGAGATCTGCACCGTCACAAGAAGGTAACAGAGATATTTCTCCAGGCCAAATACTACCAACAGAAGGCTACCAGTACCACGCTTAACATTACAATGAACTCCACACAACATAACTGGGGATAACAGAATTAGCCATTTAGTAGAATGCAATATTATATTGGCTGGGATGAATCATTCCCATTGTCTAAGCATGCACAGCTTAAATGTAGCAGCTGCTTCTTAGAGTCAAATAGCTGTAGCCCAAAATAATTCTATTAAACCGTTATTA
Source organism: Lamellibrachia satsuma (assembly GCA_033239005.1). Lineage (NCBI taxonomy): Eukaryota > Metazoa > Annelida > Polychaeta > Sabellida > Siboglinidae > Lamellibrachia > Lamellibrachia satsuma. The sequence continues at coordinate 891,388 of BSQZ01000109.1, forward strand.
TTATTACATAATTTTGTGTGTGTGCGTGTGTGTGCGTGCGTGCGTGTGTGTGCGTGCGTTCTTGCTTGTTGTGATGATGAGTGTTGTAAACTAGTGGCTGCCATTCACCTAAGCAGGCCTTTAGCCAGATATAAACTGTTGCCAGTCTTGAACATTCTAAAAGGTGTAACCTTAAGCGTGCGAATGGCTTCCACAGAAGCCATTCGAGTCTACGACAGCCGCTATTGGCCCAATTGGTTTTTTTACTGACAAGCCAATGTTGGTTGAAATAATGACAGCCGTTATTGGCCCAATTTTTTACTGACAAGCCACGCCATTGGGGTGATAAAGAACGCATATTTAGTCTTGCAAACAGACACTAGTAAGATGTAACTTCAACATTTAATCCAGAACAAGAAAACACGACCAACCGAAATCAAACCCGGAGAGCGAGAGCGTCCTTGACCCGGGGAGCCGGGGTCATCCACAAACAGCCATAGACGTGAATTATAATTGATCGTCTATTGGCGTGACTTCTTTCTTCTCCTTATACTATATATAAGCGCTGATATGAAAGTTTCAGAGCAGTGTGGTATTGCAGCTTCAAAGGGTAATCAAATTCTTGGATTGATTAGAAGAAGCATAACATACAAGGGAAAAAAGTTAATTATACCTCTTTATAAAGCAATAGTTAGACCTCATTTAGAATACTGTATACAAGCATGGAGACCATATCGTAAGAAGGATATAGATACGCTTGAACGCATACAAAGGAGAGCAACTAAAATGATTCCAGAACTTAGAGACCTTAGTTATGAAGAACGCCTGAAAGAATGTGGCTTAACAACTCTAGAGACAAGGAGGTTAAGAGGAGATCAGATTGAAGTTTTTAAGATATTGAATGGGTATGAAAATATTGATAGAAATATGTTTTTCTCACTCAAGAAGGATAGCAGAACTAGAGGACATGAGGTAAAATTAGTAAAGGATCAATGTAGATTGGACATCAGGAAGCACTCGTTCTCACAGAGGACAATAAATGAATGGAACAAATTGTCTACAGATTGTGTAACTGCTAGCAGCGTGAATATGTTTAAAAACAAGGTTGACACATATCTCAGGAGGGCGGGTTATAAGTAGATGAACATTGTTGGACTCTCGATAAGCCAATGGCTTCCTTGTCCACTTGCCATCTGGGCCTTTGGCTTGGATGGCAAATCTTGTTAAATCTTGTTAAAGTGTGCACATGATCAGTGTATAATGTAGGTGACAGTGGACACGTAGAAGTGTGTACATGATCAATGTATAACGTGGGTGACAGTGGACGTGTGCACATGATCAATGTATAACGTGGGTGACAGTTGACATGTAGAAGTGTGCACATGATCAGTGTATAACGTGGGTGACAGTGGACGTGTGCACATGATCAATGTATAACGTGGGTGACAGTTGACATGTAGAAGTGTGCACATGACCAATGTACAACGTGGGTGACAGTGGACGTGTGTACATGACCAATGTACAACCTTGGTGACAGTGGACGTGTGTACATGACCAATGTATAACGTGGGTGAAAGTGGATGAGTAGAAGCATGCACATGATCAGTGTATAATGTGGGTGATAGTTGACATGTAGAAGTGTACACATGAAAATTGTTGGACTCTCGATAAGCCAATGGCTTCCTTGTCCACTTGCCATCTGGGCCTTTGGCTTGGATGGCAAATCTTGTTAAATCTTGTTAAATGACTAATTACAGAGAAAGCAACTATACAATAATATTATTGCAATTATAGTCTAAGTGACAAAGTCGCTTAGATACTCGGGAGGTCTGCGTCTTCTGGTTGATCGACGGGGAAGCTCCTCGGCGGGGAAGTTCTCTTCATCTTCGGACTCTTGCCTCTCCTCGTCCGGAACGGAGTCTGCGCATCCGGAATCGGATGTACCGACTGAGCGTCGTCAGGTGTGGCAGGGTACAGTAGCTGTGTTGGTATGCTCGATCGAGGTTCTGGAGTGGGGTCATATGTCGGCGTATTCGTCGAGACACCGTATTGATACGCCGTTGACGGATCAAGTGTATGGGCAGCAACCTGGTCCTTGTAGCATTCCGTCCGTTTCACTCGATAGGAGGTGGCTCGCAATTGATTGCCGATGAATTTGCTGACATTCAGCCAGACCCCATCTACACTCACTACTAGGTACCGACACCGAGAACGTGACTTGTTTCGGTCACAGTACAGATACACAATATCACCAACATCAATATTTAGTGCTTTGGATACGGTATGACTGGGTGACTTCGATAGTTGACTTGGAGCGTGGTTGGCATTTCGCAAAGAATGCTGCCGGCGAACGAGGTCGTAATCGGTTAACGGCAGTTGTTCGTTTGTGAACTGGTCTCGCTGGATCCATAACTCTCTGGCGGAAAACCCCCTGTTTCGTATACGAGTGTTGAGGTTTGCGGTGGCAATAGATAGAACAAGCTGCGTGACAGCCCCACCTATGGGTTGTTGGTGTAACAGTTCATGCTCGAGCTCGCGTACAGCCTTTTCTGCAACCGGATTTTTATTGACGTTCTTGACGCGTCCAAGTTCAATCGTGAGTCGATACGTGGACAGCAGGACATCCTTGACGAGAGCAGCGAACCCTGGGGCGGGGTCAGTGCGTATGACAGCAGGAGGCCCATCTAGCGGTCGTAAACCAATGCACAGCTTGACCAGAGAGTCTCGTAGTGTGTCGCGGCGTTCGTCATCGATTAAACACGAAGCAGTGTATGACGTTACGCACTCGCGTAGGACCAAGATGAGTTGTTTCTCACGTTTGATGACGTCTGCGGCATAGGAAATTCCTACCACCTCTGGAGGATTGCCTTAGACTGTGGGATAGTCGTGTGTGGTGTATCGCGTAGTGAGGCACATTGGTGACAGCTACGCGATGCTGTGTCGATTGCTTTGTCCAGGTCCAACGCGTACAGATAGCGATGCATGACCTGTTTCAACTGGTAACATGAGGGATGGTCCAGTTGAATGTGTAGTGCTGTCACTAGCCCGTCAAGGACCATGCGGGGAACGATGATGCAATCTCGTTACGATCGTTACGACGTACGACTAGCAGACCATCACGGGCGATGGATGCGACGTTTAGATATCGCTTGACGTCTTTGGCATTCGTTATTTTCTTAGATGGTCGCGTCCCTTGTGTGAGGTGTGAAAGTGTGCGTCGCAAATCAGTGCATTCGGCTTGGATAGCTAGCCACGTTGATCTGCTGGTGAACGGAAGTCGAGCCCTCCCAGATGTCACATCTTTGGTAGTGACGCATTGCAGGACAACCGACTCCTCCATTTGCCTTTCGACGGTGTATACTTGACACTGTTGTTCGAGACATGTCGGTGCGTTGCGACTAGCAAAGTCTGATGGGACATTTGCTAAGCCGGCGAGGTGTTGGACAGTTGCCTGATAGCGGCTGACTACCGACAAGAATGTAGAGACTCGCGGACTCACAGAGAACTCGGCGCGACAGTTTTTCATGAGCTTGTGCGCAAGGCTTGCTGTCAGTGAGGATAGACGCAGTGTGACTCGACTGTACGATGTACGGGCTGAAATGCTTCACTGCGGCTGCAATGGACAACGCCTCTATCTCGCAAGGCAGCCACGTAGTTTGTCGCCCGCGTAATTTCGCACTGAAGAATCCGGCCAGCTTCAATTTGCCAGCACGCATAACGTACAAGGTAGCCCCTAGTCCGTACTGTTTGGTGGAACCATCGGTCACAAGCCATAGCTTGTCGGAGGATCGAGGCAACGTGATAGCCTTGTTCGAATGTAGACTGTCCTGTGCATGCTTGAAGGCCTTCCGTAACGAGTATGTCCAAACGATGTGTTCAGAAGACTGGCGTCCGCCAGTTGCGTTATCGAAAGGTGCGAGTAAGGCAGAGCAACCAGGTATTACACGCGCTAGCATTTTGTAAGCTCCAACGAATGCGCGCATGGCCTTCACAGTCGTGGAAGCCTCACAGCTGGCTAGGGTAGCAATACGGTGAGGACTCGCCTGAATGGTACCCATATTCCATATCCAACCGAGAATGGTAGTTGACGTCGGAAAAATCGTTGTCTTGGTGGCTGATAGTCGCAAACCACTGTTGGCGAAGCATTGTAACAGCCTTTTGACGTTTTGTTGAAGTTCAACAATGGTGTTGCCGCCGCAGTAGATGTCGTCTGCAAGTTTAGCGACACTGCCTTCTTGCAGCAGGTCTCTGAGTATGCGACATAGCAATTCTTCCAGTGCAGTTTCTGACCCGGGCATCCCCATTGCAGAGCGTGCATACATGCGTACGCCGCGGAACGGCGTGACGACACCGCAGTACCTCATTGATTCACAGGAGAGTGGTATTTGATAGAAAGCATTCGATAAATCTGTTGTTGTGATGTGCTTCCATTGTGCGATTTTACGCAGGGTGCTAGCAACGTCGGGCATCAAGGATGGTTGTGGTTGGCTATAGCGTCCTACGTCTGTGAATGCAGTGACTAATCGATGTCCACCGTTTCGCTTCTTAACGAGGAATGACGGATTGAGGTACTCGACGTTCACAGGAACATCCTCAGGTCGGACGACAACGCCCATCGTCTCAAGTTCGTCGAATTTGCTCTGAAGCTCAACGAGCTGATTTCGAGCGTATTGTGGTAGGCGGCCTTTCCGTTGAGGTGGTTGAACAGGGCCCGTGTTTACGACCGCTTCGAAAGGTCCAACATGGCCGTTATAGCCAGTGTAGTTAGGGTCAAATACATCGTCGTATTCTTCAATGATGGCGCGGAATGATGCACGTTCATCGGATGATAGTTTCATGTCCGGATCGATTTGGACAGAGGCAGAGTGCTTGCTAGGTGTAGATCTGCGAGGTTGTAGGTCTATGGCCTTACTGATAACGTCAGAACGTAAGGGAGTGTTTGTTGGAACGTCCGGTACAAACACGTCTCGAATTTGGCAAAAGTGTTCGTTTCAGCAAGCGAGTGGTGTTTGTCAGGTTGGGTATACGTACCACGCCATCTACGCTGGTAACGAGCGACGGTTGTGGCCACAGGTCACTGTCTCGTGTGAACGTGTTGCCTGTAGTGTCAAGACGTGGCTCCAAAGCGAATGTGGAGTCCGTAGTAAACAAGTCAGTGGGGAGGTTTACTTCCACGAACTCGCCAGGCCAAACCGTGGTATTGGTGGGGGGCGCTCGCAACACGTGGGTGCGTCGGACTGCATGTCGGTTGAGAGATTCATCAGTTGTACCATACGTGTAAGTCGTGCCATCAGACAGCGTGATGATTCTCTTAGCTGGACGTATGGTCACGTCGTTGACTTCCATAAATGGAGTGCCAGCTAGAACTTCGACATCCAAATTCTTCACAACTAACCCACAAAACGAGAAGGTGTGGTTTTTGCGCGTTAGGCGCACTGTAGTCTCGCCAATTATGGCCAGAGGCGATGTCCCATCAGCTTGATGAGCCGATTGAGAAGAGGTCTTGATCTCACAACCGAGTCTCAGAGCAGTGGAATGTCGGATCATGTTGCCTGTTGCACGGCTGTCGATGGTGACACGGACCGTGTGATGGCCACAAAACGTGTCCAGATAAGGCGACTGACGTATGTCGATGCGTTGTGCCGTAGTGAGGCCTAACATAGGCTGGTCAACGATTTCGGGTTGATGGAGCTCATGGCTGTACTAAGGCAGGAACCTCGACATCCAGGCCAAACATGGCTGTACTGTTAGCAGGCCAGTAATAATCGTTACTATACGCAGTGATCAACAACAACGGAATGAACGTATGTCGAAGCTTGAAGTGTCACGATAGACAACAAGCTGAAATTCGCCAAAGTGAGTGAACTTAACCGCGGCGGAAAAACCGTCTGCATTCAATATGGCAGAGCCAGAGCCAGAGGCCTGTTATCGATTACCGCCGACACTCGATGCGAATGATGACAACATCAGTGAAGCATTTAAGAAGTGGAAACGTCAGTTGACAGTTTACTTGATAGCCAGTGGGACATCGGAGAAGTCCAACAAAGTGCAATCCGCCGTGATATTGCATTGTGCAGGGCCGCAAATGATTGACATCTACAAATATTTTGAGTGGAAAAATGAAGATGGCACAGATATGTCAGAAGAAGACAGACAGGATCCTGCCAATGTGTTGAAGAAAATAGAGGAGTATTGCAACCCAAGACAGTCAGAAGTGCTTTAGACACACAGATTTTGGAGTGTACAATGGCAAAACCCCTTTGACATTTTCTTAACTGAGCTACGTAATCGTGCAGATGCTTGTAACTTTGAAGAAAAGGACAGAATGATCAGAGACAAAATCGTATTCACTGCAAAAGGTAAAATTCAGGAATTGTTATTGCGTGACACAAACCTGAACTTGAAAAGAGCAATTGACATTTGCCGTGCATATGAGCAAAGCACACAGCATGTCAAAGAGATGAATGCCAGTGGCAGTGCAAGTCAGAACATTGACAAAGTGAGTACTACATGGTCATCACACTCGCAGGCAGCAAAACAGTCACGTGCATCGTATACACGACAAGCCAGACAACATACTCGTACAAAGCAAGATCACACAGAAATGATGACTGACTGTCATTTCTGTGGGGGCAATCACGAAAAAAGAAAAACGAAATGTCCTGTGCATGCAATGAGCACTAAGAAGAATCTGGATGATTCCGATGCAAAATGGCTAGCGTCAGTGGGCAGAAAGGGCCCTCGCAAACGTGTTACTGCACTCATGAAGGTCAATGAGTGTGACGTCACGTTTCAACTTGACAGTGCTGCAGATGTTAACACCATTTGCCAGAAGTTTGTGAAAAAGAACCAGGTCCGACCCACCTCGCAACAACTGATCATGTGGAAAAAGTCACATCAGAAACCACTGGGTGAAACTACGCTAACAGTTATCAACCCCAGAAATTGTGAGAAGAATGATGTTGCATTTACGGTTGTTAACAATGAACTCTCGTGTTTGTTAGGACTAAAAACCATACAAGAGATGGGACTGATCACGGTAAATGAAGATACTTTCATTTCTCAAGTTAGTGGTGTAGAACCACTAGGTGACTTAGGAGAGGCCAAGTTGGAAGTGGACCCGAATGTATCACCCAGGGCTCTTCCATGTCGCAAAGTGCCAATAGCGTTACAAGACGAAGTAAAGTGCGAATTGGACAATCTAGTCAAAAGAGGCGTTGTGATCCCCGTCAATGAACCTACTAAGTGGGTCAGTCAGATGGTTACAGTCAGGAAGGCGAATGGAAAGTTGAGGTTGTGCATTGAACCTCAACCTCAAACGCATACAAAGGAGAGCAACTAAAATGATTCCAGAACTGAGAGACCTTAGTTATGAAGAACGCCTGAAAGAATGTGGTTTAACAACTCTAGAAACAAGGATGTTAAGAGGGGATCAGATTGAAGTTTTTAAGATATTGAATGGGTATGAAAATATTGATAGAAATATGTTTTTCTCACTCAAGAAGGATAGCAGAACTAGAGGACATGATGTAAAATTAGTAAAGGATCAATGTAGATTGGACATCAGGAAGCACTCGTTCTCACAGAGGACAATAAATGAATGGAACAAATTGTCTACAGATTGTGTAACTGCTAGCAGCGTGAATATGTTTAAAAACAACGTTGACACATATCTCAGGAGGGCGGGCTATAAGTAGATGAACATTGTTGGACTCTCGATAAGCCAATGGCTTCCTTGTCCACTTGCCATCTGGGCCTTTGGCTTGGATGGCAAATCTTGTTAAACCGTTGAATGTTGCGCTAATGCGAGAACATTACAAACTGCCTACCTTTGACGATGTGTTGCCAAAATTGCACAATGCAAAGGTGTTTAGCAAGATCGACATAAAGGAAGCATACTGGCATGTGAAACTAGATGAACAGTCTAGTAAGCTGACGACAATGATCACACCGTCAGGTCGTTATCGTTGGGCAAGACTATCCTTCGGACTGAAAGTGTCGTCAGAACTCTTCCAGAAACGTCTACACCATGCAATCGCAGACCTTAATGGTGTCGTGTGCGTCGCAGACGACATCATAATTGTTGGATGTGGGACAACTCAGGAACTGGCAGACCGGGATCATGCCAAGAATCTGGAAATACTCCTGGAGCGATGTCGCAAATGCAATATCCGAGTCAACGAGGTAAAGATGGCTCTGAAGCAATTCTTGGGCCACAAGATCACAAGAGATGGCATTGAGGCAAGCCAAAAGAAGGTCCAGGCGATCGTTGAGATGCCAGCACCAACAGACGTCACTGGTGTACGTCGCCTCTGCGGAATGGTACAGTATTTGGCGCGTTACACGCCAAACTTAACTGATGATCTGGAATCCATCCATGCTCTGACAAAGAGCAACACAGAGTTTGTGTGGTCACAGGTATGCCAGGATGCTTTCAGTCGCCTCAAGAGAAAGCTAAGCGAAACACCAGTACTCGCTTACTACAACCGAGACGAGACATTAGTATTGCGAGTTGACAGCAGTAAAGATGGTCTTGGAGCTGCTCTCATGCAAAATGGCAAACCAATCGAATATGCATCACGAAATCTACGGTCAAACGAGTAAAATTGGACTCAGATTGAGAAAGAAACTCTTGCTCTTGTGTATGGACTTGAGAAATTCGATCAGTACACATACGGAAGGAAAGTGGTGGTTCACCATAAACCGTTAGCAGCAATTCTCAGAAAGCCCCTCAGTCATGCGCCAAGGAGACTGCAAAGTCTGATGATGAGACAGTATCGTTATGACATCGAATTTCACTACGTGAAAGGTGTACAGTTGTATTTGGCAGATACACTAGGTCGTGCTTATCTTCACACAGAAGAGAAGGACATGCATATCATGATGGTGGAATCGGTCAAAATTCCGGACCAGCGGATGAACGAAATTAGAGAAGCAACAGCTAGAGATGACACGATGCTAACACTCACCGAGTACATTGTGAATGGATGGCCTGATGCCAAACAAGAGGTACCAGCTGAGATAAGGCCATACTTCGATGTGAGGGATACACTAAGCCAAGAGAATGGGATAATCTTGAAGGGCGAGAGAATAGTGATTGCCAGTGAACTGCGAACAGACACGAAGAAGCGTCTTCATGCTGCACATCTTAGTTATGACAGAGCACGAGAGACAATCTTTTGGCCTGGAATGTCTCACGATGTGAGGCAAATGGCAGATAATTGTGTTAGTTGTCAGGAGTTGAAACCAGCAAATCGCAGGGAAACACTGCTACAACATGAGGTTGGAAATGTACCATGGGAGAAAATAGGCTGTGATTTGTTCGAAATCAGTGGTCGCAATTACTTAATTGTGATTGACTAATTCTCCAACTTCATCGAGGTCAATCTGATGACAACCACAACAAGCACTCAAGTCGTGAGCAGTTTGAAGAAAATTTGTGCTCGATTTGGTACACCGAGACAAATTGTGTCTGATAGAGGATCTCAATTCACCTCGAGAGAATTTGAAATATTCGTGAAGTCAATGGGCATTGACCATGTCACTTCATCACCAAACCATCAACAAGCGAATGGCAAGGCAGAATCCGCCGTAAAGCTTGTGAAAGCCATGATGGAAAAATGTGTGAAAACGGGTAGTGACCAGTACTTGGTACTTTTGGAGCTGCGAAACACTCCAAGACAGGACACCAACGCTAGTCCTGCTCAAATGATGTTCCCGCGGAAACTACTGTCAGTACTACCAGCAGTCAGCAACTCATCCAAATCATGTTATGATCCTGCGAAGCGAGCTAAGCGTCAGAAGTCTGTGAAGAAATGCTATGACAAACGCGCTCATAATTTGCCACAGTTAGAACCAAACCAGTCAGTATTCTTTCGCAAGTTGGAAAATGATCACTGGAAAAAGGGTCGAGTTGTAGCTAAGCACAGTGATCGTGCTTACATAGTGAATGGTGAATCGGGTGGCGTGTATCGCAGAAACAGAGTGCACATCCGTCCTACAACTGTCACAGTTCAGGACTGTGAGCCACTCGTGTCGATGAGCCCAGTCGCAGATGAGGAACTAATTTCTTAACCATCAGCAACAGGGGATGTGCATGAACCACCAACACCAATCGTACCTGGTGTGCCAGTTGAGTCAACACTTGTATCTGCCCGACCAGTCCGGACAAGGCAGAAGCCTACTTACCTGAAGGACTATGTATAAGTGGTACAAACTGTGAAAGGAAATTGATTACAGGACTCTAGTAACTCTATGTGTGAAATATGTTACTGTTGTCTAAATTTCTAATCCTGAACTGTTCAAGCATTGCAGAGTTTGGGAACTGTGGAGTGTTGTGACTTTTTGAGACTTAACAAAGCCTTAGTTAATTAAGGGAATAATCTTAAAGAAAGAGGGATGTTAAAGATTCGTGTTTCGTGTAGTCTCCGTAATTCCGTTGTGCCAGAGTTCGTCTTTTATATGGGGCAATGACCCACCATCTATAAATAAACGTAGCGTGTTCAACTGGCATTGAGACTGTCGTTTGAGTAATTTTGCCTGTTAGCAGACCAGTAATAATCGTTACTATACGCAGTGATCAACAATTCTCTCTTGGTGACTATAAATTTCTCTCTCTCTATGTGCTCCATGTGGCTCTGGTGGCACACCCCACCGCTTTGGTATGGCGGTACCCCCCCGGGGGTATATTTTATTTCTTATTCTAGTTAACAACCACCTTCAGACTGCTGAAAATACTGTCGTATAGTTTTCATTTTGGCACTTTTATTTTTAGTCCTATGTCACAGACATCGAGGGAAATGACGAATTCAAGCAGATTTTCCACCACATTCGGGCCGAAATTGAACCAGACATTTGACGTCAGCGCCATGCACAGTAGAAAACGCCAGATTCTGTCAGACGAACGAACCTGAAGAGCACTTGTTTCAGACAAAATACCAACGTGGAGATTATATAATTGCACAAATCAAACAGAAAAATATACTTACTGTAACTAAATTTGCTTTTAGCACGTGAGTTTTAAATAGTGCGCAGACAGTGCGCACAAACTAGGAAACTCTTGACTTAGCATGAGAATTGCTTTTTATAGAACCTGTCACCGGTAGAGGGCGTCACCAATGCTCGCCGAGTTTGGGCGAAGTTTTTACTTTGGTGCTCGGCGGAACATCGGTCAGCATGCGGAATTGGAGGGGTGACAAAGGATTACTCGATGTATTCTCCTTTCGCAGCGACAGCTGGGATTATCTGAATACAAAGAAGTTAACCGAAGAGGTTTTTGTGCTAGATATTCTGCAGGTATGTTCTACCGACCTGTAATATCGCCCAGGGTCTATACTGTCTATGACTATGGTTTGGGCTAACTGGCAGGCTGAAACGCCCCCTTTCCAAGCACAAGTGCCACAAGTACAACCTAGGCTTAGGTAGACAACAATACATCAATATTAGACATATACATATCAGAGGTTGAAATGATGCAGCATTATCATTACAACTGCTTCCTGTCACTTCTCACAACTTAATTTAATTAAACGTTTGAAATTTTGTAAAATTACATAGCCATTAGGCAGAGTCATCCGCCCCACTCTTGAGCTAGCCTAGGGGCAGAGATCTTTACCGGCATTTGCTAAAGCGCCAATTTGGGAGTTCCGGAGCCAAATGGCTATGGAACTAATAACTTAAGTTTTAAAACCAATACATTCTATAACTGTTTCAAAGGTGTATTCTGTGATATACAACCGACACTTGGGCGTCAAGAAACTGAAAAAATGTGCTCCAAATAATTATTTATGAGTACATTTATTGGTCACACAGAAAAAAGATTTCATAAATACCCGCCATACTGCGCACGTGATGTTGCCTTTGGGTCACATGATCAAATGCGATTTTGTGTAGAATGAGGCCAGAGTGGGCCAGCAGCACAGACATAAATAAAACACCCGTTAGTAAGTTAGTAGATTATAGGGAGATGATTAATGATGTAACCCTATGACCAGCAGACGGCAATTCTTAGCGTGACCTTATATAGATCTACGATAATCCCGTTTGGTAATCTCACTCACAACAACATCCGGTTATATACAAATGTTGACAAGCACATGCGTTCTGACAAAAAGGTAATAATTTCACACTTTTACATGGTTATTGTCAGGTAACTTTAGTGATATACATATAAGAATGCATGCAGACACGAAAGACGTGTTTATTGCTCTGTTTATGGCGTTTTTGTAAGGTTTCACGTTTCATGAAAATACATAAGCTTTTGATGAACGAGATCTTCGCCCCTACTACAGCAACAGCCAGATAGAAAAAAATTGTAGGGCGATTGACTTTGCCTACATAGCCATAGGCACAGGCATAGCCTAGGCATAGGCTCCAGCATAATTTACTAGCAAATAATAAATACAAGCTCTATGCAAAACTTGCAAATTTATCAAACAATAATACAGAATTGTTGCACATATGACAAATTTTACACTATTGTTTTGTAAAAAAAATTACGTTATTGCATAATTGTTTATTAAAATTGTTTTACTAAATAAAGAGGTTTTTTTGATAAAATGCAAAATTGTACATATTCATGAACACTGAGAACATTTACACAATCAGTAACTATTTCTAAGTCTGTTACCACTGACCAGCAGTATAAGTGTGTAAGTGTGTTGCAGGCATTGTGTGATGAAGCAGTAGCTGTAACCACCAGACTTCACCTGCTTGGTGTGCTGCAGGAGTATGCCAGTGTGCTGCTGACTACGCCAGCAAGGTATAGGACGTCGTAGTTGGAGCAGCACAAGCAGATATATACAATGTGTTGTACATTGTGTATATATTTAACACCTTGGAAGCTATTATTTTCTACATTATATATATTTATAAAATATTACTTTATGCATTGTATATATTTAGCACCTTAGGATTCTGTATCTTATATATTTAACACTTTGAAAAAATTCTACATTGTATATATTTAACAGCTTGGAAAATAGAATTTTCTAGTTGTATATATATTTAACTCCTTGGAAGATAAATATTATTTTCTACATTATGTGTATCAGACCTGGGGTTACATACATTTTCATGAGTAGAGTACGAGTACATTGGTGATGGCTGAGTACGAGTACATTGGTGATGGCTGAGTACGAGTACATTGGTGATGACTGAGTACGAGTACATTGGTGATGACTGAGTACGAGTACATTGGTGGTGGCTGAGTACGAGTACATTGGTGATGGCTGAGTACGAGTACATTGGTGGTGGCTGAGTACGAGTACATTGGTGATGGCTGAGTACGAGTACATTGGTGATGGCTGAGTACGAGTACATTGGTGATGACTGAGTACGAGTACATTGGTGATGACTGAGTACGAGTACATTGGTGGTGGCTGAGTACGAGTACATTGGTGATGGCTGAGTACGAGTACATTGGTGGTGGCTGAGTACGAGTACATTGGTGATGGCTGAGTACGAGTACATTGGTGGTGGCTGAGTACGAGTACATTGGTGATGACTGAGTACGAGTACATTGGTGATGGCTGAGTACGAGTACATTGGTGATGGCTGAGTACGAGTACATTGCTCAAAGCTGAGGACGAGTATGAGTATATTTCCATGAGTACGAGTACAAGTATGATATTATAGTAACTCTGTATATTAATGGTAACATATTTTTTAAATAAACACTGAATTCATTTATATAATTCAGGAAGATTTGACTATGCAACAACAGCTGATCAGACTTTTTTATGAGGAAAACTGTAAAAAACCTTGTTATGTTTTGGACCAAACTGGGGGTTGCATTCCATTCAAAGGTGCGATTCACATGTAAATGTAGAGGGTATGGCAGGTGCTTAAATTGAAAACACTTTTCAAAATACATTTTACAACAGAATGTAACAAAAGAGCAGAAATAAAGATATATAACCATTAAATATATATGATATATGAATCAATGAACACTGTTAGGCATGTTGTGGCTGGCAGTGACCACAAGTCCACAACTAATGTTTGCTGAGAGGGTGGATTAGCACCTGCCAATGTCCAGGGCTCAATATTCCCTTTGTTCTTTGACTACACTACAAATTGGCACCAGACAATACTGGTGCAGGCTGTCTGACTTGAGTCATGAAACTTCTTCTTCAGAAGACTCCGCCAGCAGTACTTAGCACTGTCACTTGTGAGAGCAACAAAGGCACTTTATGGCTAACTGATGAACAACCTTTTCCTTATAGGCTTACTGGACGTCTTGGTTTAATTAAACAAATACAAGGATTATGGCCTGGACTGGTAACTAGTACAACTGTGGATATGAACTAGGGGTTTCTGACTGGGAAAATAATGAAAAGGTGCTGCCTCTTGAAGTGAAGCCTTTGTGGCTTCAGTGCATTCAATGTGCAGAAAAGTGATCTATGGTGTAAATATGTGAAAACTCATCAGTACCAAGTAAAAATTAAACCTCATCTACTAAATGTAACAATAATTATTACAAATCAGCTGCTATTACATTGCAATTAATATCATGGTTATTGCAATATAACTGAAATAATAAAAGTGTTTTTAATGATCCTGTATTAGAAAACATATATAACTCATCTGAGATGCATGCAAGAACAGAAGAAAAACAAATGTATTCATCTGCAGGTAATACAATTTGCTACCATACTTTTTGAGATTATTGTTGTAGTTGTTAATGATTTAATAAAATAAGAAATTTAATAATTTTCACAATATCATATTGAGAAAGTACTCAAATGTACTCGTAATGTACTCATAAAATCTGAGTACATTGAGCGCGAGTACATTGAGCGCGAGTACGAGTACATAACCATAATTTCTACGAGTACGAGTATTTCTAGTACCAAGTACTTTGGCCCCAGATCTGGTACTTCGGCCCCAGGTCTGGTACTTCGGCCCCAGGTCTGGTACATATTTTATCACTTTGAAAATATTGTCTAGCAATACTGTTAATTTGTAAGTCAACAAATGGTTGTGTTACTGCCAGTAGTATGAATATGTTTAAAAATATAATTGATAAATATCTGATAAGGGCAGGCTATACATAGATGACAAAATTGTTGGAATCTTGATAAACCAATGGCTTCTTTGTCCACTTGCCATCTGAAACCAGCAGTTCTGGATGGCGATCTTGTTAAATTTTGTCAAAGTGTTTGCCAGCCGTGCTAAGACCAGATGATAATGTCCATTCTTACGTTTCAGCATTGAACAAACAGTTGCTTCACTGCAAGATGTGTTCAGACAGAGTAAGCCAAGGGGCACCACTGTCTACAAGTGTCAACTGCTCGTTACTGTCACAACAATATTGATAACCTCAGATTGTGTGGTATGACAACTTGTTTATGATTATGTTGTTTTAGAGATACTAACATCTGTTTTGAAAAAAAACACTTACAGTGATATGTAAGTTTGTGTATGTAGGACTAGGATGTAATTTTTTTGTAAATTGTAGAATGAAACATTTTATAGTATTAAAAAGGGGTTCACCTAGATTAGGTCATTGTTATTGTGTTTTATTTGGGGAAACAGCTGGAAGGGGTTGTTCACCTAGATTAGGTCGTTGTTATTGTGTTTTATTTGGGGAAACAGCTGGAAGGGGTTGTTCACCTAGATTAGGTCGTTGTTATTGTGTTTTTATCACACAGCATAAGCTTTTTTGGTATGTGACTTGCCTGAGAAACATTGACATATACGTACACTGTGACATGTTGACAGTCGCTGAAAGTCGATGATAGTTATTCTTTCTCTCTCAAGGACGGTTGCTGACAAATGTGACAATTGCTGACACTTATTGACAGTTGTTGTCAGTTGTTGATAGCTGTTGACAGTTGTTGATAGTTGTTGACAGTTGTTGATAGTTGTTGACAGTTGCTCTTTCCCTCTCAAGGACAGCCATGTGGACCTCCTGCGAGAGTTTGTCGAGGTTCTGCTGGACTCGGCCTCACAAGTGACCACGTCCAGTCTCTCACAGCTACATGCTGCCACCTGTCAGTGTCTGATGGAATTAGAAACATGCTATCCAGTGAGTTTAGGGCAGAGGAAACACATACGTACATGTGTGTGTACACACACACGCACACAATCACGCTCACACACACATACACACGAGCACACTGCAATTACTTGTAAAGCACTCGATGTAAACAATCTTAACAACAGCCGTAGTATTACGTAATCCCATCACGTTCTAGCATCTTCCACTCATCAATGTAACAATCTTAACAACAGCCGTAGTATTGCCTAATCCCATCACGTTCTAGCATCTTCCACTGATCAATGTAACAATCTTAACAACAGCCGTAGTATTACGTAATCCCATCACGTTCTAGCATCTTCCACTGATCAATGTAACAATCTTAACAACAGCCGTAGTATTACGTAATCCCATCACGTTCTAGCATCTTCCACTGATCAATGTAACAATCTTAACAACAGCCGTAGTATTACGTAATCCCATCACGTTCTAGCATCTTCCACTGATCAATGTAACAATCTTAACAACAGCCGTAGTATTACGTAATCCCATCTCGTTCTAGCATCTTCCACTGATCAACGTAACAATCTTAACAACAGCCGTAGTATTACGTAATCCCATCACGTTCTAGCATCTTCCACTGATCAACGTAACAATCTTAACAACAGCCGTAGTATTACGTAATCCCATCACGTTCTAGCATCTTCCATTCATCAATGTAACAATCTTAACAACAGCCGTAGTATTACATAATCCCATCTCGTTCTAGCATCTTCCACTGATCACTGTAACAATCTTAACAACAGCCGTAGTATTACGCAATCCCATCACGTTCTAGCATCTTCCACTCATCAGTGTAACAATCTTAACAACAGCCGTAGTATTACGTAATCCCATCACGTTCTAGCATCTTCCACTGATCACTGTAACAATCTTAACAACAGCCGTAGTATTACATAATCCCATCACGTTCTATCATCTTCCACTCATCAATGTAACAATCTTAACAACAGCCGTAGTATTACGTAATCCCATCACGTTCTAGCATCTTCAACTGATCAATGTAACAAACCAACTATATCATTTAATATCACCTCTGGGCACTTTAAGGTTATTAATTTTGCTTATTTATAAGGTGTTTAAGATGGGAGATTGGCCCTATGTCATCAAATATGTTGTTTTTCCTGCTTCTTTACACATAAAACATTTGAGTTCATCAGCATCAATTATCTATATATATTCTGTTTTTTGTTCATCGCAATGTAGTATAATTTATCAAAAATCGTCAAAAATAATCTCGTATCGACTACAGTATGTGCACATTTTAAATTAGTTTTGGTGAACTTGTCCAACAAACTATTAAATTATTTGATTGGATCCGGTAAAAAAACTTGTGGAAATGACAAGGTAACTTTTATTTGTCTTAGGGGATTCTCTCTCGCAAACTCGAATACATCTACCAGTGGTGCCACCTGGAAACGACTGCAGTGCACCAGAGTTACTTGTCGCTGTTTGTGACAGTGCTAAAGAATGTCATCTGTCAGCTGTCTTCAAACCCAGACAGGTGACATCTCTCTTACTCATTGTCAAACAGAATGACATTTATACTGGCCAGTGTCTGTGCCAACTTTGTAGTTTCTGCAGCAGTCTACAAGCAAGAATGTTTTTGTTGTGTACAGTAGTACCACACTAGCCCACTATGTGGCACCACCTGTCTGTCCACAATATGATGTCCTCTTTGTCACACTCAAGACAATGTTGGGACATTCTGAGTCAGTGACTGCAAGGTTTATTTTGAATATTCTGTACCTTCAGTTACAAATATTGAACACAATATTGAAGAAAACGAAACTGTATTCCGATACAGTACACTATACATGATTGTCTTGTTGTCAGTATTCTGATACAGTACACTATACATGATTGTCTTGCTGTCAGTATTCTGATACATGATTGTCTTGTTGTCAGTATTCTGATACAGTACACTATACATGATTGTCTTGTTGTCAATATTCTGATACAGTACACTATACATGATTGTCTTGCTATCAGTATTCTGATACAGTACACTATACATGATTGTCTTGCTGTCAGTATTCTGACACATGATTGTCTTGTTGTCAGTATTCTGATACAGTACACTATACATGATTGTCTTGTTGTCAGTATTCTGATACAGTATACTATAAATGATTGTCTTGCTGTCAATATTCTGATACGTGATTGTCTTGTTGTCAGTATTCTGATACAGTACACTATACATGATTGTCTTGTTGTCAGTATTCTGATACAGTACACTATACCTGATTGTCTTGTTGTCAGTATTCTGATACAGAACACTATACATGATTGTCTTGCTGTCAGTCACAAAGTGATGTTGTTGCCAGTTCAACTAGTATTTTACTTGTTGTCAGTCACAAAGTGATGTTGTTGCCAGTTCAAATAGTGTTCTACTTGTCGTTAGTCACAAAGTGCTGTTGTTGCTAGCTCAAATCGTGTTCCACTTGTTGTCAGTCACAAAGTACTGTTTTTGTTAGTTCAGATAGTGTTCCACTTGTTGTTAGTCACAAAGTAATGTTGTTGCTAGTTCAAATAGTGTTCTACTTGTTGTCAGTCACAAAGTACTGTTGTTGCTAGTTCAAGTAGTGTTCCACTTGTTGTCAGTCACAAAATACTGTTGTTAGATCAAATAGTGTTCCACTTGTTGTCAGTCACAAAGTACTGTTACTAGTTGAAATAGTGTTCCACTTGTTGTCAGTCACAAAGTACTGTTGTTAGTTGAAATAGTGTTCCACTTGTTGTCAGTCACAAAGTACTGTTGTTAGTTGAAATAGTGTTCCACTTGTTGTCAGTCACAAAGTACTGTTGTTACTAGTTCAAATAGTGTTCCACTTGTTGTCAGTCACAAAGTACTGTTGTTACTAGTTCAAATAGTGTTCCACTTGTTGTCAGTCACAAAGTACTGTTGTTGCTAGTTCATGTAGTGTTCCACTTGTTGTCAGTCACAAAGTACTGTTGTTAGATCAAATAGTGTTCCACTTGTTGTCAGTCACAAAGTACTGTTACTAGTTCAAATAGTGTTCCACTTGTTGTTAGTCACAAAGTACTGTTGTTAGATCAAATAGTGTTCCACTTGTTTTCAGTCACAAAGTACTGTTACTAGTTCAAATAGTGTTCCACTTGTTGTCAGTCACAAAGTACTGTTGTTAGTTCAAATAGTGTTCCACTTGTTGTCAATCACAAAGTACTGTTGTTAGTTGAAATGGTGTTCCACTTGTTGTCAGTCACAAAGTACTGTTGTTACTAGTTCAAATAGTGTTCCACTTGTTGTCAGTCACAAAGTACTGTTGTTACTAGTTCAAATAGTGTTCCACTAGTTGTCAGTCACAAAGTACTGTTTTTACTAGTTCAAATAGTGTTCCACTTGTTGTCAGTCACAAAGTACTGTTGTTAGTTGAAATAGTGTTCCACTTGTTGTCAGTCACAAAGTACTGTTGTTGCTAGTTAAAGTAGTGTTCCACTTGTTGTCAGTCACAAAGTACTGTTGTTAGTTCAAATAGTGTTCCACTTGTTGTCAGTCACAAAGTACTGTTGTTACTAGTTCAAATAGTGTTCCACTTGTTGTCAGTCACAAAGTACTGTTGTTAGTTGAAATAGTGTTCCACTTGTTGTCAATCACAAAGTACTGTTGTTAGTTGAAATAGTGTTCCACTTGTTGTCAGTCACAAAGTACTGTTGTTACTAGTTCAAATAGTGTTCCACTTGTTGTCAGTCACAAAGTACTGTTGTTACTAGTTCAAATAGTGTTCCACTTGTTGTCAGTCACAAAGTACTGTTTTTGCTAGTTCAAATAGTGTTCCACTTGTTGTCAGTCACAAAGTACTGTTGGTAGTTGAAATAGTGTTCCACTTGTTGTCAGTCACAAAGTACTGTTGTTGCTAGTTCAAGTAGTGTTCCACTTGTTGTCAGTCACAACGTACTGTTGTTAGTTCAAATAGTGTTCCACTTGTTGTCAGTCACAAAGTACTGTTTTTACTAGTTCAAATAGTGTTCCACTTGTTGTCAGTCACAAAGTACTGTTGTTAGTTGAAATAGTGTTCCACTTGTTGTCAGTCACAAAGTACTGTTGTTACTAGTTCAAATAGTGTTCCACATGTTGTCAGTCACAAAAAAGTACTGTTGTTAGTTGAAATAGTGTTCCACTTGTTGTCAGTCACAAAGTACTTTTGTCACTAGTTGAAATAGTGTTCCACTTGTTGTCAGTCACAAAGTACTGTTGTTACTAGTTGAAATAGTGTTCCACTTGTTGTCAGTCACAAAGTACTGTTGCTAGTTGAAATAGTGTTCCACTTGTTGTCAGTCACAAAGTGCTGTTGTTACTAGTTCAAATAGTGTTCCACTTGTTGTCAGTCGCAAAGTACTGTTGTTACTAGTTCAAATAGTTTTCCAATTGTTGTCAGTCACAAAGTGATGTTGTTGTTAGTTTAAATAGTGTTCTACTTGTTGTCAGTCACATAATGATGTTGTTGTTAATTGAAATAGTGTTCCACTTATTGTTAGTCACAAAATAATGCTGTTACTAGTTCAAATAGTGTTCCACTTGTTGTCAGTCACAAAGTACTGTTGTTACTAGTTCAAATAGTGTTCCACTTGTTGTCAGTCACAAAGTGATGTTGTTAGTTTAAATAGTGTTCTACTTGTAGTCAGTCACATAATGATGTTGTTGTTAGTTCAAATAGTGTTCCACTTGTTGTCAGTCACAAAGTACTGTTGCTAGTTCAAATAGTGTTCCACTTGTTGTCAGTCACAAAGTACTGTTGTTAGTAGTTCAAATAGTGTTCCACTTGTTGTCATTCACAAAGTACTGTTGTTAGTTCAAATAGTGTTCCACTTGTTGTCAGTCACAAAGTACTGTTGTTACTAGTTCAAATAGTGTTCCACTTGTTTTCAGTCAGAAATTACTGTTGTTAGTTGAAATAGTGTTCCACTTGTTGTCAGTCACAAAGTACTGTTGTTACTAGTTCAAATAGTGTTCCACTTGTTGTCAGTCACAAAGTGATGTTGTTGTTAGTTTAAATAGTGTTCTACTTGTTGTCAGTCACATAATGATGTTGTTGTTAGTTCAAATAGTGTTCCACTTATTGTTAGTCACAAAATAATGTTGTTACTAGTTCAAATAGTGTTCTACTTGTTGTCAGTCACAAAGTACTGTTGTTACTAGTTCAAATAGTGTTCCACTTGTTGTCAGTCACAACGTACTGTTGCTAGTTCAAATAGTGTTTCACTTGTTGTCAGTCACAAAGTACTGTTGTTAGTAGTTCAAATAGTGTTCCACTTGTTGTCAGTCACAAAGTGATGTTGTTGTTAGTTTAAATAGTGTTCTACTTGTTGTCAGTCACATAATGATGTTGTTGTTAGTTCAAATAGTGTTCCACTTATTGTTAGTCACAAAATAATGTTGTTACTAGTTCAAATAGTGTTCTACTTGTTGTCAGTCACAAAGTACTGTTGTTACTAGTTCAAATAGTGTTCCACTTGTTGTCAGTCACAAAGTACTGTTGTTACTAGTTCAAATAGTGTTCCACTTGTTGTCAGTCACAAAGTGATGTTGTTACTAGTTGAAATAGTGTTCCACTTGTTGTCAGTCACAAAGTACTGTTGTTACTAGTTGAAATAGTGTTCCACTTGTTGTCAGTCACAAAGTACTGTTGTTACTAGTTCAAATAGTGGTCCACTTGTTGTCAGTCACAAAGTACTGTTGTTACTAGTTCAAGTAGTGTTCCACTTGTTGTCAGTCACAACGTACTGTTGCTAGTTCAAATAGTGTTTCACTTGTTGTCAGTCACAAAGTACTGTTGTTAGTAGTTCAAATAGTGTTCCACTTGTTGTCAGTCACAAAGTACTGTTGTTAGTAGTTCAAATAGTGTTCCACTTGTTGGCATTCACAAAGTACTGTTGTTAGTTGAAACAGTGTTCCACTTGTTGTCAGTCACAAAGTACTGTTGTTAGTTGAAATAGTGTTCCACTTGTTGTCAGTCACAAAGTACTGTTGTTACTAGTTCAAATAGTGTTCCACTTGTTGTCAGTCACAAAGTACTGTTGCTAGTTCAAATAGTGTTCCACTTGTTGTCAGTCACAAAGTACTGTTGTTAGTTGTTCAAATAGTGTTCCACTTGTTGTCATTCACAAAGTTCTGTTGTTAGTTGAAATAGTGTTCCACTTGTTGTCAGTCACAAAGTACTGTTGTTAGTTGAAATAGTATTCCACTTGTTGTCAGTCACAAAGTACTGTTGTTAGTTCAAATAGTGTTCCACTTGTTGTCAGTCACAAAGTACTGTTGTTGCTAGTTCAAGTAGTGTTCCACTTGTTGTCAGTCACAACGTACTGTTGTTAGTTCAAATAGTGTTCCACTTGTTGTCAGTCACAAAGTACTGTTACTAGTTCAAATAGTGTTCCACTTGTTGTCAGTCACAAAGTGCTGTTGTTACTAGTTCAAATAGTGTTCCACTTGTTGTCAGTCACAAAGTACTATTGTTGCTAGTTCAAGTAGTGTTCCACTTGTTGTCAGTCACAAAGTACTGTTGTTAGTTGAAACAGTGTTCCACTTGTCAGTCACAAAGTACTGTTGTTAGTTGAAATAGTGTTCCACTTGTTGTCAGTCACAAAGTACTATTGTTACTAGTTCAAATAGTGTTCCACTTGTTGTCAGTCACAAAGTACTGTTGCTAGTTCAAATAGTGTTCCACTTGTTGTCAGTCACAAAGTACTGTTGTTAGTTGTTCAAATAGTGTTCCACTTGTCATTCACAAAGTTCTGTTGTTAGTTGAAATAGTGTTCCACTTGTTGTCAGTCACAAAGTACTGTTGTTAGTTGAAATAGTATTCCACTTGTTGTCAGTCACAAAGTACTGTTGTTAGTAGTTCAAATAGTGTTCCACTTGTTGTCAGTCACAAAGTACTGTTACTAGTTCAAATAGTGTTCCACTTGTTGTCAGTCACAAAGTGCTGTTGTTACTAGTTCAAATAGTGTTCCACTTGTTGTCAGTCACAAAGTACTGTTGTTGCTAGTTCAAGTAGTGTTCCACTTGTTGTCAGTCACAAAGTACTGTTGTTAGTTGAAATAGTGTTCGACTTGTTGTCAGTCACAAAGTACTGTTGTTACTAGTTCAAATAGTGTTCCACTTGTTGTCAGTCACAAAATGATGTTGTTACTAGTTTAGATAGTTTTCCACTTGTTGTCAGTCACAAAGTGATGTTGTTACTAGTTTAAATAGTGTACCACTTGTTGTCAGTCACAAAATACTGTTGTTACTTGTTCAAATAGTGTTAGCAACAACCAGCAGTCACAATGTACTGGTTCAAATAGTGTTCCACTTTTGTATGACTGAATGTGGCTGTTCTCAGTGCAACTGACCAGAGCTTGACCCAGATACTTTGTAACAGAAGAGAACCGTTGAAGGTCAGTTTGTTTTGTTTGCACCATAAATCTGGCTGCTGTTGCCATTTAGCAGCAAATTACAGTTGAATTTTAGAAAAAGGAATATATAGTAAGACATTTTAACCATTAGAATAATAGGGACAATAAATAAAAATTATATATAACATTAAAATACTGATTAAACTACAAGTTAGAAATTAATATGCCTATGAAACATCCTGGTCATTAGTACAGTGCTAGTTTGACATACCAGGTAGTCATTATATGACTTCATTTTGAACAAATTAAGTAAATACTATAATAATCTAATGTTGTATTTAGTTCTGTAGTGGCATCAAATAACCAAATGCACTGGGTATGATACAAGATTATTGAAATACATCAATAGTTGTGTGATATGATTGCATGGCCTGTGTTTATGTCTGAAGATGTCTGCAGACTGTGGACAAAACATTAATTAAAGTAAAAACTAATTTGTAGTTGTGCATCTGCTGAACTTTGTCATTTCTCTTTTCAGCCATTTATCTACCCCAATATGTTGCTGGACCTGGCTTCATCAAAATCAGTAAGCTTGTTCTCTGTCTACTTAGATGTTTTTGTGATTTTGATTTGTTTATGAATTCAAATCACTTCAGGTTTCTTGCAACTCAAAATTGTGTGTTTTAATAAACCTGTTTTTGGATCCTTAGTTATTAACTTATTTTTAATTACAATGTACAGTTTATACAGGAGTGCCAAAAATAAATTAATAATGACAATTCCCTTGAGCCATTCTGTCTATGATGTACATCATTTGTACACTGTAAACTGTACACTGCTTTGCTGCATCTTGTGAGCGCTGACAGAGAATTAAACTGAGATCTTGTGAGAGCTGGCAGAGAATTAAACTGAGATCTTGTGAGAGCTGGCAAATAATTAAACTGAGATCTTGTGAGAGCTGGCAAAGAATTAAACTGAAGACTCTCACAGATCTTGTGAGAGCTGGCAAAGAATTAAACTGAAGACTCTCACAGATCTTGTGAGAGCTGGCAGAGAATTAAACTGAAGACTCTCACAGATCTTGTGAGAGCTGGCAGAGAATTAAACTGAAGACTCTCACAGATCTTGCGAGAGCTGGCGGAGAATTAAACTAAAGACTCTCACAGATCTTGCGAGAGCTGTCAGAGAATTAAACTGAAGACTCTCACAGATCTTGCGAGAGCTGGCAGAGAATTAAACTGAAGACTCTCACAGATCTTGTGAGAGCTGGCAAAGAATTAAACTGAAGTCTCTCACAGATCTTGCGAGACTTTTACCTCTTTCTGGACTCTAATTATATCGTGCCACTAGAAACGGTCGGCTCTCCTGTATGCAGGAATCAACAGTGATGAATTTATGTTTATGGATAATGATTATGAATTATGCCAACAACAGGTATCCAATCAATTCAATGAGCTAAACTTTCATTTTTTTTAATACTCTGACTATATACTCTATATATAGTGCCCAAGACCAAGAAAGCAATATTGATCAAGATAATAACAATTCTCCTAAAATTGTAAGTATTATTCTGATCAGAAATGAATATATCTGTGTGTCACACAGGAAGTGGAAGTCTCTTAATGAAGATTTATGTGTGTCACACAGGAAGTGGAAGTTACACATCTTATCATATTGTAAGGATCACAAGCAGAGCAGTGGTGTGGTTTCAATTACCAGGTTACACATCTTATCATATTGTACAGATCACAAGCAGAGCAGTGGTGTGGTTTCAATTACCAGGTTACACATCTTATCATATTGTACAGATCACAAGCAGAGCAGTGGTGCAGTTTCAATTACCAGGTTACACATCTTATCATATTGTAAGGATCACAAGCAGGGCAGTGGTGTGGTTTCAATTACCAGGTTACACATCTTATCATATTGTAAGGATCACAAGCAGGGCAGTGGTGTGGTTTCAATTACCAGGTTACACATCTTATCATATTGTAAGGATCACAAGCAGAGCAGTGGTGTGGTTTCAATTACCAGGTTACACATCTTATCATATTGTACAGATCACAAGCAGAGCAGTGGTGCAGTTTCAATTACCAGGTTACACATCTTATCATATTGTAAGGATCACAAGCAGGGCAGTGGTGTGGTTTCAATTACCAGGTTACACATCTTATCATATTGTACAGATCACAAGCAGGGCAGTGGTGCAGTTTCAATTACCAGGTTACACATCTTATCATATTGTACAGATCACAAGCAGGGCAGTGGTGTGGTTTCAATTACCAGGTTACACATCTTATCATATTGTACAGATCACAAGCAGGGCAGTGGTGCGGTTTCAATTACCAGGTTACACATCTTATCATATTGTACAGATCACAAGCAGGGCAGTGGTGTGGTTTCAATTACCATGTTACACATCTTATCATATTGTACAGATCACAAGCAGGGCAGTGGTGCAGTTTCAATTACCAGGTTACACATCTTATCATATTGTACAGATCACAAGCAGGGCAGTGGTGTGGTTTCAATTACCAGGTTACACATCTTATCATATTGTACAGATCACAAGCAGGGCAGTGGTGCAGTTTCAATTACCAGGTTACACATCTTATCATATTGTACAGATCACAAGCAGGGCAGTGGTGTGGTTTCAATTACCAGGTTACACATCTTATCATATTGTAAGGATCACAAGCAGAGCAGTGGTGTGGTTTCAATTACCAGGTTACACATCTTATCATATTGTACAGATCACAAGCAGGGCAGTGGTGCAGTTTCAATTACCAGGTTACACATCTTATCATATTGTACAGATCACAAGCAGGGCAGTGGTGTGGTTTCAATTACCAGGTTACACATCTTATCATATTGTACAGATCACAAGCAGGGCAGTGGTGTGGTTTCAATTACCAGGTTACACATCTTATCATATTGTACAGATCACAAGCAGGGCAGTGGTGTGGTTTCAATTACCAGGTTACACATCTTATCATATTGTAAGGATCACAAGCAGAGCAGTGGTGTGGTTTCAATTACCAGGTTACACATCTTATCATATTGTAAGGATCACAAGCAGGGCAGTGGTGTGGTTTCAATTACCAGGTTACACATCTTATCATATTGTAAGGATCACAAGCAGGGCAGTGGTGTGATTTCAATTACCAGGTTACACATCTTATCATATTGTAAGGATCACAAGCAGGGCAGTGGTGTGGTTTCAATTACCAGGTTACACATCTTATCATATTGTAAGGATCACAAGCAGAGCAGTGGTGTGATTTCAATTACCAGGTTACACATCTTATCATATTGTAAGGATCACAAGCAGGGCAGTGGTGTGGCACTATATGTCAAACATTCTCTATATTGTTCTATTATACTGAGTAAGTCTACAGATGGGATGTCATTGATTGTCTATGGGAAACATTATAGAATACGCTGAATGTCAATATTACCAATATTCGATTGTTCAACCACTGTAAAGCATACTTTAGATAACAGTTGTTGGAGAATTATGCCAAGTAGGTATACCGATGACCCATAATGATTCTCCCTGTAGCATCATATAATATGAAATGATACATGATTGATGTTCTATTGATGTTCTATTGATGATCTATTATTTATTTGTAACCATTTATGAGATCTGATTAATATTGCTTTCAGTATTGCAGTTAGGGAGTAAGACAACTTTCAGTATTGCAGTTAGGGAGTAAGACAACTTTCAGTATTGCAGTGAGGGAGTAACACAACTTTCAGTATTGCAGTGAGAGAGTAACTCAACTTTCAGTATTGCAGTGAGGGAGTAACACAACTTTCAGTATTGCAGTGAGGGAGTAACACAACTTTCAGTATTGCAGTGAGAGAGTAAATCAACTTTCAGTATTGCAGTGAGGGAGTAACACAACTTGATAAATATTTCTCTTCTGTGTTACTCCTTTTAACATTTCACTTACAAGTTGTCTGTTTATATTGTATTACTCATTCTACTTACACTCCACAGGTGGCGCCACTACCACCACACGTCAACATTACTGCATTGGAGCAAGTCCTGGAGTATGTTCTCAAGTTTGTTGACCTTGCAGCGCCATCTGCTGGTGCTTACATGATGAGACAACTTGTGAGCGTTGTCAATCAAGTGTCTCGGCTAAGTCCCGGCGTGAGTGAAGGTTTATGTTCATAAGTCTTTTAAAGTCAGGGTGTGTGGAGTCTTGTCAAGTCGTACAAAGTCAGGGTGTGTGGAGTCTTGTCAAGTCTTATAGAGTCAGGGTGTGCGGAGTCTTGTCAAGTCTTATAAAGTCAGGGTGTGCATAGTCTTGTCAAGTCTTATAAAGTCAGGGTGTATGGAATCTTGTCAAGTCTTATAAAATCAGGGTGTGCGGAGTCTTGTCAAGTCTTATAAAGTCCGGGTGTGTGGAGTCTTGTCAAGTCTTATATTTCCTCATGTTGTAGTTGTCAGTGTTGTTGACAGAAGATGTGACATGTTGTAGTTGTCAGTGTTGTTGACAGAAGGTGTGACATGTTGTAGGTGTTCCATCTGTTTATGTCAAGACATCTCACAAGCCTGGACATTCTGATGCTGCACATGACGACTGAGCTACAGGTGGGACAACTGTGCTACGCCTACCACTATTTCTTCAATGTTTACATATCCTCACAATCTACCATTTCCACAACAAAATTGACTGCCACACTTTCATTATTAAAAAACCAAAATGTATTCATTTTGAATCCAAATATACCACCAAATAATCGTTTCACATAGAAAATAGCACCTGCATTAAGTAATTATATACTGTAACATCGATAAATTATTTTGCCAGGAAGACAAATGCCCTACCACCCTCCCCACCTTGCCCTTTTCCACCCTCCCCCGTGACCCTCTTCCACCCTCCCCCTTGCCCCCACCACACTCACCCCCTTCCACACTCCCCCTTGCCCCCACCACACTCACCCCCTTCCACACTCCCCCTTGGTCCCCTCGACACGACATCTTCATCTATCGCCCTCACATCATGAAAAGATTTAACAAGATTGTCGTCCAAAACTACAGGTTCCAGATGGCAAGTGGACAAGGAAGCCATTGGCTTACCGAGAGTCCAACAATTTTCTCATCTATGTGTAGCCCGCCCTTATCAGATATCTGTCAATTCTATTTTTAAACATATTCACACTACTAGCATTAACACAATCGTTTGGCAGTTTGTTCCATTCATTTATCATCCTCTGTGAGAAAGAGTACTTTCTCATGTCCAACCTACACTGCTCCTTATCTAATGCTGCTTTGTGTCCTCTGGTTCTACTGCCTTCTTTAAGTTTGAAGAACATATTCCTGTCAATATCCTCATAACAATTCACTATTTTAAACACTTCTATTTGGTCTCCTCTTAGTCTCCTGGTCTCTAGTGTTGTCAAACCACATTGTAATACGTGGCTTTCATAACTAAGATCTCTTAGTTCTGGAATCATTTTAGTTGCTTTTCATTGTATTCTTTCTATGTGGACTCCATGCTTGTGTACAATAGTCCAAATACAGTTCTAATTAGCCCTAGAATTTGATTATCTTTTGAAGCAACAATCCCACATTGCTCTGAAACTAAGTCCATTCTTGTGTGGTTATACCTAGTACAGCATTCCCCATTTTATATTCTTCATTCATGTTTTCATGTCCTATGTTTATGCATTATACTTCCCAAAATTGAATAACATTTGCCATTTTCCAGACCATTTAATTTTTAACCTGAGTTCTGAGTATGTTTGTGTCATTTGCAAATGTCAGTATATATATATATATATATATATATATATATATATATATATATATATATATATATATATATATATATATATATATATATATATATATATATATATATTAAACACAAGTGTAGGGCCTAATACTAATCCCTGTGGTACCCCACTCAAAATAAATTTCCAGTTTGAAATCTCGCCATCTACTATTTCTCTCTGTCTTTTGTGTGTAAGCCACTTTTCTATCCAGTTGATTACACCATTACCTATACCATGGGCTTTTAGTTTAAGTAACAATCTTTGATTTAAGTAACAATCTTTGATTTAAGTAACACTCTTTATCGAAAGCTCTCTGAAAATCTAAGTAGACACCTGTTGTCAACCTCCGCCGTTTTATCACCTGGGATTCCCTCTCCACTCACCCATTTACCTCTCTTGCTGTACACTCTGCCTCCTTCCATCTTTCTTATTCTTACCAGCTGTCTCCCTCACATTGCGTCTGCTCTCCTTGTTCTCACCAACTCTGCTCTCCTCGTTCTCACCACTTCTGCTCTCCTCGTTCACACCACCTCTGCTCTCCTCGTTCACACCACCTCTGCTCTCCTCATTCTCACCACCTCTGCTCTCCTCATTCTCACCACTTCTGCTCTCCTCGTTCTCACCACTTCTGCTCTCCTCGTTCTCACCACTTCTGCTCTCCTCGTTCACACCACCTCTGCTCTCCTCATTCACACCACCTCTGCTCTCCTCATTCTCACCACCTCTGCTCTCCTCATTCTCACCACTTCTGCTCTCCTCGTTCTCACCACTTCTGCTCTCCTCGTTCACACCACCTCTGCTCTCCTCGTTCACACCACTTCTGCTCTCCTCATTCTCACCACCTCTGCTCTCCTCGTTCTCACCACCTCTGCTCTCCTCATTCTCACCACCTCTGCTCTCCTCATTCTCACCACCTCTGCTCTCCGCATTCTCACCACCTCTGCTCTCCTCATTCTCACCACTTCTGCTCTCCTCATTCTCACCACCTCTGCTCTCCTCGTTCTCACCACCTCGGCTCTCCTCGTTCTCACCCTGCTCTGTCATCATCAAAACCGTCTGCTTTCACTTATCTACCTGTAGACATTTCACTGCCTGTAGACATTTCACTGTCTTACACCCCTACCCTCAAACCCTCAAAATAGAAATCATCTGCCCACGAATTTACACACCCAGATTTTGTAAAGTCTACCCAGCTGGAGCATTTATTACAAATTACGCTTCACCTTTACTTACTGTTTACACGGCGCCATGTTAGAAATTCAATTTATAATTATTTATAATCAGTTATGTTTACAATTTATACTGGGTAGTCTTCACAAAGACTGTTTCGTATTGCAATATACACTTTATGCTACTGGTTATTTAGGTTTTAAGTAAACTTACAAATATGTACTTGCTGCTTATTTTTTATCTACTCGGCTGACCACAACAGACCGTAATATTGCTTGCGCTATCGAAATCTCGTCAACCTTTTTTTAAACTACACTTAATTACTACCTATGGTAATTACTACCTATGGTAATTACCACCTATGGCTAACTTTTAGCAACAAATGTTGCTTTAGCCAATCTACCAGTTTCAATTCCCTGTTCTCAAGGTTTTCCCGCCAAGAAAAGCGCTAGATGTACCGATTCTTGTGCAGTGTTACTTGGAACCTCTGTCATGATGTATTTAGTTGTTGATGTGCTCTAGTCACTACTGCTTCTTGTGCAGTGTTACTTGGAACCTCAGTCATGATGTATTTAGTTGTTGATGTGCTCTAGTCACTACTGCTTCTTGTGCAATGTTACTTTGAACCTCTGTCATGATGTATTTAGTTGTTGGTGTGCTCTAGTCACTACTGCTTGTTGTGCAGTGTTACTTGGAACCTCTGTCATGATGTATTTAGTTGTTCGTGTGCTCTAGTCACTACTGCTTCTTGTGCAGTGTTACTTGGAACCTCTGTCATGATGTATTTAGTTGATGATGTGCTCTAGTCACTACTGCTTCTTGTGCAGTGTTACTTGGAACCTCTGTCATGATGTATTTAGTTGTTGGTGTGCTCTAGTCACTACCGCTTCTTGTGCACTGTTACTTGGAACCTCTGTCATGATGTATTTAGTTGTTGATGTGCTCTAGTCACTACTGCTTCTTGTGCAGTGTTACTTGGAACCTCTGTCATGATGTATTTAGTTGTTGGTGTGCTCTAGTCACTACTGCTTCTTGTGCAGTGGTACTTGGAACCTCTGTCATGATGTATTTAGTTGTTGGTGTGCTCTAGTCACTACTGCTTCTTGTGCACTGTTACTTGGAACCTTTGTCATGATGTATTTAGTTGTTGGTGTGCTCTAGTCACTACTGCTTCTTGTGCACTGTTACTTGGAACCTCTGTCATGATGTATTTAGTTGTTGGTGTGCTCTAGTCACTACTGCTTCTTGTGCACTGTTACTTGGAACCTCTGTCATGATGTATTTAGTTGCTGATGTGCTCTAGTCACTACTGCTTCTTGTGCACTGTTACTTGGAACCTCTGTCATGATGTATTTAGTTGTTGGTGTGCTCTAGTCACTACTGCTTCTTGTGCAGTGTTACTTGGAACCTCTGTCATGATGTATTTAGTTGTTGGTGTGCTCTAGTCACTACTGCTTCTTGTGCAGTGTTACTTGGAACCTCTGTCATGATGTATTTAGTTATTGGTGTGCTCTAGTCACTACTGCTTCTTGTGCAGTGTTACTTGGAACCTCTGTCATGATGTATTTAGTTGTTGATGTGCTCTAGTCACTACTGCTTCTTGTGCACTGTTACTTGGAACCTCTGTCATGATGTATTTAGTTGTTGGTGTGCCATAGTCACTACTGCTTCTTGTCATGTCTTGTTTATGTCTGGCTAGTCGTGTCTTGTTTATGTCTGGCTAGTCATGTCTTGTTTATGTCTGGCTAGTCATGTCTTGTTTATGCCTGGCTAGTCATGTCTTGTTTATGTCTGGCTAGTCATGTCTTGTTTATGTCTGGCTAGTCATGTCTTGTTTATGTCTGGCTAGTGATGTCTTTTTTATGTATGGCTAGTCATGTCTTGTTTATGTCTGGCTAGTCATGTCTTGTTTATGTCTGGCTAGTCATGTCTTGTTTATGTCTGGCTAGTGATGTCTTGTTTATGACTGGCTAGTCATGTCTTGTTTATGTCTGGCTAGTGATGTCTTGTTTATGCCTGGCTAGTCGTGTCTTGTTTATGCCTGGCTAGTCATGTCTTGTTTATGTCTGGCTAGTCATGTCTTGTTTATGTCTGGCTAGTCATGTCTTGTTTATGTCTGGCTAGTCATGTTTTGTTTATGCCTGGCTAGTGATGTCTTGTTTATGCCTGGCTAGTCATGTCTTGTTTATGTGTGGCTAGTCATGTCTTGTTTATGTCTGGCTAGTCATGTCTTGTTTATGCCTGGCTAGTCATGTTTTGTTTATGCCTGGCTAGTGATGTCTTGTTTATGCCTGGCTAGTCATGTCTTGTTTATGTCTGGCTAGTCATGTTTTGTTTATGTCTGGCTAGTCATGTCTTGTTTATGTATTAGGACATTATTGGCCCGAGATCTAAATTTATTTGCCTTGACGAGTTTTAAAAATATGTTTTGTGCTTTTATAAAAAAGTGCATGATTTTTCAGTTATCTGCCATACTATATGTATTAAGACGCATGTTAATATAGTGTTTTACATTTGTGGTATTCATTAAAGAATGATTTGGACAATGAACTGACACCTGACATAATATATTGAACTATTTATAATGCAGGTACATAAATATGACATAAAAGTAGATGTTGTGTTTTGAATGTGGCAATGTTGACATCTGTGGGGTAGACATTGTGTTTCGAATGTGGCAATGTTGACATCTAGACATTGTGTTTTGAATGTGGCAACGTTGACATCTATGGGGTAGACATTGTGTTTTGAATGTGGCAACGTTGACATCTATGGGGTAGACATTGTGTTTTGAATGTGGCAACGTTGACATCTATAGGGTGGACATTGTGTTTTGAATGTGGCAACGTTGACATCTATGGGGTAGACATTGTGTTTAGAATGTGGCAATGTTGACATCTATGGGGTAGAAATTGTGTTTTGAATGTGGCAATGTTGACATCTATGGGGTAGACATTGTGTTTTGAATGTGGCAATGTTGACATCTATGGGGTAGACATTGTGTTTAGAATGTGGCAATGTTGACATCTATGGGGTAGACAGTGTGTTTTGAATGTGGCAATGTTGACATCTATGGGGTAGACATCGTGTTTAGAATGTTGGCAATGTTGACATCTATGGGGTAGACATTGTGTTTAGAATGTGGCAATGTTGACATCTATGGGGTAGACATTGTGTTTAGAATGTGGCAATGTTGACATCTATTGGGTAGACATTGTGTTTTGACCACACCATTCCACGTAATGTATTGGCTGCAACAGGAAAATACCTTTGTTGAAACAGGTAGGAAATGTCTGATGTTCACGTTAATGTAACTCTTCAGCAAAGAAGGTAATCGGCCACTCACATGTTTTCATTGACAGAGAACATTTGGTGATGCGGTGCTGCCACCAGGTGACAATAAGTTGCACCCTCGAGTCCAGGCTACGATTTGTACACAACACCCATCTTTGGTGTCGCCCCATTCCATGCTGGTACTTCAGTGGCTCCATCAGTGGTCATTCTCAGAGGTTAGTCGAACATTTGTTAATGATAGAAATGTTGCAGAGTGAATGTTGAATAATGATCAGTTGTCTCAGTAATTTAGTAAAGTTTAACAAAGAGTAACCAGTAATAATAAAAAATGTGTGTCTAACCCCTGGAAACCATCAAAGACACATCAACACAAAAGTGTTATAGTCAAGCTTTAAATGGATAAGCACAATTAAATTTATCAACAAATGGATGGATATACTACATAGCTGCTGTATAGACTGAAAGGTGGTCATGTCTGTGCCATCAAATAATATTTGATATTTTGCAACATCTTTGTTTATTTTGTCAAAAGTGCACCTTTGGCTACAAACACAGTTGTTTCCTCCTACCATTAAATACCATTAAATAAAACAAAAGAGATTTTAACAAAATATTGTGTTCTATTTACCCAATTTTAAAACAACCACTTATTGACAAGATGACATTGTTTTGTCTCTACAGAGAGAGATGACATTGTTTTGTCTATACAGAGAGAGAGATGACATTGTTTTGTCTCTACAGAAAGAGATGACATTGTTTTGTCTCTACAGAGAGAGATGACATTGTTTTGTCTCTACAGAGAGATATGACATTGTTTTGTCTCTACAGAGAGAGATGACATTGTTTTGTCTCTACAGAGAGATATGACATTGTTTTGTCTCTACAGAGAGAGATGACATTGTTTTGTCTCTACAGAGAGAGATGACATTGTTTTGTCTATACAGAGAGAGATGACATCGTTTTAGTATATACAGAGAGAGATGACATTGTTTTGTCTCTACAGAGAGAGATGACATTGTTTTGTCTCTACAGAGAGAGATGACATTGTTTTGTCTCTACAGAGAGAGAGAGATGACATCGTTTTGTCTATACAGAGAGAGAAGACATTGTTTTGTCTCTACAGAGAGAGAGAGATGACATTGTTTTGTCTCTACAGAGAGAGAAGACTTTGTTTGTCTCTACAGAGAGAGAGATGACATCGTTTTGTCTCTACAGAGAGATATGACATTGTTTTGTCTCTACAGAGAGAGAGAGATGACATTGTTTTGTCTCTACAGAGAGAGAAGACTTTGTTTGTCTCTACAGAGAGAGAGATGACATCGTTTTGTCTCTACAGAGAGATATGACATTGTTTTGTCTCTACAGAGAGAGAGAGATGACATTGTTTTGTCTCTACAGAGAGAGATGACATTGTTTTGTCTCTACAGAGAGATATGACATTGTTTTGTCTCTACAGAGAGAGATTACATTGTTTTGTCTCTACAAAGAGAGACGACACTGTTTTGTCTCTACAGAGAGAGATGACATCGTTTTGTCTCTACAGAGAGAGATGACATTGTTTTGTCACTACAGAGAGAGATGACATTGTTTTGTCTATACAGAGAGAGATGACATTGTTTTGTTCTACAGAGAGATTACATTGTTTTATCTCTACAGAGAGAGATTACATTGTTTTGTCTCTGCAGAGAGACATGACATTGTTTTGTCTCTACAGAGAGACATGACATTGTTTTCTCTCTACAGAGAGAGATGACATTATTTTGTCTCTACAGAGAGAGATGACATTATTTTGTGTCTACAGAGAGAGATGACATTGTTTTGTCTATACAGAGAGAGATGACATTGTTGCATCTCTACAGAGAAAGAGTCAACATTATTTTGTCTCTAGAGAGAGGGAGGGAGAGAGAGATGACATTCTTTTGTCTCTACAGAGAGAGATGACATTGTTGTGTCTCTACAGAGAAAGAGTCGACATTCTTTTGTCTCTAGAGAGAGGGAGAGAGAGATGACATTGTTTTGTCTCTACAGAGAGAGATGACATTCTTTTGTTTCTACAGCGCTAGTTCACATTCTTTTGTCTCTACAGAGAGAGATGCAGCAAGCATGTTGTGCCCTCCGACCCCGAGCGTTCGACTCTCTCACATCACAAGTACAGAGGCTCACACAGCTCAGCCTCATTCTGGCCTCATCACCCATGGAAACAGGTAAACAACAGGAGCTGTCAGCCTCATTCTGGCCTCATCACCAGTGGCAACAAGTAAACAACAGGAGTTGTTAGCCTTATTGTGGCCTTGTCACCAATGGCAACAGGTAAACAGCAAGTGTGTTGGTACCTCTTAGATACTGGAAGTTTGATGATAGGACAAGTAAGATTGACAATTAGTGTCACATGTACGATCTGTCTTGTCACATGTATGGTCTCTCTAGTTACAAGTATGATCTGTCTTGTCACATGTATAATATGTCTTATCAAATGTATGATTTGTCTTATCACATATGTGATCTGTCGTGTCACATGTATGATCTGTCTTGTCACACGTATGATCTGTCTTGTCACAAGTATGATCTGTCTTGTTACAGGTGTGATCTGTCGTGTCACATGTATGATATATCTTGTTACATGTATGGTCTGTCTGGTCACATGTATGATCTGTCTTGTAACATGTGTGATCTGTCTTGTCACTTGTATGATATATCTTGTCACATGTGTGATCTGTGGTGATTGTGTCTCTGTGGTGATTGTGTCTCTGTGGTGGTTGTGTCTCTGTGGTGATTGTGTCTCTGTGGTGATTGTGTCTCTGTGGTGGTTGTGTCTCTGTGGTGGTTGTGTCTCTGTGGTGGTTGTGTCTCTGTGGTGATTGTGTCTCTGTGGTGATTGTGTCTCTGTGGTGGTTGTGTCTCTGTGGTGGTTGTGTCTCTGTGGTGATTGTGTCTCTGTGGTGATTGTGTCTCTGTGGTGGTTGTGTCTCTGTGGTGGTTGTGTCTCTGTGGTGATTGTGTCTCTGTGGTGGTTGTGTCTCTGTGGTGGTTGTGTCTCTGTGGTGGTTGTGTCTCTGTGGTGGTTGTGTCTCTGTGGTGGTTGTGTCTCTGTGGTGATTGTGTCTCTGTGGTGGTTGTGTCTCTGTGGTGGTTGTGTCTCTGTGGTGGTTGTGTCTCTGTGGTGATTGTGTCTCTGTGGTGATTGTGTCTCTGTGGTGGTTGTGTCTCTGTGGTGGTTGTGTCTCTGTGGTGATTGTGTCTCTGTGGTGGTTGTGTCTCTGTGGTGGTTGTGTCTCTGTGGTGATTGTGTCTCTGTGGTGGTTGTGTCTCTGTGGTGGTTGTGTCTCTGTGGTGATTGTGTCTCTGTGGTGATTGTGTCTCTGTGGTGATTGTGTCCCACAATGAACTGCTCGTTCTTTTGTTGATTCAGACCAGTGTCGCCACCTGTTGATGGAATGCCTCTCGCCAATGCTGAGTCGAGTTCGTCGAGGAACCTGTGGAACTACAGCTGCTGCCCTCTACCGGGTGTTCGTGGCATACTACGCTGTGCTTCGAGATAATGCGGAGTTGCAGACAGACATTGAGAGGTTGTACCACAGTGGTTGTGGTGGTTGTGGTGCCCGCAGTGGTTGTGGTACCTGTAGTGGTTGTGGTGGTTGTAGTGCATGTAGTGGTTGTGGTAGTTGTGGTGCCTGCAGTGGTTGTGGTGGTTGTAGTGGTTGTGGTGGTTGTAGTGCCTATAGTGGTTGTGGTGGTTGTGGTGCCCGCAGTGGTTGTGGTGGTTATAGTGCCTGTAGTGGTTGTGGTGCCTGTAGTGGTTGTGATGCCCACAGTGGTTGTGGTGGTTGTGGTGCCTGCAGGGGTTGTGGTAGTTGTGATGTCCGCAATGGTTGTGGTGCCCGCAATGGTTGTGGTGCCCATGGTGGTTGTAGTGCCTGCAGTGGTTGTGGTGCCCACAGTGGTTGTGGTGCCTGCTGTGGTTGTACCTGCAGTGGTTGTGGTGCCTGCAGTGATTGTTGTGCCTGCTGTGGTTGTACCTGCAGTGGTTGTGTTGCCTGCAGTGGTGGTTGTGCCTGCGGTGGTTGTGATGCCCGCAGTGGTTGTGGTGCCTGCGGTGGTTGTAGTCATAACTGTGTGACAGTCTTAGTGGGGATGATGTCTCACATGACAGTATACATTATTATCTTATTATTATGATAAAGTTATATATATATATGACCTCTGTGTGACCTTCATGAAATGATCCAGCACTCAGGGCTATCTCTGTGACAAGTTTTTGTTTTGTTATTTTAGGGCAACAGTCGAACTGCAGCAGACCTGTGCTACCCTCTCGTGGCACACCCTTGACTTCCTGCATCATCTAGAGAAGCTACAGCAGCAGCAGCTACAGCAGCAGCCACAGCAGCAGCAGCTACAACAGCAGCTGCAGCAGGACCAGCTGCCAAGCAGGCGAGTTATTGGACAACTTTAATTACTAAAGTTATTGAGAGTTTTTGATAGATTTTTTGTCAGAAGAAACCATCAATTTATATTTTGTTTGTCAGCTTCATTAATTGAAGTTACATGAATAATGTGGCAGAATATGACTTCCTATATACCTATACCATATACACCTGTAATAAGCAAATACTAAATGTAAATTAGATTGTTTATTTCAAATTTGAAATTACAAGTGGACCCAATATCACAATCACACACACTGACACAGTGAGGTCTGACATGTTGTTGTTCTCCTCCTCTTCCCTGTAGTCCAGGGTGAGGCTGGCACCAATATCACAATCACACACACTGACACAGTGAGGTCTGACATGTTGTTGCTCTCCTCCTTTTCCCTGTAGTCCAGGGTGAGGCTGGCACCAATATCACAATCACACACACTGACACAGTGAGGTCTGACATGTTGTTGCTCTCCTCCTTTTCCCTGTAGTCCAGGGTGAGGCTGGCACCAATATCACAATCACACACACTGACACAGTGAGGTCTGACATGTTGTTGCTCTCCTCCTTTTCCCTGTAGTCCTGGGTGAGGTTGGCACCAATACCGGTTGTCGATTTATGTTTCCCCTTCTTCATAACTGTTCTGTTTTACTACCGTCTCCACCAGTCGTCTCCACCCCCTCTGTCCCTCGCCTTCATTCTCCATTCCCTCTGTCCCTCGCCCTCATTCTCCATTCCCCTCTGTCCCTTGCCCTCATTCTCCATTCCCCTCTGTCCCTCGCCCTCATTCTCCATTCCCCTCTGTCCCTCGCCCTCATTCTCCATTCCCCTCTGTCCCTCGCCCTCATTCTCCATTCCCCTCTGTCCCTCGCCCTCATTCTCCTTTCCCCTCTGTCCCTCACCCTCATTCTCCATTCCCCTCTGTTCCTCACCCTCATCTCCACTCCCCTCTGTCCCTCGCCCTCATTCTCCATTCCCCTCTGTCCCTCGCCCTCATCTCCATTCCCCTCCCACTCCCACCAAATTTAATTTATTAATTGTTATATTGTTATATGATGTAGAGTTTAACAAGCTTTATTGTTCACTCATGTTTAGTCTGTCAGCAACAAAACATAGCATGCTGGAAACTAGAGAGTGACCTTCACACCTCCCATTCTGTTTCTTTGTCCTTTGCCTTCACACCTCCCATTCTGTTTCCCTGTCCTGTGACCTTCACGCCTCCCATTCTGTTTTTCTGTCATGTGACCTTCACACCTCCCATTCTGTTTCTCTGGCATGTGACCTTCAAGCCTCCAATTATGTTTCTCTGTCATGTGACCTTCAAGCCTCCCATTATGTTTCTCTGTCATGTGACCTTCACACCTTCCATTCTGTTTTTCTGTCATGTGACCTTCACACCTCCCATTCTGTTTCTCTGTCATGTGACCTTCAAGCCTCCCATTATGTTTCTCTGTCATGTGATCTTCACACCTCCCATTCTGTTTCTCTGTCATGTGACATTCACACCTCCCATTCTGTTTCTCTGTCCTGTGACCTTCAAGCCTCCCATTATGTTTCTATGTCATGTGACCTTCACACCTCCCATTCTGTTTCTCTGTCCTGCGACCTTCACACCTCCCATTCTGTTTCTCTGTCCTGTGACCTTCACACCTCCCATTCTGTTTCTCGGTCCTGTGACCTTCACACCTCCCATTCTGTTTCTCTGTCCTGTGACCTTCACACCTCCCATTCTGTTTCTCTGTCGTGTGACCTTCACACTTCCCATTCTGTTTCTCTGTCCTTTGACCTTCACACCTCCCATTATGTTTCTCTGCCCTGTGACCTTCACACCTCCCATTCTGTCTCTGTCCTGTGACCTTCACACTTTCCATTTTGTTTCTCTGTCCTGTGACCTTCACACTTCCCATTCTGTTTCTCTGTCCTGTGACCTTCACACCTCCCATTCTGTTTCTGTCCTGTGACCTTCACACCTCCCATTCTGTTTCTCTGTCCTGTGACCTTCACACTTCCCATTCTGTTTCTCTGTCCTGTGACCTTCACACCTCCCATTCTGTTTCTCTGTCCTGTGACCTTCACACCTCCCATTATGTTTCTCTGTCCTGTGACCTTCACACTTCCCATTTTGTTTCTCTGTCCTGTGACCTTCACACCTCCCATTATGTTTCTCTGTCCTGTGACCTTCACACTTCCCATTTTGTTTCTCTGTCCTGTGACCTTCACACTTTCCATTCTGTTTCTCTGTCCTGTTACATGGCTCTCTGTGGCGCAGCAATGATTGTTATGTCTTAATTGGAGATTAATCTGATTTGGAAAGAACACCTGTCTGATATGGAATAGAGTAACAGTAGGCAATATGAACATCTGGGGTATTACACTGCAGGTCGTAGGCAGTTTATTTTCTGTATAAGTTTGACCACAAATGATTAGGACTGTGATTATAATACTTCTGAAAAGCAATATTACGATGATTATAGTGTTTACTATTGTGATCACCTTCAGATTGTCATTACTTTATCATTATGTTTACAGCACTTCAGAAAAGCAATTACCGTTATGATTACACAATGGTAATTAACCTAATGGTAATTAACATAGTGGTAGTCAAGCTGCATTACAAATTCCTTTTCGATTAGTAACAATCACAATTACATCTATAACTTTGATTGCAATTACATCAATTACATAACTTTTATTGCAATTACATAAATTACATGACTTTGATTGCAGTTACATCAATTATACATAACTTTGATTGCAATTACATTAATTTATTGACCAAAGCTGGCACATGAGGTTTTTAAGGATATTGCCATCTATAATGATTAAATATCTTACTATTACTAGTGTCTTCACTAGAATGACTTTATTCTTGCTTCCAGAGATATAGTCCTGCGAGTGTTATCTGCGTTGGTTGCGGGAGTTCTTGAAGTGATCCACCAGATGGCGCTACATGACCTCCGCCATCAGCTGCGCATCATTGAGATGGCAGCCAGGCAGTTGCAGATACAACCTCTGGTACGTTTTCGTTGAATTATATCTGGTCAAAAATAATTTAATAGTCTGCCCGACGATTTCACCAAAACTAAATTACATATTTGTATAGACGAGTTAACATGTCATAGTAGATACTAGATAGAATACATTAGTATAGATGATTTATCATGTCATAGTAGATACTAGATAGATTAAATTTTTTGCCAAAGGCATCTGAAACAAGACAAGCAAAAATTTTAATGAAAAAGAGAAGTTTTATATATGCTTTAAAAACATACAATTGACTGATGCAATGATTTTACTGGACTTCTATGAAAGAGAACAGTACAACAATATTTCACAATTTTAGTAGATTTAATAAGATTTAACAAGATTGTCATCCCAAACAACAAGTTCCAGATGGCAAGTGGACAAGGAAGCCATTGGCTTATCGAGAGTCCAACAATTTTCTCATCTATGTGTAGCCTGTCCTTATCAAATATCTGTCAATTCTATTTTTAAACATATTCACAATACTAGCATTAACATAATCATTTGGCAGTTTGTTCCATTCATTTATCACCTTCTGTGAGAAAGAGTACTTTCTCATGTCCAACCTACACTGCTCCTTATCTAATGCTGCTTTGTGTCCTCTGGTTCTACTGCCTTCCTTAAGTTTGAAGAACATATTCCTATCAACATCCTCATAACCATTCACTATTTTAAACACTTCTATTTGGTCTCCTCTTAGTCTCCTGGTCTCTAGTGTTGTCAAACTACATTGTAATAAGTGACTTTCGTAACTAAGGTCTCTCAATTCTGGAATCATTTTAGTTGCTCTTTGTTGTATTCTTTCTAGCTTGTCTATGTCCTTTTTACGATATG
This sequence comes from Lamellibrachia satsuma, assembly GCA_033239005.1. Taxonomy (NCBI): domain Eukaryota; kingdom Metazoa; phylum Annelida; class Polychaeta; order Sabellida; family Siboglinidae; genus Lamellibrachia; species Lamellibrachia satsuma. The sequence goes on from BSQZ01000109.1 coordinate 933,295, forward strand.
GCCTCCATGCTTGAATACAATATTCCAAATGTGGTCTAACTATTGCTTTCTACAGGGGTACAATTAGCTGTTTCTCCTTATACATGATAGTTCTCCTAATTAGCCCTACAATTTGATTTCCGTTTGAAGCAGCAATCCCACATTGCTCTGAAACTTTCATGTCAGCACTAAATGTTACTCCTAAGTCCTTTTCTTGTGTGGTTCTACCTAGTACAGCATCCCCCATTTTATATTCCTCGTCCATGTTTCCATATCCTATGTGTATACATTTACACTTCCCAAAATTGAATAATATTTGCCATTTTTCTGATCATTTAACGAATTTATCTAGATCATCCTGTAAACTTTGTTTATCTGTATCATTAGTAACCTTTCTGAATATTTTTGTGTCATCTGCAAATTTGAGTACTTTGCTAGATATGTCATCTTCCAAATCATTTATATATATATTAAAAACAGTATAGGGCCTAATACTGATCCCTGTGGTACCCCACTCAAAACAGATTTCCAGTTTGAAATCCCACCATCTACTATTACTCTCTGTTTTCTGTGTGTAAGCCACTTTTCTACCCAGCTGATTGCATCATTACCTATGCCATGGGCTTTTAGTTTAAGTAACAATCTTTGATGTGGCACTTTATCAAAAGCTTTCTGAAAATCTAAGTAGACAACATCCACTGGTGACCCGTCATCTACCCACTTTATAATTTCTTCAAAAAAACAAAAGAGACTGGTTAGACATGACCTTGCTTTTAGGAATCCATGTTGAGATGTATTTATTAATTTGTTTCACAAGGAATTCCACCATGTGGTATCTAATTAATGTTTTGAGCAATTTACATACAACTGATGTTAAACTCACTGGTCTGTAATTTTCTGGCTTGTTCCTCGATCCCTTCTTAAATAGCGACGTAATATTTGCTTCTTTCCATTCTGAAGAAACTATTCCTTCTCGCTAGATTAAACAGTTTTGCAAGTGGTGTACTAATTTGCACAACAATTTCCTTAAGCAGTTTTGATGTTATCGCATCAACTCCAGGTGATTTATTATCTGTCGTCTTCTTAATTTTCTGTGCTATCATTTCAGGAGTTACAAATAATTGCCCTAAATGTTCTGATTTATTGCCCTCAAATTTAGTAAATGGAACTGGAATTGAACTGATATCTTTTATGATAAAAACTGAGCTGAAATACTCATTCAGGACCTCTGCCATTTGAAACCTGTCTCAAATTATGTTTCCCCTGTTGTTTTCCAGTGGACCAACCTTATCTCGAACTTTCTGTTTACTCCTTACATAAGCATAGAAACTCTTTTTTATATTACCTGCCAATTTTTGTGTTCTTTTAGATTTTCTAATTTCAGTTGTAGCTAGGTTAAGTGCCTCTTTGTAATTTGCATAGTCTTCATCCTTTCTGATACGCCTATAAACCCTCCACATAGTTTGCTTAAACACTATTTTTCTAATAGCTTCTTTTGACAAGTGTTTCTTTCTAGACCGTTTTTCTTGTTTTATCAAGGGAGCAAATTTATCGATGATACTCTCAATTTCATATTTTAGAATATTCCAACATTCAGTTGCCTTCTTATTCATCAGCATGTTATTCCAATCTAGCTTTGCTAAGTATTTTCTCATATCTTTATAGTTACCTTTGTGGAAGTTTCTCCTATACGTTTTTTTATTTTTACTTTCTGATTTTACATTAATGTCAAAATGTATTTGATTGTGGTCACTGTTACCCAATGGTTCATATATTTTTACATTGTCCACTAATTCTTTTTGTGATGATAAAACTATATCTAATACATTTTCTCCCCTGGTTGGTTCTACCATGTGCTGAGTAAGGAAGCTATCCTGAATTAAAAATAGAAATTGTTTGTCCTCACCCCATGTACTCTCTAGAGATTTCCATTGTATGTGTCCATGGTTAAAATCTCCCATTATGATACATTCCCCTTTACTAACTTCCTTTATAGCATTTTGTATTTTTGTGTTATCCTCTTCGTTTATGTTTGGACTTCGGTAAACTAATCCAATAGTTAATTTTGAATTTCCTGAAACTATTTTGCACCAAACAGCTTCAACGTAATCTGCTTCCCTTTCTAATTTTATTTCATAAGCCTGAATAGATTCTTTAACATATAAAATAACTCCCCCTCCCCTTCTTCATATTCGATCTCTACTAAACATTATGTATCCTGTCAGTCCTAATTCAGCATCTGTTATGTCTGTGGCCCATGATTCGGTAATACCAATTATGTGAGGGTCAGTATCTTCTACCGTAATGTTTAATTTGTTTTTCTTATTTTCTATACTCCTAGCATTTAAACACACGCATCTATAACCTGCTTCAGACATGTTTTTTGGACATTCTGTTATTGGTTTATCTGTACTAGTGGCCTCTTGTCCTGCTTGAGGCATCTCAAGCCCGTCCTTCATATACATATCAGCCCTTCCAACAAATATACTTTACTTACTTAGTCCTCTTCGTGCCCGGTGGCACATAAGGCATCAACAAGAGAGCACCACTGCTGTCGGTCTGCAGCCCATTTGGTGTTCCATGTCAGGTCGCATTCTTTCATCTCCTCCTCCACTGTTCGTCTCCATGTTTCTTTTGGGCGACCACGTCTCCTTTTACCATCTGCTGTCCAGCGTAAGGCTGTCTTGGGCAGTGCGCCAGGTGACATTCGGCACACGTGTCCAAGCCATCTCCATCTTCTCTTCTTTATCTGTGTGGCCAAGGATGTTGCATCTGTTTTGCGGTGCAGCTCTTCATTAGTGATGGTGTTGGGCCAAAATACTCCTAGGATCTTCCGTAGACACCTGTTTTGGAAGGTCTCAAGCTTGTGTGCTAGCTTGGCTTTCAGTTTCCAGCACTCGGAGCCGTAGAGAAGTACACTGAGAACATTACTATTGTACAGTCTCAGTTTTGTTTCCAATCTCAGTTGCTTGGATTTCCAGATGGGCTTCAGCATAGCGAAGGTCTGACTTGCCTTTCTGATCCTAGCCGTGGCATCTTTTGCAGAGTCTCCATCTGTTGTGATTTTGCTTCCCAGGTATGCAAAGTCCTGAACGTCTTCCAAAGCCTCACTGTTGTTTATGTTGTTTAGGGTGATGGGGTTATCTGTCTTGTTGTTGATCCTCATCAGTTTGGTTTATGCTGTGTTGAGCTTTAACCCAATATGTGGTGCTGTTGTTGTGAGTTCGTCCATCGTTTCTTGCATGTCCTTGTGTCTGCTAGACAGCAGTCCAATGTCATATTGTGCCTGCTAGACAGCAGTCCAATGTCATATTGTGCCTGCTAGACAGCAGTCCAATGTTATCTTGTGCCTGCTAGACAGCAGTCCAATGTCATCTGTATAGTCCAGGTCTTCCAAGATCGAGGTAAGTGTCCATCTGATGCCTGATTCCATTTTTGGTGATTTGTATCATTAGCCAGTCAGTGGCAAGGGTGAAAAGAAATGGTGAGAGAATGCATCCCTGTTTTACTCCGGATTTTACGCTAAAGCTGTCTGACATGTGACTGTTACAGGCGACTTGACACTGGATGTCTGTGTAAAGTATCTTGATCACATTTACCATCTTCTGTGGGATCCCGTAGTGATGTAGTATTCTCCACAAAGATTCTCTATGATGGCTGTCAAAGGCCTTTTCAAAGTCAATGAAGGCAATGTAGATCGTACTGTTCCATTCTGTGCTTTGTTCCAAAATCTGCCGTAGCGTGAAAATGTGGTCGATGCATGACTTGCCTCTTCTGAATCCAACTTGTTCCTGGCGGAGAATTGTATCAATAGCTGCTGATATTCTCTTCAGGATTATGCAGCTGAAAATCTTGCATGTCATTGATAACAAGGTTATGCCCCGCCAGTTGTTACAGTTCCCCAAGTCGCCCTTCTTTGGTAGCTTGATAATTGTGCCTGTCTTCCAATCATCTGGTGTGTCTTCTTCATCCCATATTCTCTGGAAGATCTGGCAGAGGATTCTGGGTGTCTCTTGTTCATCTGCTTTCAGCATTTCTGCGCAGACACTGTCGCTTCCTGATGCTTTTACATTCTTCTGGCCTTTAATGGATTCTGTGGCTTCTGCTTCTGTGATTTGGTCGAGGTTGATTTCAAGATCATCTGCTGCCTCCGGGATGTCTGCAAGTCTGGGTGGATCTGCACGATTGAGAACCTGTTGGAAATGCTCCTTCCATCTCTCTATCTTCTCTTTCTCCACTGTGATGATCTTTCCATCTGCATCTTTCAGTGGGAGATTCTGGTTTGGACTTGTATCTCCTTTCAGCTTCTTGGTTATTTGGTAGAGTGACTTCATATCCTTTCTTCTTGCTGCTGCTTCTGCGTCTTCTGCGAGGTTTTCAATGTAAGTTCGTTTGTCTTCTCTGGTACTCCGTTTTACTTCTTTGTCTTTTTGTAAGTATTCTCTTGAAAGTCTTTCTTTGAGTCTTTGGGACTTTGTGGTGAGCAGCTTTTTCTTTATTCCTTTCCTTTGGTCTATTTTGTCCCAAGTTGATGTGGAAATTCACTGCTCTTTCTTTGCTCTTCTGTAGCCTAGCACTGCTTTCCCTGCTAGCTCCATGGCCATGTTGAAACTGTGTATAGTCATCTCTGTTTCCTCCTGCAGAATACCAAAACTGTTCTTCAGAGCAATTGTGAACTGTTGCTTGGTTTCTGGGTTTTGTAGCTTGACGATATCAAAACATTGTTTCTTCTTCTCTCCTGTCTTTGCCTTTCTCAGTTTCAGTGCAGGTTTCCCTATCAACAGGTTGTGGTCGCTGTCAACACCAGCTAGTCTCCTTGTTTTGACGTCTTGTAGAGAGCGTCTCATTTTCCATTTACAAGGATGTGATCTATTTGACTCTCAGTTCTGCTGTCTGGGGATCTCCATGTCAGCTTATGTATTGTCTTATGTTGGAGGAGTGTCCCTCCAATCACGAGGTCATTCTCCCCACATATGTCACACAATCTGCTGCCGTTATCAGTCATTGTACTTGTTCCGTGTTCGCCCATGATCCTTTCCCTGTTAGTGTTGTCGCTCCCAACTCGTGCATTGAAATCTCCAAGAACCACTAGTACGTCATGTTTGGGGATGTCTTCCAAAATTTACTGAAGATTGTCATAGAAGTTGTCTTTTTCTTCTTTTTCTGCTTCCTCTGTAGGTACGTAACAGGATACCACTGAGAGTTTAATAAATCTGGACTTAAATCTAGCATAAAGAAGTCGTTCAGTTATTAGTTTCCATTCAAGAAGAGTGTTACCTTTCTCCTTCTGGATGACGAGGGCTACTCCCTGTCTATGCTGGTTGTCCTCTCTGCCTGACCACAGTATGGTGTCTCCTGTCGCCAGTTGTCATTTTCCAGCTCCAGTCCATCTAGCCTCCATGATACCTAGAAGGCTGATTTTGTATTGGTGCATTTCCTGGAGAACCTGTGCCAGTCTTCCTGTCTGATATAGTGTTCTCACATTCCAGCATCAGATGTAGATAAAAGTTTTGGGTGTAAGGATATCCGCCATCGCCATCGTCAACTTCCCCACAAATCCACAAAACCAACTTCCTCTTCCCTACATATCTTCTCGACTAGCATGTTAATTGCCATCCCCCGACAATTTTGATATCTATGACCCCTCCTTCCTATTACTGGTAAATCCCTGACAGTATTACCGGCTCCCCTTTCCTTCGATCCATTTGTCTTCCCTCCCATTTCTTTCCTTCTCGTCTCCTTTCGCCCCATCTCCCTACGTCCTGTCTCCTTACATCCTGTCTCCCTACGACCTGTCACCTTACCTCCTCTCAGCCTCCTCCCAGGCTGAGGTGGGCTCTCCCTAGCATCTCTCTCGTCATCTTCCCCCACTTTATCATCTACTGTCCCCCCACCAGAACAACTGGCGCAACCCACCTGCTCCCTTCCCACCACTGCCACAACGAGCAGCCTCAGCTGTTCTAACTCCACCTCAAGTTCCTTCATCCTCGTACATCCCCTACACTCTAAAACTATCCACCTGAACCTCAGCCCAGGACTTCTCGCACCCGGACTTGACGAAGTCCACCCAGTTACGACAACTGTTGCATATTAAATGCCTGGTGGCCTTTACCTGCCGTTTGCATGGCGCCATCACAAAATTTAGACATGATCTGATTGCTACGTTAGCCTTGAATAAGGCTGTTTTTGTGTTCAAAAGAACACTTTAGGCTAATACACTTGCTAACTATGTCTTTTCTACTGAGCTTGCACGAGCAAAGAAAAAGCCTGTCACCTGTGTAACACTGTGTAAACAAAACAACGAAGTCAGTGTAAACCAACTTGCGCTAAAATCCTGCTGTTAATTCCTTTTTACGGAAATCGTTTACTACAACTATGTCAGATATTATGCCATCCTAAATAAAAATAATGATAAATAATAAAAGTATGTGTGACGTTTAGGTGATACTACAAGTGCTGTCACTGGTGTTGAGAAGCAGCAGTGATGTCTGTCGCCATGGCGACTGGACATTTGGCATCACAGTGTTGCGTGTACTGCGATGTTTGCTGCAGCACCACAACATGCAAGGGCACTGTGACAGTGAGTCGCCTCTTCACATACTTAGTGTTGGTCATTTAATCAAATAATATGTTTTCAAAAGAAATGTAATTAAAATTTAAATATTTTACATAATATATCCAAATTCTTTTTTCATGTTAAAAAACATACTTACAAATATGCATTAAAAAAGGTAAACATAAATAAGTGAATTTCTATGTTTAAGAGCTTCTATTTTCATTATTCAAATTTAAGGCAGTTTATTAAGGAATCAAAGTATTTGATCTCATTTATATATGACTGACAAGGTTCCTGTACATTTATATATGACTGACAAGGTTCCTGTACATTTATATATGACTGACAAGGTTCCTGTACATTTATATATAAATGACAAGGTTCCTGTACATTTATATATAAATGACAAGGTTCCTGTACATCTATATATGACTGACAAGGTTCCTGTACATTTATATATGACTGACAAGGTTCCTGTACATTTATATATGACTGACAATGTTCCTGTACATTTATATATGACTGACAAGGTTCCTATACATTTATATATGACTGACAAGGTTCCTGTACATTTATATTTGACTGACAAGGTTCCTGTACATTTATATATGACTGACAAGGTTCCTGTACATTTATATATGACTGACAAGGTTCCTGTACATTTATATATGACTGACAAGGTTCCTATACATTTATATATGACTGACAAGGTTCCTGTACATTTATATATGACTGACAAGGTTCCTGTACATTTATATATGACTGACAAGGTTCCTATACATTTATATATGACTGACAAGGTTCCTATACATTTATATATGACTGACAAGGTTCCTGTACATTTATATATGACTGACAAGGTTCCTGTACATTTATATATGACTGACAAGGTTCCTGTACATTTATATATGACTGACAAGGTTCCTGTACATTTATATATGACTGACAAGGTTCCTGTACATTTATATATGACTGACAAGGTTCCGGTACATTTATATATGACTGACAAGGTTCCTATACATTTATATATGACTGACAAGGTTCCTGTACATTTATATATGACTAACAAGGTTCCTGTACATTTATATATGACTGACAAGGTTCCTATACATTTATATATGACTGACAAGGTTCCTATACATTTATATATGACTGACAAGGTTCCTGTACATTTATATATGACTGACAAGGTTCCTATACATTTATATATGACTGACAATGTTCCTGTACATTTATATATGACTGACAAGGTTCCTATACATTTATATATGACTGACAAGGTTCCTGTACATTTATATATGACTGACAAGGTTCCTGTACATTTATATATGACTGACAAGGTTCCTGTACATTTATATAAGACTGACAAGGTTCCTGTACATTTATATATGACTGACAAGGTTCCTATACATTTATATATGACTGACAAGGTTCCTGTACATTTATATATGACTGACAAGGTTCCTGTACATTTATATATGACTGACAAGGTTCCTATACATTTATATATGACTGACAAGGTTCCTATACATTTATATATGACTGACAATGTTCCTGTACATTTATATATGACTGACAAGGTTCCTGTACATTTATATATGACTGACAAGGTTCCTGTACATTTATATATGACTGACAAGGTTCCTGTACATTTATATATGACTGACAAGGTTCCTGTACATTTATATATGACTGACAAGGTTCCTATACATTTATATATGACTGACAAGGTTCCTGTACATTTATATATGACTGACAAGGTTCCTGTACATTTATATATGACTGACAAGGTTCCTATACATTTATATATGACTGACAAGGTTCCTATACATTTATATATGACTGACAAGGTTCCTGTACATTTATATATGACTGACAAGGTTCCTATACATTTATATATGACTGACAATGTTCCTGTACATTTATATATGACTGACAAGGTTCCTATACATTTATATATGACTGACAATGTTCCTGTACATTTATATATGACTGACAAGGTTCCTATACATTTATATATGATTGACAAGGTTCCTGTACATTTATATATGACTGACAAGGTTCCTGTACATTTATATATGACTGACAAGGTTCCTGTACATTTATATATGACTGACAAGGTTCCTGTACATTTATATATGACTGACAAGGTTCATATACATTTATATATGACTGACAATGTTCCTGTACATTTATATATGACTGACAAGGTTCCTGTACATTTATATATGACTGACAAGGTTCCTAGACATTTATATATGACTGACAAGGTTCCTGTACATTTATATATGACTGACAAGGTTCCTGTACATTTATATATGACTGACAAGGTTCCTATACATTTATATATGACTAACAAGGTTCCTATGCATTTATATTTGACTGACAAGGTTCCTGTACATTTATATATGACTGACAAGGTTCCTGTACATTTATATATGACTGACAAGGTTCCTATACATTTATATATGACTGACAAGGTTCCTATACATTTATATATGACTGACAAGGTTCCTGTACATTTATATATGACTGACAAGGTTCCTGTACATTTATATATGACTGACAAGGTTCCTATACATTTATATATGACTGACAATGTTCCTGTACATTTATAGTACATTTATAGTGCATACATATATGACTGACAAGGTTCCTGTACATTTATATATGACTGACAAGGTTCCTGTATATTTATATATAACTGACAAGGTTCCTATACATTTATATATGACTGACAAGGTTCCTGTACATTTATAGTGCGCACATATATGACTGACAAGGTTCCTGTACATTTATATATGACTGACAAGGTTTGTGTATATTTATATATAACTGACAAGGTTCCTATACATTTATATATGACTGACAAGGTTCCTATACATTTATATATGACTGACAAGGTTCCTGTACATTTATATATGACTGACAAGGTTCCTGTACATTTATATATGACTGACAAGGTTCCTGTATATTTATATATAACTGACAAGGTTCCTATACATTTATATATGACTGACAATGTTCCTGTACATTTATAGTACATTTATAGTGCATACATATATGACTGACAAGGTTCCTGTACATTTATATTTGACTGACAAGGTTCTTATACATTTATGTATGACTGCCAAGGTTCCTATAAGTTTGAACATTTTATTTGTTTGTGCCATTCTAGTAACTATATTAACTACTGATTGTAAATGTATGTAGTACATATGATATTATGTTTCAGTACTTGGTGATGTACTACATTGTATGATGACAGAATACACAGATATTGATGTGCGTGAGCGGGCTCGCTTCTACTACCTACTCGTGTGTAGTCTTGCACCAAACAAGGCAAGTCTGATGCAAGGATTATGTTTTTAAATAAATTATTAACATATTCTTGGAATTAGTTTTTTATTGAGATGTTTGATTGAACAGTCATTTGTAAGATGATTGCTAAATGTATATAACTGGTGCATTAGGCTTATTGTAGTTGTGCGGCTTACTGTGATTGTTGTAATTTACTGTTATTATTGTGACTTACTGTGATTGTTGTAATTTACTGTTATTATTGTGACTTACTGTGATTGTTGTAATTTACTGTTATTATTGTGACTTACTGTGATTGTTGTAATTTACTGTTATTATTGTGACTTACTGTGATTGTTGTAATTTACTGTTATTATTGTGACTTACTGTAATTGTTGTAATTTACTGTTATTATTGTGACTTACTGTGATTGTTGTAATTTACTGTTATTATTGTGACTTACTGTGATTGTTGTAATTTACTGTTATTATTGTGACTTACTGTGATTGTTGTAATTTACTGTTATTATTGTGACTTACTGTAAATGTTGTAATTTACTGTTATTATTGTGACTTACTGTGATTGTTGTAATTTACTGTTATTATTGTGACTTACTGTGATTGTTGTAATTTACTGTTATTATTGTGACTTACTGTGATTGTTGTAATTTACTGTTATTATTATGGCTTACTGTGATTGTTGTAATTTACTGTTATTATTGTGACTTACTGTAAATGTTGTAATTTACTGTTATTATTGTGACTTAGTGTGATTGTTGTAATTTACTGTTATTATTGTGACTTACTGTGATTGTTGTAATTTACTCTTATTATTATGACTTACTGTGATTGTTGTAATTTACTGTTATTATTGTGACTTACTGTGATTGTTGTGATTTACTGTTATTATTGTGACTTACTGTGATTGTTGTAATTTACTGTGATTGTTGTAATTTACTGTTATTATTGTGACTTACTGTGATTGTTGTAATTTACTGTTACTATTGTGACTTACTGTGATTGTTGTAATTTACTGTTATTATTGTGACTTTCTGTGATTGTTGTGATTTACTGTTATTATTGTGACTTACTGTGATTGTTGTAATTTACTGTTATTATTGTGACTTACTGTGATTGTTGTAATTTACTGTTACTATTGTGACTTACTGTGATTGTTGTAATTTACTGTTATTATTGTGACTTTCTGTGATTGTTGTGATTTACTGTTATTATTGTGACTTAGTGTGATTGTTGTAATTTACTGTTAATGTTGTGAATTACTGTAATTGCCATGAATTACTGCAAATGTGACTTCCTGTAATTGTTGTGATTTACTGTAAACATTGTGACTTACTGTAAATATGTTGATCCATTGTAATTGTTGTAACTTATTGTAAATGATGTGACTTAACTGTAATTGTTGTGACTTAGTGTAATTGTTGTGACTTATTGTAATCATGCCATGTGACATGTAGGTGAGTGAGATCTTGTCAAGACCTGTCACCGTCCAACGAGACCTCAGCACTGGTCATCTGGCAGACATCGTGTCAGGTCAGACGCAGTCTACAGCTCCTAATTATCATAAGTACTTTGTGGTCAATGTCAGACCTAACAAACAACACAGTTTTAATTCATTTGGTGTTTTTTTCCAGTCAGACTTATTCATTGCAGAGATAATAATAATACATAATTCATTGCAGAGATAATAATAATACATAATTCATTGCAGAGATAATAATAATACATAATTCATTGCAGAGATAATAATAATACATAATACATTTCCCAGTAAAAAGCAACTCAAATACTCTAAATTAAGAAAGAAAAATGTGCACATACAGACATCTGTACATGGATATGTCTGCACATACAGACATCTGTACATGAATATGTCTGCACATACAGACATCTGTACATGGATATGTCTGCACATACAGACATCTGTACATGGATATGTCTGCACATAGATATGTTTTATTACTGATTGCAAATATTTTCACACACATCACAGATTTTTGTGAAGCAGTTTTTAAATAATAATAATAAAACTACTGATGTTTCATTGTTGAAGAAGATGAAGGGCTTGGGCTCATTGGGATTTCTTTCTGTGTGCCTTCCAGAAAGCAATTATCCTCCAAGTGTCCGGGCTGTGACAGTCTTGCTGAAACCTTTACTTAAACTCACACAGTAAGTGGCTCCTGGAAATATCAGCCATAACACTGGCTTTTACATCTGAATCTTCTTCTTGTTTTCATAATTAATTCACAATATAACAGTAGCACGAATGCTAAGTTGTGCTGGTGCAAACATTACTTGGAAATAGTTTTCTATGCTTTGCTACACTGAACTATTTTCTATGTGGCTGATGTTGTTACACAATGAACGCATGGATACATTGGACAGGTAATGGAAAATGTTCAAAGCACTTAAGGTACCCTCCTAAAGTACATATATTGAGTGAACTACTCGGTAAAGAAAGTTTTTTATAAATATAGAGAAGAAAATATATTCTCTGATTCATTTGTTCTGATTCATGGGAAAAGACCCCAGTGGTAGGCCAGTTTCTTGGCCATGATCTTTCAGCATGAATAAAAAAATGTTATATTAACTGACAAATAAATCAACATTTATATTTTGTGATATGCACAGTGCTGGTAAAAAAGCTAAGTATTAGCAGTTAACTCTGCATGACTTGATTCCACCATAGGTGTGCGCAGACAATGGAAGATAGACAGACAGAAGGAGACCAGCCCCAGGATACAGGTAGGTGTGTCGCCACCTAGAGGATACAGGTAGGTGTGTCGCCACCTAGAGGATACAGGTAGGTGTGGCCCCACCTAGAGGACACAGGTAGGTGTGGCCCCACCTAGAGGATACAGGTAGGTGTGTCGCCACCTAGAGGATACAGGTAGGTGTGGCCCCACCTAGAGGATACAGGTAGGTGTGTCGCCACCTAGAGGATACAGGTAGGTGTGGCCCCACCTAGAGGACACAGGTAGGTGTGGCCCCACCTAGAGGATACAGGTAGGTGTGTCGCCACCTAGAGGATACAGGTAGGTGTGGCCCCACCTAGAGGATACAGGTAGGTGTGGCCCCACCTAGAGGATACAGGTAGGTGTGTCGCCACCTAGAGGATACAGGTAGGTGTGTCGCCACCTAGAGGATACAGGTAGGTGTGTCGCCACCTAGAGGATACAGGTAGGTGTGGCCCCACCTAGAGGATACAGGTAGGTGTGGCCCCACCTAGAGGATACAGGTAGGTGTGGCCCCACCTAGAGGATACAGGTAGGTGTGTCGCCACCTAGAGGATACAGGTAGGTGTGTCACCACCTAGAGGACACAGGTAGGTGTGGCCCCCACCTAGAGGACACAGGTAGGTGTGGCCCCACCTAGAGGATACAGGTAGGTGTGGCCCCACCTAGAAGATACAGATAGGTGGGCCCCACCTAGAGGATACAGATAGGTGGGCCCCACCTAGAGGATACAGGTAGGTGTGGCCCCACCTAGAGGATACAGGTAGGTGTAGCTCCACCTAGAGGATACAGGTAGGTGTGGCCCCACCTAGAGGACACAGGTAGGTGTGGCCCCACCTAGAGGATACAGGTAGGTGTGGCCCCACCTAGAGGATACAGGTAGGTGTGGCCCTACCTAGAGGATACAGGTAGGTGTGGCCCCCACCTAGAGAATACAGGTAGGTGTGGCCCCACCTAGAGGATACAGGTAGGTGTGGCCCCCACCTGGAGGATACAGGTAGGTGTGGCCCCACCTAGAGGATATAGGTAGGTGTGGCCCCACCTAGAGAATACAGGTAGGTGTGGCCCCCACCTAGAGGATACAGGTAGGTGTGGCCCCACCTAGAGGATACAGGTAGGTGTGGCCCCCACCTAGAGGATACAGGTAGGTGTAGCCCCACCTAGAGGATACAGGTAGGTGTGGCCCCACCTAGAGGATACAGGTAGGTGTGGCCCCCACCTAGAGGATACAGGAAGGTGTAGCCCCACCTAGAGGATACAGGTAGGTGTAGCCCCACCTAGAGGATACAGGTAGGTGTAGCCCCACCTAGAGGATACAGGTAGGTGTGGCCCCACCTAGAGGATACAGGTAGGTGTGGCCCCCACCTAGAGGATACAGGTAGGTGTGGCCCCACCTAGAGGATACAGGTAGGTGTGGCCCCACCTAGAGGACACAGCTAGGTGTGGCCCCCACCTAAAGGATACAGGTAGGTGTGGCCCCACCTAGAGGACAAAGCTAGGTGTGGCCCCACCTAGGGGATATAGGTAGGTGTGACCCACCTAGAGGATACAGGTAGGTGTGGCCCCACCTAGAGGATACAGGTAGGTGTGGCCCCTCCAAAACATTTCACATAAAGCCACTGAGATTGTTATAAAGCCTGGTAGCTGAGTAGATAACATGAAGTTTTATTTTGGCATATATTAAAAGTTGGTATTTCCCCAAAGTCATTACATGAACATTCAGTGACAAATTGGTTGTTAATAAACAACGTTCCAGACCTGGTTCATCAGGTTAATGGGCCTTTATGGCAACCTTTTGGTACTGTTTTATGTTTTCTCACACACTTAGAATTAAAGCTTAAAACACAACAGTTCAACGATTGTCTTTTAATTAATACATAAATTATAGAACCAAAAACCTACAAAACGAATCACTCTTGAAGAGAAGCTGACTTGTATGTTGAAGTTATCTTAATTAGTTTTGCTCCAGAATTTGTATTTTATTCAGAGTTGCTGGTTCATTATTTGGACTTTCTCGACACAAATACGAGTCATCGCAAGAAAGACATCTACTTTGACATCACATTTGTAAGCATTGCAACTAATGTAGTTTATGGCAGGACATATTTTCAACTAATTTTTCACATTTTTTTTTTAATGTAAATAAAAAATAACTAATCGACATAGAAGTTTGTACCACCATCAGCCACATGATGCATTGAACCTTCTCTTTCACCACCATCAGCCACATGATGCATTGAACCTTCTCTTTCACCACCATCAGCCACATGATGCATTGGACCTTCTCTTTCACCACCATCAGCCACATGATGCATTGGACCTTCTCTTTCACCACCATCAACCACATAGTGCATTGAACCTTCTCTTTCATCACCATCAGCCACATGATGCATTGAACCTTCTCTTTCACCACCATCAACCACATGATGCATTGGACCTTCTCTTTCACCACCATCAGCCACATGATGCATTGAACCTTCTCTTTCACCACCATCAGCCACATGATGCATTGGACCTTCTCTTTCACCACCATCAACCACATGATGCATCGAACCTTCTCTTTCACCACCATCAGCCACATGATGCATTGAACCTTCTCTTTCACCACCATCAGCCACATGATGCATTGAACCTTCTCTTTCACCACCATCAGCCACATGATGCCTTGAACCTTCTCTTTCACCACCATCAGCCACATGATGCATTGAACCTTCTCTTTCACCACCATCAGCCACATGATGCATTGAACCTTCTCTTTCATCACCATCAGCCACATGAGGCATTGAACCTTCTCTTTCACCACCATCAACCACATAGTGCATTGAACCTTCTCTTTCATCACCATCAGCCACATGATGCTTTGAACCTTCTCTTTCACAGTCACCATTTTGTTTTTTGAGGTGTTTTGCCTATATGGTCAGTATGTCCCCTAGACTGACCACCAGCCAGACTTTGAGGCGGTCTACTCTTTGGTTCTACAGTTCAGCACACAATCTGCCTTTGCTGCCATCAAAGGTGAGAGGAAATGGCTTCTTTTGTATTCTTGGTTCGTTCCAAGTGGTTCATATCAATAGACTCTAAGGGGTGTGATAGAATGTTAGACTAGACTCTACAGGGTGTGGTAGAATGTTAGACTAGATTCTACAGGGTGTGGTAGAATGTTAGACTAGACTCTACAGGGTGTGGTAGAATGTTAGACTAGATTCTAAGGGGTGTGGTAGAATGCTGGACTAGACTCTAAGAGGTGTGGTAGAATGTTAGATTAGACTCTAAGGGGTGTGGTAGAATTTTGGACTAGAGTCTAAGGGGTGTGATAGAATGTTAGACTAGACTCTAAGGGGTGTGGTAGAATGTTAGACTAGATTCTAAGGGGTGTGGTAGAATGCTGGACTACACTCTAAGGGGTGTGGTAGAATGTTAGGCTAGACTCTAAGGGGTGTGATAGAATGTTGGATTAGACTCTAAGGGGTGTGGCAGAATGTTAGATTAGACTCTAAGGGATGTGGTAGAATGTTAGACTAGACTCTAAGGTGTGTGGTAGACTGTTAGACTAGACTCTAAGGTGTGTGGTAGAATGTTAGACTAGAATCTAAGGGGTATGATAGAATGAAACTGCATATATGAGCATGAAATAATAGACATTGACAGGGTTTGAGTGCTGAAATTATATGGTTAGAGTCAGAATTAACATTTTGGTCTCGTCACCTGCTGTAAGGTAAAGGTAAGAATTATACCGGACATGTTACTTAAGCAGTGTCTAAGTCAGCAGTTATAATAATCAAAATGTTGTATGTTTCCAGATGTTCAGATGCCCTTTCTTAGTCGTGATGTCACTGCTGGAAAAACAGGTATTTCCCACATTGGATAACTAGATGTGTGTGAACAGGTAACACACGCAAGTTGTTGTGACAACCGTATAAATGACTTAGTTAACCAATCAAAGAAAAAACATTCAGCCAACAACATAAACCAGCTGATAATCAGCCAGTGAACCAAACAAACCAACTGAAATTATAATCAGTGGACCAGATTAATCAGCTAATGAACCAACCAATCAACCATCTAGACTGTGAGTTTCATCAACCAACCAATAAACCAAACTGTGAGCCAACTGTTAAAGCAAATGAACCAACCATGTTATCTGCCAAACTGACCAGAACACTAAATGACCAGTCAAGATATATAAACTTATATGACAACTGGTGATCCATGTAACCAGTATCACTGATCTGTTGCTCCAGGAAGTCACAACATTGAAGCCTAGAGTCAGTAGCAACTGGTGATCCATGTGGCCAGTATCACTGATCTGTTGCTCCAGGAAGTCACAACATTGAAGCCTACAGTCAGTAGCAACTGGTGATCCATGTGGCCAGTATCACTGATCTGTTGCTCCAGGAAGTCACAACATTGAAGCCTAGAGTCAGTAGCAACTGGTGATCCATGTGGCCAGTATCACTGATCTGTTGCTCCAGGAAGTCACAACATTGAAGCCTAGAGTCAGTAGCAACTGGTGATCCATGTGGCCAGTATCACTGATCTGTTGCTTCAGGAAGTCACAACATTGAAGCCTAGAGTCAGTAGCAACTGGTGATCCATGTGGCCAGTATCACTGATCTGTTGCTTCAGGAAGTCACAACATTGAAGCCTTAGAGTCAGTAGCAACTGGCGATCCATGTAACCAGTATCACTGATCTATTGCTCCAGGAAGTCACAACATTGAAGCCTAGAGTCAGTAGCAACTGGCAATCCATGTAACCAGTATCACTGATCTGTTGCTCCAGGAAGTCACAACATTGAAGCCTAGAGTCAGTAGCAACTGGTGATCCATGTGGCCAGTATCACTGATCTGTTGCTCCAGGAAGTCACAACATTGAAGCCTACAGTCAGTAGCAACTGGTGATCCATATGGCCAGTATCACTGATCTGTTGCTCCAGGAAGTCACAACATTGAAGCCTAGAGTCAGTAGCAACTGGTGATCCATGTGGCCAGTATCACTGATCTGTTGCTCCAGGAAGTCACAACATTGAAGCCTAGAGTCAGTAGCAACTGGTGATCCATGTGGCCAGTATCACTGATCTGTTGCTTCAGGAAGTCACAACATTGAAGCCTAGAGTCAGTAGCAACTGGTGATCCATGTGGCCAGTATCACTGATCTGTTGCTTCAGGAAGTCACAACATTGAAGCCTTAGAGTCAGTAGCAACTGGCGATCCATGTAACCAGTATCACTGATCTATTGCTCCAGGAAGTCACAACATTGAAGCCTAGAGTCAGTAGCAACTGGCAATCCATGTAACCAGTATCACTGATCTGTTGCTCCAGGAAGTCACAACATTGAAGCCTAGAGTCAGTAGCAACTGGTGATCCATGTGGCCAGTATCACTGATCTGTTGCTTCAGGAAGTCACAACATTGAAGCCTAGAGTCAGTAGCAACTGGCGATCCATGTAACCGGTATCACTGATCTGTTGCTCCAGGAAGTCACAACATTGAAGCCTAGAGTCAGTAGCAACTGGCAATCCATGTAACCGGTATCACTGATCTGTTGCTCCAGGAAGTCACAACATTGAAGCCTAGAGTCAGTAGCAACTGGTGATCCATGTAACCGGTATCACTGATCTGTTGCTCCAGGAAGTCACGATATTGAAGCCTAGAGTCAGTAGCAACTGGTGATCTGTTGCTTCAGGAAGTCACAACATTGAAGCCTTAGAGTCAGTAGCAACTGGCGATCCATGTAACCAGTATCACTGATCTGTTGCTCCAGGAAGTCACAACATTGAAGCCTAGAGTCAGTAGCAACTGGTGATTCATGTGGCCAGTATCACTGATCTGTTGCTTCAGGAAGTCACAACATTGAAGCCTAGAGTCAGTAGCAACTGGTGATCCATGTGGCCAGTATTACTGATCTGTTGCTTCAGGAAGTCACAACATTGAAGCCTTAGAGTCAGTAGCAACTGGCAATCCATGTAACCAGTATCACTGATCTATTGCTCCAGGAAGTCACAACATTGAAGCCTAGAGTCAGTAGCAACTGGTGATCCATGTAACCAGTATCACTGATCTGTTGCTCCAGGAAGTCACAATATTGAAGCCTAGAGTCAGTAGCAACTGGTGATCCATGTAACCAGTATCACTGATCTATTGCTCCAGGAAGTCACAACATTGAAGCCTAGAGTCAGTAGCAACTGGCAATCCATGTAACCAGTATCACTGATCTGTTGCTCCAGGAAGTCGACTGATCCCAGTAGAACTTTGCCCCGAGGAGACAACCCCGGCTGAGCTGACTGTGTCGTAAGTGCAGAAAATTTCTCAATCTCTGCAGGTATTAAAAACTGAACACATGTCAGTTTAACTTTTAAACAAGACCATGACTAGTGTCACCCCAAGTCCACAAGACCATGACTAATCTCATCCCAAGTTCACCAGACCATGAAAAGTCTCACTCCAAATCCACCATACCATGATCACCCCAGTTCCACCAGACCATGACCAGTGTCACCCAAAGTATGCCAGACCATTACCAGTCTCACCCCAAGTCAATCAGACAATGACCAGTTTCACCCCAAGTCCACCATGCCATGACAAGTCTCACCCCAATTCCACCAGACCATGACCAGCCTGATTCCAAGTCCACCAGACCATGTCCAGTCTGATTCCAAGTCCACCAGACCATGACCAGTCTGATTCCCAGTACATCAGACCATGTCCAGTCCACTGTATTTGCCCTTCTGTTGCAGTGCTACATTCCTTGGGCCTGACGGCCGGACGTATCAATGTCTGCTGGACCCGGTCTCTGTCCAGCTCTCACACCTCATGTGTCCACTGCCTTGTCCAACACACTGGTCAGTTGCTACACTCCAGCCATTATTTGACCAACTGTGGGCCATGATGACCGACTCCTCAGCAAACAGGTGGGTGTGATGACAGGTGGCTGGACCTTGCTCTTTGACACATGGTCGTCACCCTCAGGCCACCATTGGACACTTGTGTCACCAAATAACTGAACTCTATCAGATAGATGCGCGTTTTGAAATATGTGTACCTTGCTATGTATGCGAGAATAAATTACAAATACTAAATATTAATCAAAGATACTATAGTAAATATGTTTACCTTGCTATGTATGCGAGAAGTAAATTACAAATACTAAATATTAATCAAAGATACTATAGTAAATATGTTTACCTTGCTATGTATGCAAGAAGTAAATTACAAATACTAAATATTAATCAAAGATACTATAGTAAACAAGATGGATAACTCATGCAGAAACCCATTAAACGAGATAAAGTATGCGCTGGAGCGTCACATCCGCCATTTTAGCAAGCAACGTCGTGTGAGTATGTACAGACATACCAGTATATACACTTGTATCTGACACAGCTCACTCGTGGAACCCGAATACAGGCTGTTTTTCATTTCACTACTTGTTCTTGCATTAACGTTTCTTTTTAACACAACACTTTTTTTAAAACTACTTCAGTTATTATGTTCGTAGTTAACACAAATATGTTTATATCTTTGTGCA
The DNA here is from genome assembly GCA_033239005.1 of Lamellibrachia satsuma. NCBI lineage: Eukaryota > Metazoa > Annelida > Polychaeta > Sabellida > Siboglinidae > Lamellibrachia > Lamellibrachia satsuma. The sequence continues at coordinate 953,408 of BSQZ01000109.1, forward strand.
TAATGTAAACAATGATTAATTAAAGGTTGTGTTTTATTGTAGATCAAAGTAACCATACAAATGAAAACTAACTTACAACTTTAATTCCAGTCATATACCTGCCCGTTCTCAGTTAAAAGGTTTATTATAAGTCTATACCATCATTTACACAAATTATTTGTTAAAATCATTATCCTAAAAATATCAGTGATATACTTGTACATGTAAATATTGGGTATATTAAAAATTAGAAACACACACTCAATATATTGTCAGGCCACTTGAAGGATGGAAGAACTTACTTGGCTCAGTTATCATAATTTGATGTTCATAAATCAATAGGATAGTTATAAAATATGTATAGCTACACGTTATAATAAGACACTGCAGGTAACGAGATATTTTCTTCGAGCTATTTTTTTGCCCAAACTGTAGAGTGGGTCTTACTGAGAACCCCAGGTTACATACAATATGGCCCCCATTTTGAACAAATACTGGCAAATTTAGAATCGGTGCCATGCTTTATTGAACAAAGATCATTATAATTCATGTAAAAACATATTCAGTATACAATCTATTACATAACTGGCAGAAAAAAATGTTTTTTTGGTAACTTCAGAAAAAAAAACTTATTGTTTGGCAACAAATACCTTATGTAACTTTCAAGCTGTTTGTTATTTTGATAGTGTGTTCTACCTGCAGAATTGATTAAGCAAGTGAATTATTGGGGGACTCAGCAGCAACATTCTGAATACAAGATAGTATAATTACTTCAAGAGATATCCTTCTTCCAAATGTTCTACCTGTAGAATTGATTAAGCAAGTGCATTATTGGGGGACTCAGCAGCAACATTCTGAATACAAGATAGTATAATTACTTCAAGAGATATCCTTCTTCCAAATGTTCTACCTGCAGAATTGATTAAGCAAGTGAATTATTGGGGGACTCAGCAGCAACATTCTGAATACAAGATAGTATAATTACTTCAAGAGATATCCTTCTTCCAAATGTTCTACCTGTAGAATTGATCAAGCAAGTGAATTATTGGGGGACTCAACAGCAAAATTCTGAATACAACACAGCATAATTACTTCCAGAGATATCGTTCTTTCAAATGTTCTACCTGTAATATTGATCAAGCAAGTGAATTACTTGCGACTCAGCAGCAACATTCTGAATACAGCACAGCATAATTACTTCCAGAGATATCCTTCTTCCAAATGTTCTACCTGTAGAATTGATCAAGCAAGTGAATTATTGGGGACTCAACAGCAACATTCCAAATACAACACAGCATAATTACTTCCAGAGATATCCTTCTTCCAAATGTTCTACCTGTAGAATTGATCAAGTATGTGAATTATTGGGGGACTCTGCAGTAACATTCCAAATACAACACAGCATAATTACTTCCAGAGATATCCTTCTTCCAAATGTTCTACCTGTAGAATTGATCAAGCAAGTGAATTATTGGGGGACTCGGCAGCAACATTCCAAATACAACACAGCATAATTACTTCCAGAGATATCCTTCTTCCAAATGTTCTACCTGTAGAATTGATCAAGCAAGTGAATTATTGGGGACTCAGCAGTAACATTCTGAATACAGCACAGCATAATTACTTCCAGAGATATCCTTCTTCCAAATGTTCTACCTGTAGAATTGATCAAGCAAGTGAATTATTGGGGGACTCGGCAGCAACATTCCAAATACAACACAGCATAATTACTTCCAGAGATATCCTTCTTCCAAATGTTCTACCTGTAGAATTGATCAAGCAAGTGAATTATTGGGGACTCTGCAGTAACATTCTGAATACAGCACAGCATAATTACTTCCAGAGATATCCTTCTTCCAAATGTTCTACCTGTAGAATTGATCAAGCAAGTGAATTATTGGGGGACTCGGCAGCAACATTCCAAATACAACACAGCATAATTACTTCCAGAGATATCCTTCTTCCAAATGTTCTACCTGTAGAATTGATCAAGTATGTGAATTATTGGGGGACTCTGCAGTAACATTCCAAATACAACACAGCATAATTACTTCCAGAGATATCCTTCTTCCAAATGTTCTACCTGTAGAATTGATCAAGCAAGTGAATTATTGGGGGACTCGGCAGCAACATTCCAAATACAACACAGCATAATTACTTCCAGAGATATCCTTCTTCCAAATGTTCTACCTGTAGAATTGATCAAGTATGTGAATTATTGGGGGACTCTGCAGTAACATTCCAAATACAACACAGCATAATTACTTCCAGAGATATCCTTCTTTCAAATGTTCTACCTGTAGAATTGATCACTTCACTTCACTTCACTTTCCCATAACCCGTAAGGATCGTTGAGGCACCATTGATGACTTTCTAACCAGCTCTCTCCACGTTTCCCTGTTCTCTACAGCCCTCTGGGAGTCAGCGAACTCCATTCCTGTCCACTCTTTGATGTTGTCTTCCCACCTCTTCTTCTGTCTACCTCTTCGTCTCCCCCCTCTTACGGTACCTTGCAAGATAGTCTTTGCAAGGCCAGATGATCGTGATACATGACCGTACCACTTCAGTTTACGCTTCTTAACTGTTGTAAGAAGGTCGTCATATGGTCCGATGGCTTGTTTGATCTTGTTACGGACAGCATCGTTAGTAACATGGTCTTTGTATGATATGTGCAAGATCTTCCGGAAGCATCTCATTTCCATGGCTTGTATCCTCTTCTGTAGATCTGCTGAGAGGGTCCATGTTTCACAAGCGTACAGAAAGATGGACATGACAAGGGAGCGCATCAGCCTTATTTTCGAACTGACCGTGATGTTTCTGTCGTTCCATAAGGGTTTCAACCTTGTTAGTGCTGCTGTTGTCTGTGCAATCCTTGCAAGTATCTCCGGTTTGGAACCCTCATCTGTGATAATTGATCCCAAGTACCTGAAGCTTGTTACTGCCTCAAGTCTCTGTCCATTAACTTTGACCTCTGTGCTGATGCCTTGTGTGCTGTTTGTCATCAGTTTGGTCTTTTCGGCTCTGATCTCCATGCCGTATGATGAAGATGTTTTCTCAAAGCGCTCCACTAAATTGACTAGTTCTTGTTCATCTCCTGCTAGGCCGTCGATGTCGTCAGCAAAACGAAGGTTGGTGATTGTCCTGCCTCCAATGCTGACAGTGCCTTGATGGTTTTCTAAAGCATCAGTCATTATCCTTTCCAGAAAAATGTTGAAGAGCGTTGGTGATAGTAGGCATCCTTGTCGAACTCCAACAGTTCTCGAAACCAGTCTCCTATGCTGCTGTTGAAGGTTACTGCACTGGTGGCATTGTCATATAGGTGTTCTATGGTTCGGACAAGCTTGGAGCCAATGTTGTACTTCCTCATGATTGCCCATAGGGCCGCATGCCATACCTTATCAAAGGCCTTCTTGAAATCTATAAAGACATGATACAGGCTTTGCTGATGTTGAAGGTGTTTCTCGCAAAGGATTCTAAGGTTGAAGATCTGTTCAATGGTGCTCCGTCCTGCTCGAAAACCCACTTGTTCTTCAGCGATAATCTCTTCTGCCTGGGGTTTGAGTCTGTTGAGTAGTATCTTCAATATGACTTTGCTCGGGTGGCTGATGAGGCTGATTGTTCTGTAGTTTTGGCACATCTGTAGGTTGCCTTTCTTGGGAAGTGTGATGATCAGTGACTGAGTCCATGGGGTGGGCCATTCTCCTGTCTGCCAGATCTTGTTGCAGATTGTTGTAAGTGTGGTAATCAAGGCTTCTCCCCCAGCTTGAACCAGTTCTGCTGGTATGTTATCAATTCCAGCTGACTTTCCTTTTTTCAGAGACTTTACTGCAACCTCCATTTTCTCACGAAGAATGGGGTAGTCGTCCTCTTCAGTAGTCTGTGGACAGTTTAGTACTACTGGGTCTCCGTTGGTGTTGTGGCTGTACAATTCTGAGCAGTATTCTGTCCATCGATTGAGGATCTGCTGTTCTTCTGTCAGGCATTTCCCTGATTTGTCTTGGATAGTGGTAGTTATCCCTTTCTTCACTGATGTCAGGTCTTTCACTATTTGATAAGCCTTCTTGCTGTTGTTCTTGCTCAAGCTGTCTTCCATTTCACAGCACTGTTCTGCTATCCAGTTATCTTTTGCTCTTCTCATATCTTGTTTGATCTTCTTGTTGACTTCTCTGTATTTTGCTGCACCTTCAGGATCACATTTTGTCACAAAGATCTAGGATGTCTTCTGTGACCCATGGTTTCTTTGTCCGACGGTGTTTTCCAAGGATCTCGCTGGCTGTGTCGGTCACTATTTTGTTGAAGGTGTTGGTCAGCAAGTTCACATCGGTATATTTGTTATCCAGTATGATAAGTGGTGCAAATTTCCCACCTATCATTGCTTTGAATGCTTCTGCTACATCAGGATCCTTAAGTTTCTCGATGTCAAATTTTATTCTTGTTGGCTTTGGTTTGCTGATCCTCTTCAGGCGAATGTGGAAGGTTGTCATCAGCAAGTCGTGATCACTTCCGATATCTGCTCCTGGAAAGCTTCGTGTCCTGGCAATGTTCACTCCTGTATGAAAGCGCCGTTTCACCAAGATGTAGTCGATCTGATTGTGATGTTTTCCATCTGGGCTGTGCCAGGTCCATCTTCTAGATGTTTTGTGTGGGCCAAATGTGTTAGCCAGCATCAGCTCATTGTACATTGCAAATTCGAGGAGCCTGTGAATTGATCAAGCATGTGAATTATTGGGGGACTCAGCAGTAACATTCTGAATACAACACAGCATAATTACTTCCAGAGATATCCTTCTTCCAAATGTTCTACCTGTAGAATTGATCAAGCAAGTGAATTATTGGGGACTCAACAGCAACATTCCAAATACAACACAGCATAATTACTTCCAGAGATATCCTTCTTCCAAATGTTCTACCTGTAGAATTGATCAAGCAAGTGAATTATTGGGGACTCAGCAGTAACATTCTGAATACAGCACAGCATAATTACTTCCAGAGATATCCTTCTTCCAAATGTTCTACCTGTAGAATTGATCAAGCAAGTGAATTATTGGGGACTCAGCAGTAACATTCTGAATACAACACAGCATAATTACTTCCAGAGATATCCTTCTTCCAAATGGTTTACAGTAACCAGGACATGCATATGGGTACTTGTTAAGAAGTCTGGGTGGTTTACAGTAATCAGGACTAGCTGATTGAACAACCGACCAGTGAACTAGCTGATGGAACAACTGGCCAGTGAACTAGCTGATGGAACAACTGACCAGTGAACTAGCTGATGGAACAACTGACCAGTGAACTAGCTGATGGAACAGCTGACCAGTGAACTAGCTGATGGAACAACTAACCAGTGAACTAGATGATGGAACAACTGACCAGTGAATAAGCTGATGGAACAACTGACTAGTGAACTAGATGATGGAACAACTGGCCAGTGAACTAGCTGATGGAACAACTGGCCAGTGAACTAGATGATGGAACAACTGACCAGTGAACTAGCTGATGGAATAACCGTAACAAATGATTTGAAAGTTGTAATAGTCATAATATTTTAGACATACTGCATAATTGCAATCAACAGCCTGCTGTACTGACAATTTCATTTTCTTGGGTAAGTTCCATCTTAACTCAGAATTATCCTTTAGAGGCTTCTCATGTATAGATAATTGTTTCAGTGGATAGGTCACCTTGAACAAAGTAGAAACAGCACCCCACTTCAGTCAGTTTTTGGTTTCCTTAAAATTCCTTGTTTGTGAATTGGTCTATTTCAAAATGTTCTGAACAGATACAATTGAGTCCTGCTCAGTAGGTCTTGTCTCCTTGTGTTCTGCGCCCAATGTTGACACCTGCCAAGAAGATTTAAAGAATAATAATTATTTATAATGAACATAAAATAGTATAATTCAATTACATGTCACTTACTGTAGACATTTAGGGTATTCAACTTATTTTGGGAAAACTTTTAAACAAGTAAAAGAATATAATCTATCGTTATCCTTTCATTATTGTCAATTTACTAATCAAGTTTAATCTAAACATGTCTACACAGATTTAGTCCATCAGCTAAGGCAATACTTAAGTTTAATCTAAACACGTCTACACAGATTCAGTCCATCAGCTAAGGCAATACTTAAGTTTAATCTAAACATGTCTACACAGATTCAGTCCATCAGCTAAGGCAATACTTAAGTTTAATCTAAACACGTCTACACAGATTCAGTCAATCAGCTAAGGCAATACTTAAGTTTAATCTAAACAGGTCTACACAGATTCAGTCCATCAGCTAAGGCAATACTTAAGTTTAATCTAAACATGTCTACACAGATTCAGTCCATCAGCTAAGGCAATACTTAAGTTTAATCTAAACACGTCTACACAGATTCAGTCCATCAGCTAAGGCAATACTTAAGTTTAATCTAAACAGGTCTACACAGATTCAGTCCATCAGCTAAGGCAATACTTAAGTTTAATCTAAACAGGTCTACAGATTCAGTCCATCAGCTAAGGCAATACTTAAGTTTAATCTAAACAGGTCTACACAGATTCAGTCCATCAGCTAAGGCAATACTTAAGAATGCCTCACTTTTTGTCAGTTATTATTATTATTATTATTATTATTATTATTATTCACTTACAATTTGGAAATATAAAATCTAAACAAGCATATATTACTACTGGTGTCCCGCAAGGGTCGACATTAGGACCTTTGTCGTTCATTATATACATTAATGACTTACAAATTGCTAGTGACCTTTTCATCTTCATAACTTATGCTGACGATACAACCCTAACCAGTACATTAGATGTCTTTAATCGACCTGGTGACTTAAATAACAATATAAACGAAGAAGTAAACAAGATATGTGACTGGCTTAATGTAAACAAACTTGCTCTAAAGCTATGATTTTTCATATGCCACAAAAGAAAGTAGAAAAGCCTGTGCTATTAGTATATGGAACTGTAATTGAATATGTAAATAACTTAAACTTTTTAGGTATCACATTAAATAATCACTTGAACTGGCAGCCACATAAACAAAGTATCACATTAAATAATCACTTGGACTGGGACAGCCACATAAACAAAGTATCACATTAAGTAATCACTTGGACTAGGACAGCCACATAAACAAAGTATCACGTTAAATAATCACTTGGACTAGGACAGCCACATAAACAAAGTAGCACATTAAGTAATCACTTGGACTGGGACAGCCACATAAACAAAGTATCACATTAAATAATCACTTGGACTGGGACAGCCACATAAACAAAGTATCACATTAAATAATCACTTGGACTGGGACAGCCACATAAACAAAGTATCACATTAAATAATCACTTGGACTGGGACAGCCACATAAACAAAGTATCACATTAAATAATCACTTGGACTGGGACAGCCACATAAACAAAGTATCACATTAAATAATCACTTGGACTGGGACAGCCACATAAACAAAGTACCACATTAAATAATCACTTGGACTGGGACAGCCACATAAACAAAGTAGCACATTAAGTAATCACTTGGACTGGGACAGTCACATAAACAAAGTAGCACATTAAGTAATCACTTGGACTGGGACAGTCACATAAACAAAGTAGCACATTAAGTAATCACCTGGACTGGGACAGAGACATAAACAAAGTATCACATTAAGTAATCACTTGGACTGGGACAGTCACATAAACAAAGTATCACATTAAGTAATCACTTGGACTGGGACAGTCACATAAACAAAGTAGCACATTAAGTAATCACTTGGACTGGGACAGCCACATAAACAAAGTATCACATTAAGTAATCACTTGGACTGGGACAGCCACATAAACAAAGTATCACATTAAGTAATCACTTGGACTGGGACAGTCACATAAACAAAGTATCACATTAAGTAATCACTTGTACAATTCTATCATATTACCTCATATAAATTATGGTACATTGGCTTGGGAGTATCAGTTATGGTATATTGGCTTGGGGGTATCAAACGCAATGCATATTTATACTTCAGAAAAGCAGTTAGAATAATCATGTTAAGTAAATATAATGCACACGCTGTTCCTATTTATAAAGAACTCAAATTAATAAAGGTCAGTAACATCTACAAGAACTTAAATTTTATCATAAATTAATAAATCAATCAATCCTTTATTCCAACACACAATTATGAGACAATAAATGACAAGTTACTAATAAAATATGCCACAAAAGTGGCAAAAATAAATAAACAACTACCTGAATATTTTTTATTATATACCTTATACTAACACTTATGAAATACATCAATATGACACACGAGACAAAAATCGCTTATTTATGTCAAGAGTAATCATGTTTTCGCAAACAAATGTATTAGATACAGCATGATTAGAACTGTTAACAATAGTCCAAATGATATTACTGACTAAGTCCATACTCATAGTCTATATGGTTTCTCCAGTTACATAGATTTAACAAGATTGCCATCTCAAACAACAAGTTCCAGATGGCAAGTGGACAAGGAAGCCATTGGCTTATCGAGAGTCCAACAATTTTCTCATCTATGTGTAGCCCGCCCTTATCAGATATCTGTCAATTCTATTTTTAAACATATTCACACTACTAGCATTAACACAATCGTTTGGCAGTTTGCTCCATTCATTTATCACCCTCTGTGAGAATGAGTACTTTCTCATGTCCAACCTACACTGCTCCTTAACTAATGCTGCTTTGTGTCCTCTGGTTCTACTGCCTTCTTTAAGTTTGAAGAACATATTCATATCAACATCCTCATAACCATTTACTATTTTAAACACTTCTATTTGGTCTCCTCTTAGTCTCCTGGTCTATAGTGTTGTCAAACCACATTGTAATAAGCGACTTTCGTAACTAAGGTCTCTCAATTCTGGAATCATCTTAGTTGCTCTTCGTTGTATTCTTTCTAGCTTATCTATGTCCTTTTTATGATATGGCCTCCATGCTTGAATACAATATTTCAAATGTGGTCTAACTAATGCTTTGTACAGGGGTACAGTTAGCTGTTTCTCCTTATACATGATAGTTCTCCTAATTAGCCCTACAATTTGATTTCGTTTTGAAGCAGCAATCCCACATTGCTCTGAAACTTTCATTTCACTAAATGTTACTCCTAAGTCCTTTTCTTGTGTGGTTCTACCTAGTACAGCATCCCCCATTTTATATTCTTCGTCCATGTTTCCATGTCCTATGTGTATACATTTACACTTCCAAAAATTTAATAACATTTGCCATTTAACTAATTTATTTAGATCATCCTGTAAACTTTGTTTATCTGTATCATTAGTAACCTTTCTGAATACTTTTGTGTCATCTGCAAATTTGAGTACTTTGCTAGATATGTCATCTTCCAAATCATTTATATATATTAAAAACAGTATAGGGCCTAATACTGATCCCTGTGGTACCCCACTCAAAACCGATTTCCAGTTTGAAATCTCACCATCTACTATTACTCTCTGTCTTCTGTGTGTAAGCCACTTTTCTATCCAGTTGATTACATCATTACCTATGCCATGGGCATTTAGTTTAAGTAACAATCTTTGATGTGGCACTTTATCGAAAGCTTTCTGAAAATCTAAGTAGACAACATCCACTGGTGACCCGTCATCTACCCACTTTGTAACAATATCTTGTTGGTAATTATAAATACAATTGTACCAAGCAAAATAGTTACATTGGCCAAAATCAGGGAGGCATACGTGTATAGTTATTTATTTGTGTAATTAATATATATATATATATATATATATATATATAATATATACCTATATGTATACAAGCACATTCGTGTACATATATGCATACCTATGGCTGCCTACAAGATACACCTACATATTAATTACACAAACAAATATTAATTACACAAATAAATAACTATACACGTAGGCCTCCCTGATTTTGGCAAATGTAATAATTTTGCTTGGTAGAGTTGTATTTATAATTACTAAGAAGATATTGTTACAAAGTGGGTAGATGACGGGTCACCAGTGGATGTTGTCTACTTAGATTTTCAGAAAGCTTTCTATAATTATATATATATATATATATATATATATATATATATATATATGATTATTATATAATTATAATCTTAGTACTTTTATTATTGCTATCACTTGTATTCTTAATTTTTAATATAATATTTTCAATTGCTTGACTAAACCAGTGGTGGCTCCCATGATAGCGACATACTCAATGTCTTAATGGGAGTCTCTGAGACCATTTATTTTTGTTTACTTTTGTTTATAAGTTGATTGTGTTACATTTACTTGGTCAAAATAAATGAGTCTGAGTCTAGGTCTGAGTCTGGTTCTGGGTCTGAGTTGAGTCTGGGACTGGGTCTGTGTTTGAGTTTGGGTCTGAGTCTGAGTCTGGGTCTGAGTCTGGGTCTGGTTATGGGTCTGAGTCTGGGTTTGATTCTGAGTCTGAGTACTGACTGGCAAACAAATGTTAAAACAACTACACATCAGAGTTTTCAGCACACTTAAACTACAGTATGTGTAACACACTCGTTGAGTAGACCTTTATACAAAGTCACTGGATGACAAAATACCTTAGAATAGCAATTATTTGCTGGAGGCACTACTACACTTAATTAGTACATTCAGTACCATTGGCATTGTATACTTAGATAGTAATGTATACTTAGATAGCATTGTATACTTATATAGCAATATTGCAAAAACATATTATTAATGATAGTTAGCTAGCTGAAGATTAAATTAAATTAATTAAAGGGCTAGATGTATGCACACTCCGGGGCTCCTGATGTTAGGGCAAGGCAGGGCTAGATGTATGCACACTCCGGGGCTCCTGATGTTAGGGCAAGGCAGGGCTAGATGTATGCCCACTCCGGGGCTCCTGAAGTTAGGGCAAGGCAGGGCTAGATGTATGCACACTCCGGGGCTCCTGATGTTAGGGCAAGGCAGGGCTAGATGTATGCACACTCCGGGGCTCCTGATGTTAGGGCAAGGCAGGGCTAGATGTATACACACTCCGGGGCTCCTGAAGTTAGGGCAAGGCAGGGCTAGATGTATGCCCACTCCGGGGCTCCTGATGTTAGGGCAAGGCAGGGCTAGATGTATGCACACTCCGGGGCTCCTGATGTTAGGGCAAGGCAGGGCTAGATGTATGCCCACTCCGGGGCTCCTGATGTTAGGGCAAGGCAGGGCTAGATGTATACACACTCCGGGGCTCCTGAAGTTAGGGCAAGGCAGGGCTAGATGTATGCCCACTCCGGGGCTCCTGATGTTAGGGCAAGGCAGGGCTAGATGTATACACACTCCGGGGCTCCTGAAGTTAGGGCAAGGCAGGGCTAGATGTATGCCCACTCCGGGGCTCCTGATGTTAGGGCAAGGCAGGGCTAGATGTATGCACACTCCGGAGCTCCTGATGTTAGGGCAAGGCAGGGCTAGATGTATGCACACTCCGGGGCTCCTGAAGTTAGGGCAAGGCAGGGCTAGATGTATGCACACTCCAGGGCTCCTGATGTTAGGGCAAGGCAGGGCTAGATGTATACACACTCCGGGGCTCCTGATGTTAGGGCAAGGCAGGGCTAGATGTATACACACTCCGGGGCTCCTGAAGTTAGGGCAAGGCAGGGCTAGATGTATGCACACTCCGGGGCTCCTGATGTTAGTGCAAGGCAGGGCTAGATGTATGCACACTCCGGGGCTCCTGATGTTAGGGCAAGGCAGGGCTAGATGTATGCACACTCCGGGGCTCCTGATGTTAGGGCAAGGCAGGGCTAGATGTATACACACTCCGGGGCTCCTGCGAGATATGCTTACTAAATTGGCAGACGAACGAACCTATTGGATCCCTCAGTGTTTGATGTCAGTAATCCATCTAGTTTACCAAATATCTTTGATATAAACAAAAGTGCCAACAAGTGTATGTGTATATATGTGTGCGTGTGTGCGTAACACATGGGCAAGACAGGGCTAGATGTTACTGTAACTGCCAGTGTTACGTACATAACGCAAGGGCAAGGCAGGGCTAGACGTTACTGTAACTGCCAGTGTTACGTACATAACGCAGGGGCAAGGCAGGGCTAGACGTTACTGTAACTGCCAGTGTTACATACATAACGCAGGGGCAAGGCAGGGCTAGACGTTACTGTAACTGCCAGTGTTACGTACATAACGCAGGGGCAAGGCAGGGCTAGACGTTACTGTAACTGCCAGTGTTGCGTACATAACGCAGGGGCAAGGCAGGGCTAGACGTTACTGTAACTGCCAGTGTTGCGTACATAACGCAGGGGCAAGGCAGGGCTAGACGTTACTGTAACTGCCAGTGTTACGTACATAACGCAAGGGCAAGGCAGGGGTAGACGTTACTGTAACTGCCAGTGTTACGTACATAACGCAAGGGCAAGGCAGGGCTAGACGTTACTGTAACTGCCAGTGTTACGTACATAACGCAAGGGCAAGGCAGGGCTAGACGTTACTGTAACTGCCAGTGTTACGTACATAACGCAAGGGCAAGGCAGGGCTAGACTTTACTGTAACTGCCAGTGTTACGTACATAACGCAAGGGCAAGGCAGGGCTAGACGTTACTGTAACTGCCAGTGTTACGTACATAACGCAAGGGCAAGGCATGGCTAGACGTTACTGTAACTGCCAGTGTTACGTACATAACGCAAGGGCAAGGCAGGGCTAGACGTTACTGTAACTGCCAGTGTTATGTCGCAATTTCAAGAGTTGGAAAAAATAGAAGCCACCAAGATATTGACCAGCAGCACCAAGTACCAAAGCATTGATGCATATTTCTGTGTATAATGGTTTTCTATTCTGTAGATATTGTTATCGTGACAGTCTCTTATATGAACTACCAAATAATCCCGCCTGGAGGGTGGGTATTTATTGTAGTATACCTAATGATGCATGAGATACTGTACCACTGTATTTGAGCCTTTATTTAATACTGTTGTAAAGTTTAATAAATACAAACACAAGAAGTCGAAATGGATGACTTATGAACTCCTAGCTAAAATAAAAAAACAAGACAAACTATACTTAGAAGTACACATGACAAGTCCTAACTCAAATATAAACAAACTTAAATTAACTGAGTTGGAAAATAAAGCAAAAGAAGTAAGGAAATTAAAACGAGAAGCAAAGGCTACTTATTATAACCTGCAATTTAGTCAATACAGGAATGATATCAGGAAAACATGGGAAAACATAGCTGATGTTATCAACAAATCCAAAATACAAAAACAATTTCCGACATATTTCAATGTAAATGAAACCAAGATAACAGATAAAAAAGAAATAGCAACACAATTCAATAACTTCTTCATAGATATTGGACCACACCTTGCAAACAAATTAAACACTAATGGGAAACCAAGCTTCAAATCGTATCTAAAAAAAAGAACAAATGATACTAACTTCCAATTTACACCTGTCAGTGAAAATGACACAAAAAATATAATAAATAACTTAAAGTCAAAAAGAAGTATGGGAATTGACAACATTTCTTCAATATTGCTGAAAGCTTCTGTTAATGTCATTGCCAAACCCCTTACCAGTACAATTAATCAATCTCTACTTAGTGGAAAATTCCCTCAAAAATTAAAAATTGCTAAAGTTATTCCCATCCACAAAAAAGATGATAATCATATTTTCAACAACTACAGACCAATATCTCTTCTGCCGTGCATATCTAAAGTCTTTGAAAAAATAGTTTATACTCAACTATTCCACTATCTCACTCTTAATAAGCTCCTCCACCCAAATCAGTATGGTTTCAGAGCTGAATATTCTACTGAACTGGCAATATCTGAATTAGTTGACAGAATATACTTAAATCTTGACAAAAAAAGTTTACCACTGGCAATATTTCTAGATCTGTCAAAGGCTTTTGACACAATCGATCATAAAATCCTTATCAACAAACTCAAACATTATGGCATACAAAATACTGAATTAGAATGGTTTAAAAGCTATCTAATGCACATACAGCAATACATGGAATTCAACAACATAAAATCACCCTTAGAAATGATTACTACTGGAATCCCCCAAGGTTCAATTCTAGGGCCATTATTATTCCTAATATACATCAATGATCTAGCAACAGCAAGCAC
>BSQZ01000109.1:972500-1060000 GCA_033239005.1 Lamellibrachia satsuma
ATCAACATGTGAAAATACCAATAATTGCGGTATAAATGCACTATGTTTTTTACACATTATTTTTTCAGTAAACAATTATTTACATAATAATACTAATGCAGTTCTATTGAAAATTAACAGGGTGATGCTACTTCATAATTTCTTTGATCCTATAATTTTTTGTTCATATTTTAATATTATTTGTTCATGTTTTTTATACAATAATAGAAAAATCATTGCAACATCATGAAAAATGTACCAACAAAAATATTTATACCAATAAATTTACTAAATTGTATATTCATAATCCTTTCAATACAACTACAAGTGCAGAAACAAGAGAAAAACATTACTGTGTTGAAAACATACGCAGCGTAAATTTAAAATTGTGTGTGATGACCCTGTGCCTTGATAACAGCGGAGCATCTGGAATGTATCAAGACCTGGATAGTGTCAGCAGGAATTGCTCCCCATGCTTCACTCAGTAACTGCCACAGGGCATCCAGTGAACTTGGCTTTTTACCCTGTACCCTTCTGTATAGCCCTCTATGCAGATGGCGCTGCCTTCTGATCTCATTCCGAGGAACAGCTGCAGTCTATCATAGACAGTTTTTCCAATACTTGCTCCAACGTTTGGCCTCAAAATCAGTGTCAAAAAAACTGTCACCGTGAGCCACGGGACTCAAGCAGCCAAGATCACTCTCAATGATGAAACACTCGAAACCGTGGAGAACTTCTCATACTTAGGCTCCATCATGTCCAACAATTTCATGCTTGACAAGGAACTTAACACACAACTAGGTAAAGCTGCATCATCCTTTGGAAGATTCTCAAAAAGAGTTTGGTCCAATAAGAGCCTGACACTACATACAAAACTGAAAGTGTATCAGAGACCTGGACTACCTATCATAAACAGGAACTGAAATTAAACAGTTTCCACCTACGCTTCCTACGTACTATCCATGGTGTGAAATGGCAAGACAAAATTACCAACCTGGAAATCCTACAACGCTACAACTCAACTCCACTAAGCAGCATTCTAAAACAGAGACAGTTACGTTGGCTTGGTCACGTACACCGTATGCCCATTGACTGCCTTCCTTGGTCACGTACACCGTATGCCCATTGACTGCCTTCCTTGGTCACGTACACCGTATGCCCATTGACTGCCTTCCTTGGTCACGTACACCATATGCCCATTGACCGCCTTCCTTGGTCACGTACACCGTATGCCCATTGACTGCCTTCCTTGGTCACGTACACCGTATGCCCATTGACTGCCTTCCTTGGTCACGTACACCGTATGCCCATTGACTGCCTTCCTTGGTCACGTACACCGTATGCCCATTGACTGCCTTCCTTGGTCACGTACACCATATGCCCATTAACCGCCTTCCTTGGTCACGTACACGGTATGCCCATTGACTGCCTTCCTTGGTCACATACACCGTATGCCCATTGACTGGCTTCCTTGGTCACGTACACCGTATGCCCATTGACCGCCTTCCTTGGTCACGTACACCGTATGCCCATTGACCGCCTTCCTTGGTCACGTACACTATATGCCCATTGACTGCCTTCCTTGGTCACGTACACCGTATGCCCATTGACTGCCTTCCTTGGTCATGTACACTGTATGCCCATTGACCGCCTTCCTTGGTCACGTACACCGTATGCCCATTGACCGCCTTCCTTGGTCACGTACACCGTATGCCCATTGACCGCCTTCCTTGGTCACGTACACCGTATGCCCATTGACCGCCTTCCTTGGTCACGTACACCGTATGCCCATTAACTGCCTTCCTTTGTCACGTACACGGTATGCCCATTGACTGGCTTCCTTGGTCACGTACACGGTATGCCCATTGACCGCCTTCCTTGGTCACGTACACCGTATGCCCATTGACTGGTTCCTTGGTCACGTACACGGTATGCCCATTGACTGGCTTCCTTGGTCACGTACACCGTATGCCCATTGACTGCCTTCCTTGGTCACGTACACCGTATGCCCATTGACTGCCTTCCTTGGTCACGTACACCGTATGCCCATTGACTGCCTTCCTTGGTCACATACACCGTATGCCCATTGACCGCCTTCCTTGGTCATGTACATCGTATGCCCATTGACCGCCTTCCTAAACAAATTATGTATGGGGAGTTAACTAGAGGCAACAGTTTGGTTTAGGGCTATATTGGATGCATCATTGCTATCTTGCCGTCTTACATGGCCATACCAGTGCAGTCTTCGCTTCATCAGGTGTGATGGCAGGTCAAGTACTCCGGCTTTCTTCCTTATAGACATGTTAGTCTGGTGTTCTGTGAGACTAACACCCTGAATCCAACGCAGCCTATACATCTCTGTCTTACTGAGTGGCTGTTCATTCTTCCTCTTAAGTGTCCAACACTATCTGACATAACATAGGGTGGGTTTGATGGCAGTCATATATAGCTGATATTTGAGCTTCAATGGTACATTCTTGTTGCACACTACTCCTGTGAGTTCTGTCTCAACACCACCTTCCGCATCGATGATTGAGCCCAGGTATTTGAATTTGGAGACAGTTGGTAGCTCCTGTTGTCCATTGTTAGTCTGCACTCGGATGCCAAAGTTGCCAAGTTCTGTTTCTGCCGACTCTCAGACCCCGGCTCTCCATCGCATTCCTCCTCACCTCCAGTTGTTGCTCAGCCTCTTCTTTCGTTTCTTCACACAGCACTAAGTCATCAGCAAACAGCATAGCTTGGGGTGGGGTTGTGGTGATGTTCTCTGCTATCAGATCCATAATAATAATGAACAGCGGTGGGCTAAGAGCTGAGCCGTGATGTAGGCCTCAAAGCTGGCTCACAGCAGTCTTACAATCTGATGTAGGCCTCAAAGCTGGCTCACAGCAGTCTTACAATCTGATGTAGGCCTCAAAGCTGGCTCACAGCAGTCTTACAATCTGATGTAGGCCTCAAAGCTGGCTCACAGCAGTCTTACAATCTGATGTAGGCCTCAAAGCTGGCTCACAGCAGTCTTACAATCTGATGTAGGCCTCAAAGCTGGCTCACAGAGTCTTACAATCTGATGTAGGCCTCAAAGCTGGCTCACAGCAGTCTTACAATCTGATGTAGGCCTCAAAGCTGGCTCACAGCAGTCTTACAATCTGATGTAGGCCTCAAAGCTGGCTCACAGCAGTCTTACAATCTGATGTAGGCCTCAAAGCTGGCTCACAGAGTCTTACAATCTGATGTAAGCCTCAAAGCTGGCTCACAGCAGTCTTACAATCTGATGTAGGCCTCAAAGCTGGCTCACAGCAGTCTTACAATCTGATGTAGGCCTCAAAGCTGGCTCACAGCAGTCTTACAATCTGATGTAGGCCTCAAAGCTGGCTCACAGAGTCTTACAATCTGATGTAGGCCTCAAAGCTGGCTCACAGCAGTCTTACAATCTGATGTAGGCCTCAAAGCTGGCTCACAGCAGTCTTACAATCTGATGTAGGCCTCAAAGCTGGCTCACAGCAGTCTTACAATCTGATGTAGGCCTCAAAGCTGGCTCACAGCAGTCTTACAATCTGATGTAGGCCTCAAAGCTGGCTCACAGCAGTCTTACAATCTGATGTAGGCCTCAAAGCTGGCTCACAGCAGTCTTACAATCTGATGTAGGCCTCAAAGCTGGCTCACAGCAGTCTTACAATCTGATGTAGGCCTCAAAGCTGGCTCACAGCAGTCTTACAATCTGATGTAGGCCTCAAAGCTGGCTCACAGCAGTCTTACAATCTGATGTAGGCCTCAAAGCTGGCTCACAGCAGTCTTACAATCTGATGTAGGCCTCAAAGCTGGCTCACAGCAGTCTTACAATCTGATGTAGGCCTCAAAGCTGGCTCACAGCAATCTTACAATCTGTATTCATATTCTGGATGGCTTTTACGTGCACTTCCTCTACTAATTTTTTCTCAATGCCCGCCAGATCAACTCTCTGGTTACTCTGTTGTATGCCTTCTCCAGATCAACTCGCTGGTTACTCTGTTGTATGCCTTCTCCAGATCAACTCTCTGGTTACTCTGTTGTATGCCTTCTCCAGATCAACTCTCTGGTTACTCTGTTGTATGCCTTCTCCAGATCAACTCTCTGGTTACTCTGTTGTATGCCTTCTCCAGATCAACTCTCTGGTTACTCTGTTGTATGCCTTCTCCAGATCAACTCTCTGGTTACTCTGTTGTATGCCTTCTCCAGATCTACAAACACCAGATGAAGTTCTTTCTGCTTCTCCAGGTACTTTTCTTGCGTGATCCAAAGAGTACAGGTGGGTTCTATTGTAGATTTGCCTGGTTGAAATCCGTATTGTCTACTGCTGATGTCTGCTGTCTCCCTCAATCTGTTTTCCACCACTCTTTCATACAATTTCCTGCTTGGCACATGACCTTAAAGCCTATGTAGTCATTGCATTCCATGGCGCTTCCTTTCGCTTTGAAGATGGGTGTTATGGTATTCCCTCCTGAAAGGCTTTGTTCATGGTTTGGCATAATGTGTCCAGAGATTATCTACAATCCTCAAGGTCGCCGTTAGAATATCGTCTGGTCCGCGTGACTTGTTGTTCTTCGTGTCCCGCAGCTGTTTCTAGATTTCTTTGAAGCTAATTTCTGGAACTGGGCCCTCCACGACTAGTGTTGGTTCAATGGGCTCCTGTTGGTTCTATACATTCAACAGCTGGTGGAAGTATCATCTCCATGTCTCACTGATCTCAGGCAGGTGTTGGTTCAATGGGCTCCTGTTGGTTCTATACATTCAACAGCTGGTGGAAGTATCATCTCCATGTCTCACTGATCTCAGGCAGGTGTTGGTTCAATGGGCTCCTGCTGGTTCTATACATTCAACAGCTGGTGGAAGTATCGTCTCCATGTCTCACTGATCTCACGCAGGTTTGTTTGTTGGTATCCATGATGTAGATGTCGTCTCCTATGTCCACTGTCCTAAAACACTGTTTACACTAATGATGAATACAAAACAGGCTTTACGATGTTAAAAGTGATGTGTGTTCAGCACAACATTGAAAATATACCATTTTTACATCAACCATGCATAAAAATTGTAAATGCAGGTTTTTTTCCTAAATGTCTATTTCATCTGCATGTGCTTTTGGGCATAATAGGCACTAGGTGGCAGCACTGCATTCATCCACCAGGTCGTAACTTTGAGAGGCCACTAGATAAGGAGCTATGTGCAGTGTAGGGCATCACCAACAGTCGCATGACTCCCTATCACCCTCAGGGGAATGTGCAGTGTAGGGCATCACCAACAGTCGCATGACTCCCTATCACCCTCAGGGGAATGTGCAGTGTACGGCATCACCAACAGTCGCACGACTCCCTATCACCCTCAGGGGAATGTGCAGTGTAGGGCATCACCAACAGTCGCACGACTCCCTATCATCCTCAGGGGAATGTGCAGTGTAGGGCATCACCAACAGTCGCATGACTCCCTATCATCCTCAGGGGAATGTGCAGTGTAGGGCATCACCAACAGTTGCACGACTCCCTATCATCCTCAGGGGAATGTGCAGTGTAGGGCATCACCAACAGTCGCACGACTCCCTATCATCCTCAGGGGAATGTGCAGTGTAGGGCATCACCAACAGTCGCATGACTCCCTATCATCCTCAGGGGAATGTGCAGTGTACGGCATCACCAACAGTCGCATGACTCCCTATCATCCTCAGGGGAATGTGCAGTGTAGGGCATCACCAACAGTCGCATGACTCCCTATCATCCTCAGGGGAATGTGCAATGTACGGCATCACCAACAGTCGCACGACTCCCTATCATCCTCAGGGGAATGTGCAGTGTAGGGCATCACCAACAGTCGCACGACTCCCTATCATCCTCAGGGAATGTGCAGTGTAGGGCATCACCAACAGTCGCATGACTCCCTATCATCCTCAGGGAATGTGCAGTGTAGGGCATCACCAACAGTCGCACGACTCCCTATCATCCTCAGGGAATGTGCAGTGTAGGGCATCACCAACAGTCGCACGACTCCCTATCATCCTCAGGGAATGTGCAGTGTACGGCATCACCAACAGTTGCACGACTCCCTATCATCCTCAGGGAATGTGCAGTGTAGGGCATCACCAACAGTCGCACGACTCCCTATCATCCTCAGGGGAATGTGCAGTGTAGGGCATCACCAACAGTCGCATGACTCCCTATCATCCTCAGGGGAATGTGCAGTGTACGGCATCACCAACAGTCGCATGACTCCCTATCATCCTCAGGGGAATGTGCAGTGTAGGGCATCACCAACAGTCGCATGACTCCCTATCATCCTCAGGGGAATGTGCAGCGTACGGCATCACCAACAGTCGCAAGATTCCCTATCATCCTCAGGGGAATATACGGCATCACCAACAGTCGCACGACTCCCTATCATCCTCAGAGGAATGTGCAGTGTAGGGCATCACCAACAGTCGCATGACTCCCTATCATCCTCAGGGGAATGTGCAGTGTACGGCATCACCAACAGTCGCATGACTCCCTATCATCCTCAGGGGAATGTGCAGTGTAGGGCATCACCAACAGTCGCATGACTCCCTATCATCCTCAGGGGAATGTGCAGTGTAGGCATCACCAACAGTCGCATGACTCCCTATCATCCTCAGGGGAATGTGCAGTGTAGGGCATCACCAACAGTCGCATGACTCCCTATCATCCTCAGGGGAATGTGCAGTGTAGGGCATCACCAACAGTCGCATGACTCCCTATCATTCTCAGGGGAATGTGCAGTGTACGGCATCACCAACAGTCGCATGACTCCCTATCATCCTCAGGGGAATGTGCAGTGTATGGCATCACCAACAGTCGCATGACTCCCTATCATCCTCAGGGGAATGTGCAGTGTAGGGCATCACCAACAGTCGCATGACTCCCTATCATCCTCAGGGGAATGTGCAGTGTACGGCATCACCAACAGTCGCAAGATTCCCTATCATCCTCAGGGGAATATACGGCATCACCAACAGTCGCACGACTCCCTATCATCCTCAGAGGAATGTGCAGTGTATGGCATCACCAAGTCGTATGACTCCCTATCATCCTCTGGGAAATGTAGAGCATCACCAAGAGTCACACGGCTCCCTATCATCCTCAGGGAAATGTGCCGTGTACGGCATCACCAACAGTAGCACGACTCCCCACCATCCTCAGGTGAATGCTCAGACACTGTGGTTCAATCAAACACTACATAATTAACTGAGAACTTTGTCAAACACACAGAAGAAACAGTGGCCAGAACATCTCCCAGAGCTGGCATACAGCTATAATTGTACACAAGGAGCAATGGCCAGAACACCTCCCACAGCTGGCATACAGTTATAATTGTACACAAGTAGCAGTGGCCAGAACACCTCCCAGAGCTGGCATACAGCTATAATTGTACACAAGTAGCAGTGGCCAGAACACCTCCCAGAGCTGGCATACAGCTATAATTGTACACAAGGAGCAATGGCCAGAACACCTCCCACAGCTGGCATACAGCTATAATTGTACACAAGTAGCAGTGGCCAGAACACCTCCCAGAGCTGGCATACAGCTATAATTGTACACAAGTAGCAGTGGCCAGAACACCTCCCAGAGCTGGCGTACAGCTATAATTGTACACAAGGAGCAGTGGCCAGAACACCTCCCAGAGGAGGGCGGGTTACACATAGATTAAAATTGTTGGACGCTCGATAAGCCAGTGGCTTCCTAGTCCACTTGTCATCTAGGCCTTTGCCTTGGATGACACTCTTGTTAAATCTTATTTTTTATTAAATCTCTTTAATTTTGTCTTCTTAATTCCTGATTTATGAAGTGTACCTCCTGGGGGACTCCAATCAACCACTGTCGAGCGTGACTCATTATGTGCGCTGTTTTCATAAATCGACTCTGTAACAACTTGCCTCTGTATACAACTAGCCCCGGTCTCCCCTACTTCCTCCTCACATCCGTATCTGTATACAACTAGCCCCAGTCTCTCCTACTTCCTCCTCACATCTATATCTGTGTACAACTAGCCCCAGTCTCCCCTATTTCCTCCTCACATCCATATCTGTCTACAACTTGCGCCAGACTTCCCTACATCCTCCTCACATCCATATCTGTCTACAACTAGCCCCAATCTCCCCTACTTCCTCCTCACATCCAAATCTGTATACAACTACCCCAGTCTCTCCTACTTCCTCCTCACATCCATATCTGTGTACAACTAGCCCCAGTCTCCCCTACTTCCTCCTCACATCCATATCTGTATACAACTAGCCCCATTCTCTCCTACTTCCTCCTCACATCCATATATGTATACAACTAGCCCCAGTCTCTCCTACTTCCTCCTCACATCCATATCTGTGTACAACTAGCCCCAGTCTCCCCTACTTCCTCCTCACATCTGTATCTGTATACAACTAGCCCCAGTCTCTCCTACTTCCTCCTCACATCCATATCTGTCTACAACTAGCCCCAGTCTCCCCTTCTTCCTCCTCACATCCATATCTGTGTACAACTAGTCCCAGTCTCCCCTACTTCCTCCTCACATCCATATCTATATACAACTAGCCCCAATCTCCCCTACTTCCTCCTCACATCCATATATGTGTACAACTAGCCACAGTCTCCCCTACTTCCTCCTCACATCCATATCTGTATACAACTAGCCCCGGTCTCCCCTACTTCCACCTCACATCCATATCTGTATACAACTAGCCCCAATCTCCCCTACTTCCTCCTCAAATCCATATATGTGTACAACTAGCCCCAGTCTCTCCTACTTCCACCTCACATCCATATCTGTGTATAACTAGCCCCAGTCTCCCCTATTTCCTCCTCACATCCATATCTGTATAAAACTAGCCCCAGTCTCCCCTACTTCCTCCTCACATCCATATCTGTCTACAACTAGCCCCAGTCTCCCCTACTTCCTCCTGACATCCATATCTGTTTACAAATAACCCCAGTCTCCCCTACTTCCTCCACACATCCATATCTGTCTACAACTAGCCCCAGTCTCCCCTACTTCCTCCTGACATCCATATCTGTTTACAAATAACCCCAGTCTCCCCTACTTCCTCCTCACATCCATATCTGTATAAAACTAGCCCCAGTCTCCCCTACTTCCTCCTCACATCCATATCTGTATAAAACTAGCCCCAGTCTCCCCTACTTCCTCCTCACATCCATATCTGTATACAACTAACCCCAGTCTCTCCAACTTCCTCCTCACATCCATATCTGTATACAATTAGCCACAGTCTCTCCTACTTCCTCCTCACATCCATATATGTGTACAACTAGCCCCAGTCTCCCCTACTTCCTCCTCACATCTATATCTGTATACAACTAGCCCCAGTCTCCCCTACTTCCTTCTCACATACATATCTGTAATAAAAATTCTGTATACAACTAGCCCCAGTCTCCCCTACTTCCTCCTCACATCCATATCTGTGTACAAATAGCCCCAGTCTCTCCTACTTCTTCCTCATATCCATATATGTGTACAACGAGCCCCAGTCTCTCTTACTTCCTTCTCACATCCATACATGTTTACAACTAACCCCAGTCTCCCCTACTTCCTCCTCACATCCATATCTGTGTACAACTAGCCCCAGTCTCTCCAACTTCCTCCTCACATCCATATATGTGTACAACTAGCCCCAATCTCCCCTACTTCCTTCTCATATCCATATATGTGTACAACTAGCCCCAATCTCCCCTACTTCCTCCTCACATCCATATCTGTATACAACTAGCCCCAGTCTCTCCTACTTCCTTCTCATATCCATATATGTGTACAATTAGCCCCAGTCTCCCCTACTTCCTCCTCACATCCATATATGTGTACAATTAGCCCCAGTCTCTCCTACTTCCTCCTCACATCCATATATGTGTACAACTAGCCCCAGTCTCTCCTACTTCCTCCTCACATCCATATCTGTATACAACTAGCCCCAGTCTCTCCTACTTCCTCCTCACATCCATATCTGTATACAACAAGCCCCAGTCTCTCCTACTTCTTCCTCACATCCATATCTGTCTACAACTAGCCCCAGTCTCTCCTACTTCCTCCTCACATCCATATCTGTCTACAACTAGCCCCAGTCTCCCCTACTTCCTCCTCACATCCATATCTGTGTACAACTCGCCCCAGTCTCTCCTACTTCCTCCTCACATCCATATCTGTGTACAACTAGCCCCAGTCTCTCCTACTTCCTCCTCACATCCATATCTGTGTACAACTAGCCCCAGTCTCTCCTACTTCCTCCTCACATCCATATCTGTGTACAACTAGCCCCAGTCTCTCCTACTTCCTCCTCACATCCATATCTGTATACAACTAGCCCCAGTCTCCCCTACTTCTTCCTCACATCCATATCTGTCTACAACTAGCCCCAGTCTCTCCTACTTCCTCCTCACATCCATATCTGTATACAACTAGCCCCAGTCTCCCCTACTTCCTCCTCACATCCATATCTGTGTACAACTCGCCCCAGTCTCTCCTACTTCCTCCTCACATCCATATCTGTGTACAACTAGCCCCAGTCTCTCCTACTTCCTCCTCACATCCATATCTGTATACAACTAGCCCCAGTCTCTCCTACTTTCTCCTCACATCCATATCTGTATACAACTAGCCCCAGTCTCCCCTACTTCCTCCTCACATCTATATCTGTGTACAACTAGCCCCAGTCTCTCCTACTTCCTCCTCACATCCATATCTGTGTACAACTAGCCCCAGTCTCTCCTACTTCCTCCTCACATCCATATCTGTGTACAACTAGCCCCAGTCTCTCCTACTTCCTCCTCACATCCATATCTGTATACAACTAGCCCCAGTCTCTCCTACTTCCTCCTCACATCCATATCTGTGTACAACTAGCCCCAGTCTCCCCTACTTCCTCCTCACATCCATATCTGTGTACAACTAGCCCCAGTCTCTCCTACTTCCTCCTCACATCCATATCTGTGTACAACTAGCCCCAGTCTCCCCTACTTCCTCCTCACATCCATATCTGTGTACAACTAGCCCCAGTCTCTCCTACTTCCTCCTCACATCCATATCTGTCTACAACTAGCCCCAGTCTCTCCTACTTCCTCCTCACATCCATATCTGTGTACAACAAGCCCCAGTCTCTCCTACTTCCTCCTCACATCCATATCTGTGTACAACTAGCCCCAGTCTCTCCTACTTCCTCCTCACATCCATATCTGTGTACAACTAGCCCCAGTCTCTCCTACTTCCTCCTCACATCCATATCTGTGTACAACTAGCCCCAGTCTCCCCTACTTCCTCCTCACATCCATATCTGTGTACAACTAGCCCCAGTCTCTCCTACTTCCTCCTCACATCCATATCTGTATACAACAAGCCCCAGTCTCTCCTACTTCCTCCTCACATCCATATCTGTGTACAACTAGCCCCAGTCTCTCCTACTTCCTCCTCACATCCATATCTGTGTACAACTAGCCCCAGTCTCTCCTACTTCCTCCTCACATCCATATCTGTATACAACTAGCCCCAGTCTCCCCTACTTCTTCCTCACATCCATATCTGTCTACAACTAGCCCCAGTCTCTCTTACTTCCTCCTCACATCCATATCTGTATACAACTAGCCCCAGTCTCTCCTACTTCCTCCTCACATCCATATCTGTGTACAACTAGCCCCAGTCTCTCCTACTTCCTCCTCACATCCATATCTGTGTACAACTAGCCCCAGTCTCTCCTACTTCCTCCTCACATCCATATCTGTATACAACTAGCCCCAGTCTCCCCTACTTCTTCCTCACATCCATATCTGTCTACAACTAGCCCCAGTCTCTCTTACTTCCTCCTCACATCCATATCTGTATACAACTAGCCCCAGTCTCTCCTACTTCCTCCTCACATCCATATCTGTATACAACTAGCCCCAGTCTCTCCTACTTCCTCCTCACATCCATATCTGTGTACAACTAGCCCCAGTCTCTCCTACTTCCTCCTCACATCCATATCTGTGTACAACTAGCCCCAGTCTCTCCTACTTCCTCCTCACATCCATATCTGTGTACAACAAGCCCCAGTCTCTCCTACTTCCTCCTCACATCCATATCTGTATACAACTAGCCCCAGTCTCCCCTACTTCCTCCTCACATCCATATCTGTATACAACTAGCCCCAGTCTCTCTTACTTCCTCCTCACATCCATATCTGTATACAACTAGCCCCAGTCTCCCCTACTTCCTCCTCACATCCATATCTGTGTACAACTCGCCCCAGTCTCTCCTACTTCCTCCTCACATCCATATCTGTGTACAACTAGCCCCAGTCTCTCCTACTTCCTCCTCACATCCATATCTGTGTACAACTAGCCCCAGTCTCCCCTACTTCCTCCTCACATCCATATCTGTGTACAACTCGCCCCAGTCTCTCCTACTTCCTCCTCACATCCATATCTGTGTACAACTAGCCCCAGTCTCCCCTACTTCCTCCTCACATCCATATCTGTGTACAACTAGCCCCAGTCTCTCCTACTTCCTCCTCACATCCATATCTGTATACAACTAGCCCCAGTCTCCCCTACTTCCTCCTCACATCCATATCTGTATACAACTAGCCCCAGTCTCCCCTACTTCCTCCTCACATCCATATCTGTATACAACAAGCCCCAGTCTCTCCTACTTCCTCCTCACATCCATATCTGTATACAACTAGCCCCAGTCTCCCCTACTTCTTCCTCACATCCATATCTGTCTACAACTAGCCCCAGTCTCTCTTACTTCCTCCTCACATCCATATCTGTATACAACTAGCCCCAGTCTCCCCTACTTCCTCCTCACATCCATATCTGTATACAACTAGCCCCAGTCTCCCCTACTTCCTCCTCACATCCATATCTGTGTACAACTCGCCCCAGTCTCTCCTACTTCCTCCTCACATCCATATCTGTGTACAACAAGCCCCAGTCTCTCCTACTTCCTCCTCACATCCATATCTGTGTACAACTCGCCCCAGTCTCTCCTACTTCCTCCTCACATCCATATCTGTATACAACTAGCCCCAGTCTCTCCTACTTCCTCCTCACATCCATATCTGTGTACAACTAGCCCCAGTCTCTCTTAGATGCTAAAATATAGACACTTAACGATTTTATACCCTAAATGTGTTGCTTGGGGTGACGGGCCTTGGACACAGAAAACACACCATTTGTCTCAAGAACAATAATACAGGCAATGAACTCAGTAGCCCCCTTCCCTGGGAGGTCATGCGAGCTATGAAGTAGCCCCCCCTTCCCTGGGAGGTCATGCGAACTATGAAGTAGCCCCCCCTTCCCTGGGAGGTCATGAGAACTACCAAGAAGGGATCGAGGAAGAAGCCAGAAAATTACAGACCAGTGAGTTTAACATCAGTTGTATGTAAATTACTCGAAACATTAATTAGAGACCACATGGTGGAATTTCTCATAAAACACAAATTAATAAATACATCTCAACATGGATTCCTAAAAGTAAAGTCATGTCTAACCAATCTCTTATGTTTTTTAGAAGAAATTACAAAGTGGGTAGATTTTCAGAAAGCTTTCGATAAAGTGCCACATCAAAGATTGTTACTTAAACTAAAAGCCCATGGTATACGCAATGATGTAATCAACTGGATAGAAAAGTGGCTTACACACAGAAGACGGAGTAATAGTAGATGGTAAGATTTGAAACTGGAAATCTGTTTTGAGTGGGGTACCACATGGATCAGTGTTAGGCCCTATACTGTTTTTAATATATATAAATGATTTGGAGGATGACATATCTAGCAAAGTACTCAAATTTGCAGATGATACAAAAGTATTCAGAAAGGTTACTAATGATACAGATAAACAAAGTTTACAGGATGATCTAGAAAAATTAGTTAAATGTTCAGAAAAATGGCAAATGTTATTAAATTTTGGGAAGTGTAAATGTATAAACATAGGACATGGAAATATGGACGACGAATATAAAATGGGGGATGCTGTACTAGGTAGAACCACACAAGAAAAGGATTTAGGAGTAACATTTAATGCTGACATGAAAGTTTCAGAGCAATGTGGGATTGCTGCTTCGCAAAGGAAATCAAATTCTAGGGCTAATTAGGAGAACTATCACGTATAAGAAAAACATCTAATTGTACCCCTGTACAAAGCAATAGTTAGACCACATTTGGAATATTGTATTCAAGCATGGAGGCCATATCGTAAAAAAGACATAGATAAGCTAGAAAGAATACAACGAAGAGCAACTAAGATGATTCCAGAATTAAGAGACCTTAGTTACGAAAGTTGCTTATTACAATGTGGTTTGACAACACTAGAGACCAGGAGACTAAGAGGAGACCAAATAGAAGTGTTTAAAATAGTGAACGGTTATGAGGATGTTGATAGGAATATGTTCTTCAAACTTAAAGAAGACAGTAGAACCAGAGGACACAAAGCAGCATTAGTTAAGGAGCAGTGTAGGTTGGACATGAGAAAGTACTCATTCTCACAGAGGGTGATAAATGAATGGAACAAACTGCCAAACGATTGTGTTAATGCTAGTAGTGTGAATATGTTTAAAAATAGAATTGACAGATATCTGATAAGGGCGGGCTACACATAGATGAGAAAATTGTTGGACTCTCGATAAGCCAATGGCTTCCTTGTCCACTTGCCATCTGGAACTTGTTGTTTGAGATGGCAATCTTGTTAAATCTTGTTAAAAGTAGCCCCCCTTCCCAAGAGGTCATGAGAACTACCAAGTAGCCCCCCTTCCCCGGGAGGTCATGAGAACTATGAAGTAGCCCTTTCCCCGGGAGGTCATGAGAATTACTAAATAGCCCCCTTCCTCAGGAGGTCATAAGAACTACCAAGAATGCACTGCATAACCTTTTTTTGATGACATTTTGCATAAAAAACTGGATACACATAATCACGTAGATAATCTGGAGTCACAGAACCGAAATAGAAATATTGGCGCAACACATATAGACTCACAATTCAACAGTTAAAATTAATAACTATTCCACAACAAGCCAAAGTTAAGAACAATGGTATATTAGAGGTTCTTAGACTAAGACTCTGCCACTTTATTTGCGAACTCTCTGCAAATACGCCACAAGTAGTAATCAGTGATGCGAGTCATTGATTTCTGGGTCAGCTCAACAACACCAATTGTTCGGGCACATTTTGAGTGGTGGAAATTATAATTATTAATTACCACAACGGCTAGTAACTTGGTGTTCCTTTGTGACAATATATCTGTTCCAGCTAGCGCCGTTCAGAGCAAGTTAAAGACCATGTTTTGCTGTCCAAATGCCCAAAAACAAAACAAATATGTAATAAATTGTTCCTTGTGGAGAACTTCTGACAAACTGCACAGTGCACACACCTACAACCTCACTTTTACACGCACTACACAAGTTTGATGAATATGTTGTTGATATGCTGCTTCTGAATTCCTCTCACAGTTTGGGTTTATTAAAAAAAATTAGTTCACAACAACCTCAGCTACAGTCAAACCTATATATATAAGGACTACCGCCATTTCAACCTAAAAAGTGGCAGGTCTGCATTTCATGCTATATATTACCTACAGAAAGCAATATATCGGTGATAGCTTGGATGTTTGCTAGGTGCAAACATCCAAGTTTATCTGCACAGTTGTCACTGTGCAGATAAACTAGACTAGGCCTCTCGTGCCTAGTGTTCTATA
This sequence comes from Lamellibrachia satsuma, assembly GCA_033239005.1. Lineage (NCBI taxonomy): Eukaryota > Metazoa > Annelida > Polychaeta > Sabellida > Siboglinidae > Lamellibrachia > Lamellibrachia satsuma. Next base: position 988,182 of record BSQZ01000109.1, read on the forward strand.
CTTAGGATGGCACAACACCACATAGTTTCCATACTCATATTTTATACTTGTCTTTTCATAATCTACACTTCAATTCAGGGATATTTGGCATTTATTTACCGATAAAAATGCCAAGGTTTATTTTATGTGAGATCCAGAACTCACCTTTTGAGAGATATCTGAGGTAAGAGAAAAATGCAGCAAAACCCGTATTCTGAACGTGGCTTTCCTCACGTCCATGTAACATTAACACCACATGCTCATGACATGTAACATTAACACCACATGCTCACGACTTGTAACATTATCACCACATGCCCACGACATGTAACATTAACACCACATGCTGACGACATGTAACATTAACACCACATGCTCACGACATGTAACATTAACACCATATGCTCACGACATGTAACATTAACACCATATGCTCACGACATGTAACATTAACACCATAATGCTCACATCCATGTAACATTAACACCATATGCTCACGACATGTAACATTAACACCATAATGCTCACGTCCATGTAACATTAACACCATATGCTCACGACATGTAACATTAACACCACATGCTCACGACATGTAACATTAACACCATATGCTCACGACATGTAACATTAACACAATATGTTCATGACATGTGGTCCAGAAGCTTCCTTTAGTTATATAAGTAGCCACATCACATTCACAATTAGTATTGCTATCTCGCAAATCAAAATAAACTGGATGTCTATACATATATGTATAGATATCCATATATATATATATATATATATATATATATATATATATATATATATATATATATATATATATATATATATATATATATATATATATATATATATATATATATATATACATCCATAATATATATATATATATATATGTATATATATATATACATATATAATATTATATATATAGATATCCAGTTTACCTTGATTTGCGAGATAGCAGTATTAATTGTGAATGTGATATGGCTATTTATATAACTAAAGGAAGCTATAACTAAATCAGCTGTCTATAAAATAAACATCGGCATTTCTGTTTATCGGTAAATGTATATATAAAGGGGCCAGGGCACAATGAGCCCCTGGGCATCATGGTCCCCGGGCACCATGGGGCCAGGATGGGCTACTGGGCACACCTACAGAATGTCAGCCCCATACACCCAAAACTGATGGAGATACGAGGGAACAGATTGACCGACCCACTGACCGACCGACCGACTGGCCGACAGTCACAACTATACAGAATAGACATATGTCAACCATCTGTCATGTCCTGCTAAACCACAATAACCCTGATGAAGGCTAGAGTATTTTTATTTACCTATTTTATTATCATTGGCCCAAAACATTCACTGACATCACATTATTTGCATGTCTAATACCGGTCGGACGTCTGCACTTCTTAACTGCAACTTTCCATGAACACAGGAACAGTCTAGGACACAAGCCCTGTTCTTTCTTGTGTCTACAGGAACAGCCTAGGACACAAGCCCTGTTCCATTGTTTGTGTCTGCAGGAACAGCCTCGGACACAAGCCTTGTTCATCTGTGTGTCTACAGGAACAGTCTAGGTCACAAGCCCTGTTCATCTGTCTGTCTGCAAGAACAGCCTCGGACACAAGCCTTGTTCATCCGTGTGTCTACAGGAACAGCCTAGGACACCAGCCCTGTTTATCCATTTGTGTCTGCAGGAACAGCCTTGGACACAAGCCTTGTTCATCCGTTTGTGCCTGCTGGAACAGCCTACGACACAAGCCCTGTTCATCCGTGTGTCTGCAGAAACAGCCTAGGGCCCACACCCTGTTCAACCGTGTGTCTGCAGAAACAGCCTAGGGCCCACACCCTGTTCAACCGTGTGTCTGCAGAAACAGCCTAGGGCCCACACCCTGTTCAACCGTGTGTCTGCAGGAACAGCCTAGGGTCCATGCCCTGTTCATCCGTGTGTCTGCAGGAACAGCCTAGGACCCACGCCTTGTTCATCCGTGTGTCTGTACCGACAGGTATGGCAGAGTTACGTTTCCCACAACAGTTGGATGTACATGTTTTAACATCATTACTTGTAGTTTGTTGACACACTGTATTAAGGGAATAGTTAATAATTCTAAAACGTTAACCTCCCTATACAAGATATCAAAGCACCATAACAAACAGATACAGGAGAACATGTAATGAATAAATATCAGTTTAGTAATGGCCTAAACATTGGCAGTTCTCCTGCAGCAGAAAGAATAATATCAGTGAAGGCGAGCATCTGTGCTGATGAACGAGCATCTGTGCTGATGAATGAGCATTCTCCTAAGTTCAGCTGTTTATTCATGCATGATTTTTCCTCCTCCTTTGTCTTCTGTCTGGAACAATGTGATACCAGTGCGTCTAGGGTGCATCACAAGGATGATTAGATCAGCAGTAACTTCTCCATGGATCATCTGTCCGGAAAAGCGTGATGCCAATTGACATGGGCGGATCATAGCTGGCATGAGTGGAACCAATCAAGTACAGACCATGCATATGTGGAACCAATCAAGACAGACCTGGCATTAGCAGTGCCTGTCTAGGCTTTCAGAACCCATTACTGTCCAATGATGGCCATTAGAAGTGCCTGTCTAGGCTTTCAGCACCCACCACTGTCCAATGATGTCCATTAGCAGTGCCTGTCTAGGCTCTCAGAACCCACCACTGTCCAATGATGTCGATTAGCAGTGCCTGTCTAGGCTCTCAGAACCCACCACTGTCCAATGATGTCCATTAGCAGTGCCTGTCTAGGCTCTCTGAACCCACCACTGTCCAATGATGTCCATTAGCAGTGCCTGTCTAGGCTTTCAGAACCCATCACTGTCCAATGATGTCCATTAGCAGTGCCTGTCTAGGCTCTCAGAACCCATCACTGTCCAATGATGTCCATTAGCAGTGCCTGTCTAGGCTCTCAGAACCCATCACTGTCCAATGATGTCCATTAGCAGTGCCTGTCTAGGCTCTCAGAACCCATCACTGTCCAATGATGTCCATTAGCAGTGCCTGTCTAGGCTCTCAGAACCCATCACTGTCAAATGATGTCCATTAGCAGTGCCTGTCTAGGCTCTCAGAACCCATCACTGTCCAATGATGTCCATTAGCAGTGCCTGTCTAGGCTCTCAGAACCCATCACTGTCCAATGATGTCCATTAGCAGTGCCTGTCTAGGCTCTCAGAACCCATCACTGTCCAGTGATGTCCATTACATGACAGCACTGTTTTATCACATTTACACTTGAGAGACACAACATGGATTAATAAGTTAATCATTCAAAATATTCAACAACATCTGTGATACAGAAACACACGCATGTTATTCCTCTTCCCTGCAGAGTTCTATGTACAAAACAATTTCAGATGGAAACATCTCTAGTTGAGCAAAATTATTAATAGTCTCTGTGGGTGCAATCCCACGATGCACTTCAGTCATGGACTTCATCAGCAGTGAGACGGCAGCAGATGCCTTCGTGGATCTGCAAGAAGAGGAACACAAGTAATGAACCACAAATAGAAACCATGAATCCTTCTTGTGGACACAATCATTGTGGGGTCTACGAGTCATACAGTTGGAGCTTCTGCCAGCATCTCTGGCAGTGAAACACTCAACAAGTGCACCTGAATGTGTGTGATCAATACAAGTACAAGAAGACAGGGAGAGATCAATACAACAAATACAGGGAGATGGGGGAGATCAATACAACAAGTAGAGGGAGACAGGGAGAGATCAATACAACAAATACAGGGAGATGGGGAGATCAATACAACAAGTAGAGGGAGACGGTGGAAGATTAATACAACAAATACAGGGAGACGGGGGAGATCAATACAACAAGTAGAGGGAGACAGGGTGAGACCAATACAACAAACACAGGGAGATGGGGAGATCAATACAACAAGTAGAGGGAGACGGGGGAGATTAATACAACAAATACAGGGAGATGGGGGAGATCAATACAACAAGTAGAGGGAGAGGGGGGAGATCAATACAGGGAGACAGGAAAGATCAATACAAATACAGGAGACTAGGCGAGATCAATACAATAAGGATATGGAGACAGGGGAGGGGACAGTGAGAGAACAATACAAGTATATGGAGACAGGGGAGGGAAACAGTGAGAGGGAGGGAGGGTGACAGTGAGAGATCAATACACGTACATGGTGACAGGGGAGGGAAACAGTGAGAGATCAATACAAGTACATGGTGACAGGGGAGGGAAACAGTGAGAGATCAATACAAGTACATGGTGACAGGGGAGGGAAACAGTGAGAGATCAATACAAGTACATGGTGACAGGGGAGGGAAACAGTGAGAGATCAATACAAGTACATGGTGACAGGGGAGGGAAACAGTGAGAGATCAATACAAGTACATGGTGACAGGGGAGGGAAACAGTGAGAGATCAATACAAGTACATGGTGACAGGGGAGGGAAACAGTGAGAGATCAATACAAGTACATGGTGACAGGGGAGGGAAACAGTGAGACATCAATACAAGTACATGGTGACAGGGGAGGGAAACAGTGAGAGATCAATACAAGTACATGGTGACAGGGGAGGGAAACAGTGAGAGATCAATACACGTACATGGTGACAGGGGGAGGGAAACAGTGAGAGATCAATACAAGTGCATGGTGACAGGGGAGGGAAACAGTGAGAGATCAATACAAGTGCATGGTGACAGGGGAGGGAAACAGTGAGAGATCAATACACGTGCATGGTGACAGGGAGGGAAACAGTGAGAGATCAATACAAGTGCATGGTGACAGGGGAGGGAAACAGTGAGAGATCAATACAAGTACATGGTGACAGGGGAGGGAAACAGTGAGAGATCAATACAAGTACATGGTGACAGGGAGGGAAACAGTGAGAGATCAATACAAGTACAGGGTGACAGGGGAGGGAAACAGTGAGAGATCAATACAAGTCCATGGTGACAGGGGAGGGAAACAGTGAGAGATCAATACAAGTACATGGTGACAGGGAGGGAAACAGTGAGAGATCAATACAAGTACATGGTGACAGGGGAGGGAAACAGTGAGAGATCAATACAAGTACATGGTGACAGGGGAGGGAAACAGTGAGAGATCAATACAAGTACATGGTGACAGGGGAGGGAAACAGTGAGAGATCAATACAAGTACATGGTGACAGGGGAGGGAAACAGTGAGAGATCAATACAAGTACATGGTGACAGGGGAGGGAAACAGTGAGAGATCAATACACGTACATGGTGACAGGGGAGGGAAACAGTGAGAGATCAATACACGTACATGGTGACAGGGAGGGAAACAGTGAGAGATCAATACAAGTACATGGTGACAGGGGAGGGAAACAGTGAGAGATCAATACAAGTACATGGTGACAGGGGAGGGAAACAGTGAGAGATCAATACACGTACATGGTGACAGGGGAGGGAAACAGTGAGAGATCAATACAAGTACATGGTGACAGGGGAGGGAAACAGTGAGAGATCAATACACGTGCATGGTGACAGGGGAGGGAAACAGTGAGAGATCAATACACGTACATGGTGACAGGGGAGGGAAACAGTGAGAGATCAATACAAGTACATGGTGACAGGGGAGGGAAACAGTGATAGATCAATACAAGTACATGGTGACAGGGGAGGGAAACAGTGATAGATCAATACAAGTACATGGTGACAGGGGAGGGATACAGTGATAGATCAATACAAGTACATGGTGACAGGGGAGGGATACAGTGATAGATCAATACAAGTACATGGTGACAGGGGAGGGATACAGTGATAGATCAATACAAGTACATGGTGACAGGGGAGGGAAACAGTGATAGATCAATACAAGTACATGGTGACAGGGGAGGGATACAGTGATAGATCAATACAAGTACATGGTGACAGGGGAGGGAAACAGTGATAGATCAATACAAGTACATGGTGACAGGGGAGGGAAACAGTGATAGATCAATACAAGTACATGGTGACAGGGGAGGGATACAGTGATAGATCAATACAAGTACATGGTGACAGGGGAGGGATACAGTGATAGATCAATACAAGTACATGGTGACAGGGGAGGGATACAGTGATAGATCAATACAAGTACATGGTGACAGGGGAGGGAAACAGTGAGAGATCAATACAAGTACATGGTGACAGGGGAGGGAAACAGTGAGAGATCAATACACGTACATGGTGACAGTGAGAGATCAATACAAGTACATGGTGACAGGGGAGGGAAACAGTGAGAGATCAATACACGTACATGGTGACAGGGGAGGGAAACAGTGAGAGATCAATACAAGTACATGGTGACAGGGGAGGGAAACAGTGAGAGATCAATACAAGTACATGGTGACAGGGGAGGGAAACAGTGAGAGATCAATACAAGTACATGGTGACAGGGGAGGGAAACAGTGAGAGATCAATACAAGTACATGGTGACAGGGGAGGGAAACAGTGAGAGATCAATACAAGTACATGGTGACAGGGGAGGGAAACAGTGAGAGATCAATACAAGTACATGGTGACAGGGGAGGGAAACAGTGAGAGATCAATACACGTACATGGTGACAGGGGAGGGAAACAGTGAGAGATCAATACAAGTACATGGTGACAGGGGAGGGAAACAGTGAGAGATCAATACACGTACATGGTGACAGGGGAGGGAAACAGTGAGAGATCAATACAAGTACATGGTGACAGGGGAGGGAAACAGTGAGAGATCAATACACGTACATGGTGACAGGGGAGGGAAACAGTGAGAGATCAATACACGTACATGGTGACAGGGGAGGGAAACAGTGAGAGATCAATACACGTACATGGTGACAGGGGAGGGAAACAGTGAGAGATCAATACAAGTACATGGTGACAGGGGAGGGAAACAGTGAGGGATCAATACAAGTACATGGTGACAGGGGAGGGAAACAGTGAGAGATCAATACAAGTACATGGAAAGCTTCGTTGAGTGAATACTCGTAACTCAGAAGTACTTCCTTCAGCACAAAACGTATTTATCCAGTACAACTTGACGATGTAAACACCCCATGAACATATGCCAGCCAACATATAGGGTGTACCAACATATGCCAGCCAACACATAGGGTGTACCAATATATGCCAGCCAACATATAGGGTGTACCAACATATGCCAGCCAACATATAGGGTGTACCAACATATGCTAGCCAACATATAGAGTGTACCAACATATGCCAGCCAACATATAGGGTGTACCAACATATGCCAGCCAACATATTGGGTGTACCAACATATGCCAGCCAACATATTGGGTGTACCAACATATGCCAGCCAACATATAGGGTGTACCAACATATGCCAGCCAACATATTGGGTGTACCAACATATGCCAGCCAACATATAGGGTGTATCAACATATGCCAGCCAACATATAGGGTGTACCAACATATGCCAACCAACATATATGTGTACCAACATATGCCAGCCAACATATTGGGTGTACCAACATATGCCAGCCAACATATAGGGTGTATCAACATATGCCAGCCAACATATAGGGTGTACCAACATATGCCAACCAACATATAGGTGTACCAACATATGCCAGCCAACATATTGGGTGTACCAACATATGCCAGCCAACATATAGGGCAGGGGTGGCCAACCAGTCAGAGACTAAGAGCCACATTTTTTACTGTGTTACCGCAAAGAGCCACATCATACATATGGGCACACATGAACATCACCCCATCCCTTCCTCTCTCTCACACACACACACACACACACAGACCTCTGCTCAGCCAGATTTATTGTAAATGTCACACACCAACATGATAATGACAGAAATTGACTCCTACAGTACTAAGACCACAGGCCAGTCATTTTCAACAATGAACATTGTGTGCACTGTCTCACACACACAAACTCTCAGTTCAACCAAGTCCACAAACAAAAATATAATAATTAACAATTGCGTTTTTCTTTTACTATGCATGTTGCTTAGTGGGACTTCTGGCATTCCTTGCCTTGAACAATCCTCTTCAAATCTGGCTTGTATTCCGTTGTTGCCACTCGAAGCAATTCTTTCACATGGGTGTCAGTCAGAACAGATCGATGCTTTGATTTCACGTGTTTCAGGGTAGAAAACACAGACTCGTAGACGTATGTTGACCCAAACATTGACAGTATCTTAAGCGCAGCCCGTTTGACATTGGGGTATTTTTCCATTGGCACACTTTTCCAGAACTCAATGGTCCCTTCCCTTAAAGCAGGTTTCAGTTGGTCCTCCTCACAAAGATCGATCATCTCCAACTCAGCCGCAGCCTCATATGTGACTAGCGGGGCTTTCAAACAGTCCGTCTCCGCATTAAATGGGTCGACGAGGAACGTAATCTGTGGCCTTTTCAGTTGTAGATCACGGAACCGGGTCACAAAGCTTTCGTGCAGGTTTTCAACCAGTGTTGCATATCTGGCTGTTTGCTTATTAAGGCCGGCGCTGGTGACGTGCCCACTGGCTTTTAGCAGAGTGGGAAAATGCGTTAAATCTCCCTTTTGAATATGCGTCTTGAACAGCTTCAGTTTGTTGACAAACGCAAACACACTTTGCACCAGGTCAGGCAGCATTTTTAACTTACCCTGCAGGGTCAGGCTCAGTCTGTCCAAGTGACACAGCATGTTGACCAAAAAGGCCAGATCCATAATCCACTTGAGGTCCGAGAGCTCGGGATAGTCCTTGTCCTTCTCTTCCATGAACAGTTTCACGGTATCCAAAAGCTCAAAGAAGCGAGAGAGTACCTTGCCTTTTGAAAGCCACCTCACAGTGCAGTGCAGCGGCAGGTCACCTGGAAGCCCTTGGTCCAGCTCAGCGATGAGATTCTTGAATTGCCTGTGGTTAAGCGCATGTGTGCGGATGTAGTTGACGATTTCCATCACAGGCTTCATGACGTTGTCTAAATTCAATGATTTAGACACGAGTTGCTCCCTGTGGATGATGCAGTGGAAATTCCAAAACTCGGGAAATGTTTGGTCAGCTTTGCACAGCCCCACAAGCCCGTTCACAGATCCGATCATGGCTGGCGCTCCATCCGTGGCTATTGCAGTTAGTTTCGGTATGGGCAGATTTGCTTTCCCAAATGCAGCCATAATTGTTTCTTTCACATCTATGCCACGGGTTCTGTCTTTGAATGGCACAATATCAAGGAGTTCTTCTTTGATCACACAATCGTTTGACACAGACCGTGCAAATATTGCCAACTGAGGCTTGTCTTGTATGTCACAACTCTCATCCAATGCGCCACTAAAATACTCACATGCTTGAAGTTCAGAGTGCAACTGTGATTCAATAGCCGTGTTAATGTCCGATATTCTGTGTTCAACAGTGTGGCGGGACAGTTGGACGTCTGATACCATTCGTTTTAGTTTGTCGTTTTCAGGAGACAAGATTTCAACAACGTCACTGAGGCATTTTTTAACGAACTCCCCTTCATTGTATGGCTTTTTAGCCCGTGCAATCTTCCAAGCTAGTTGATAAGATGCAAGCGTTACAGTCTCTGAGTGCTTCGCTGAAGATTTGAAGCCTTGAAATGCGCTAATGACGCCTGACATATAAGGCAAAATGGCTTGCCATTACGTTCAACAAAAAATATAAACTCTCCCACTCTGTTAAAAACGTCCTGTGTTCATCTTCATATTTTCGTTTTGCTGTGCATTTTTTCCCTGCCATTTTGAGAGTGAACTTGACACAAATTGTTTACTCAAATGATCTTGCCCCTACTGGGGAACTTTGCGGTATTTTCATCTCACGCACATGCGCGTTTGACGAAAATACCGTATTGAACTCAAGCGAAGCGAACACGCACATTAAAAAAAAACACAAACACAAACTTCGATATGAACGTAAGAGCCGCATGAAACCAGGCAAAGAGCCGCATGCGGCTCGGGAGCCGCGGGTTGGCCAGGCCTGATATAGGGTGTACCAACAAAACCTATACTCCCAGTTGCAGCACGTGGGACAATTATATAATATTGTCTGCACTGAACATAAAACATATACAATATACATGTCATTTCTTTCTCAAAACTTTTGAAACTAGTAATGGCCATTAGCCAAAATCATTCTACATATAGCGCTAATCATTCCACAAATAGACCTAATCGTTCTACATATAGAGCTAATCATTTTATATATATATAGAGAGCTTATCATGTTTATGGGATTTTGGTGTAATTCGACGGGGTGAAATCTGAATTGATATGACTGTTGGTCACGTTCTCTGGGTAGTCACTGACGAGTGGTGATTTATACAGCATAGACAATGCGTCAATGAAAAAAGGGTTGAAAAATGCGGGTGGTTGTTAAACAGGGTGGTCGTTGAACTGGGTGATTGTTGAACAAGGTGGTCACTCACTGCGGGTCATACTGTACTCATTTATACAGATGAGGGAACTGTGGCAACGTGGGATGAACTAAACTGCCAAAGCTTCAACGCAATGACAAGAGGGTTCTCTCGACTGAAGTGTGAAAAGTACATTTTGTGTAATCATATCATGTCATTTACTGGAGTGCAGCCGTCAACAACTAACCCGGGTGCAACAAAAACTGCTTTCCATGCAATGCTGGCTGGCTAAGTAAATTAATTCTTTATTTGTCTAATTTATATTAAGGTTCACATTCACAGCAAAATTAACATAAAGGGCAATAGTTATTAACTGTACCATACCATGATTGAAAACAATAATTTTTAAATGTGCCTTTTGTGAAAGTAATTTGCCTTTTTTGAAACAGAAAATCAGTTTTCCTATGAATATGATTGGATAACCTGTATCTGGGTAATCAATGAAATTGACTCTCAAGCTAACTCTTCAATTTAAAAAAGAATTTTTAATTTATATAAAGCATTCAAACTTTTAAATATTGATTACGTTGACACAAAAAAATTAAATTACAAACGCTAATGTTTTGGTTGTGGCTCAAATCCCAGGAGTAAACTTTTTCGTACTTTTTACTTTAGGGTTACGGGTTCAAGTCCACCTGCTGCTGTATCATTTATCCCGCTTTGTCTGTGTCTTTCGGAAGAGATACTAAACCCGCTGGTCTCTTCTACCATTTGTCTATGCCAAGGGCAGCAAACTATCCAACATAGGGAAATGAACTCACTAACTCTAGAGAAGGAAAAACTCTGACAATAACACACTCCTATATTAGCGCTAGACAGGGCAGCTTGGAATATACCCTCAGATAAGTGAAACTTGCCAACTGGTAAATGATGGCGTAGCAATGTGAGACAACTGCACTTGTTGGTATTTCACAGCCCAATTATGCCATAAGGGTTCAGGATACAGTTACATTTCCATTGGTGGCCATGTTAACGTGACCATCAAAAATTCTAAAAGTTTTAACCAGCCGCTATCATCATCCCACTGACATGCTGGTCGAGTTTTGTCAAAATTAGACATTTCTAACTCTTGTAATATGCCTGTATGTGTGATACCCCTCAAAGTTTACCAATATTGGCATGAATTACGACGCACATGTGTCTAGTGGCCAAAAAAATCACAAATATCCTTCCGCCTACTAAAATTATCTCAAAATCCACCATTTCACTCTCAACAGCTTCCACCAGCAAACCGGGTAATGTCCCTGCACAAATGCATTTATGTCAGAACGTATGAATTTTTTAAAACGTCCTATATCCAAACTTACTATACCCTACATTCGTGTGTTCGAGAAATAAGTCAGAGAATTACAGACCAGTGAGTTTAACGTCAGTGATTTGTAAATTATTAGAAAGGTTAATTAAAGACCATATGGTGGACTTCCTCGTTAAGCATAAATTATTAAATTCATCTCAATATGGATTCCTTAAAGCGAGGTCATGCTTAACAAATATGTTATGTTTTTTGGAAGAAATCACTAAGTGGATAGACGTGGGATCGCCAGTAGATATTATCTACTTAGATTTTCAGAAAGCTTTTGACAAAGTGCCACATCAAAGATTATTACTTAAATTAAAAGCCCATGGTATCGGGGATAGCATAACTGACTGGATAGAACAATGGCTGACCGACAGAAGACAACGAGTTGTAGTAGATGGAGAAGTTTCAAATTGGAAATCGGTTTTGAGTGGGGTACCTCAAGGATCAGTATTAGGACCTATATTATTCTTAATTTATATCAATGACTTGGACGAGAGTATAACAAGTAACGTACTGAAATTTGCGGATGACACAAAACTGTTTAGAAAGGTTAATACTGATGGTGATAAACAACATTTACAAAACGATCAAGACAGATTAGTGAAATGGTCTGAGAAATGGCAGATGTTGTTCAATTTTGGGAAATGTAAATGCCTACATACAGGACATGGGAGGTAAAGGTAAAGTCATCCCTCAGGCATTACGCCTTAGGAAGCCATGAAGGCTTATATGGCCAGTGCTTAAACCTGGTTTCTGTGGTACGAAGCAACTTAGAGTGCAGTTATACTGACTCTCCTGGATGGGACACTAGTCCATCGCAGGTACCTTCCAAACAGTGTTTGTACTCACTTGCAGCTGAGTAGACTGAGGCAAAGTAGGGTAAACGAAATTGCCTAAGCTTCGAAAACGAACCGTGCCCAGTGTGGGTCTTGAACTCAAAACCCTCGAATTTAGAGTCCAACACCTCAACCACTAGGCCACGGCTGCCCCCCCCCCAGTATAACAGTATGCTGGACTTGTTTAAAATATGAGATTGAGGGCATTATTGAGAAATTTATTCCATTAAGAAAACAAGGGAAAAGATCCAGGAAAAAACACCTGTCAAAAGAAGCTATTAGAAAAATTGCTCACAAACAGATGCTGTGGAAGGTCTATAAACACACTGGAAATGTAGAAGACTACACCAACTACAAAGAGGCACTTAACCTAGCTACTACTGAAATTAGAAAATCTAAAAGAACTTTTGAACAAAAATTGGCAGGTAATATAAAAAATGACAGCAAGAGTTTCTATGCTTATGTAAGGAGTAAACAGAAAGTTCGAGATAAGGTCGGACCACTGGAAAACAACAGTGAAAACATAATTTCAGATGGGTTCCAAATGGCAGAGGTCCTGAATGAGTATTTCAGCTCAGTTTTTACCACAGAAGATATCAGCTCACTTCCAGTTCCATTGACTAAATTTGAGGGCAATACATCAGAATATTTAGGGCAGTTATTTGTAACTCCTGAAATGATAGCAACAAAAATTAAGAAGATGAAAGATAATAAATCACCTGGAGTTGATGGGATACCACCAAAACTGCTAAAGGAAATTGTTGATCAAATTAGTACACCACTTGCAAACTTATTTAACTTGTCACTGGAAGAAGGAATAGTTCCTTCAGAATGGAAAGAAGCAAACATTACGTCGCTGTTTAAGAAGGGATCGAGGAAGAAGCCAGAAAATTACAGACCAGTGAGTTTAACATCAGTTGTGTGTAAATTACTTGAAACATTAATTAGAGACCACATGGTGGAATTCCTCATAAAGCAGAAATTAATAAATACATCTCAACATGGATTCCTAAAAGCAAGGTCATGTCTAACCAATCTCTTATGTTTTTTAGAAGAAATTACAAAGTGGGTAGATCACGGGTCACCAGTGGATGTTGTCTACTTAGATTTTCAGAAAGCTTTTGATAAAGTGCCACATCAAAGATTGTTACTTAAACTAAAAGCCCATGGTATAGGCAATGACGTAATCAACTGGATAGAAAAGTGGCTTACACACAGAAGACAGAGAGTAATAGTAGATGGTAAGATTTCAAACTGGAAATCTGTTTTGAGTGGGGTACCACAGGGATCAGTGTTAGGCCCTATACTGTTTTTAATATATATAAATGATTTGGAGGATGACATATCTAGCAAAGTACTCAAATTTGCAGATGACACAAAAGTATTCAGAAAGGTTACTAATGATACAGATAAACAAAGTTTACAGGATGATCTAGAAAAATTAGTTAAATGGTCAGAAAAATGGCAAATGTTATTCAATTTTGGGAAATGTAAATGTATATACATAGGACTTGGAAATATGGATGAGGAATATAAAATGGGGGATGCTGTACTAGGTAGAACCACACAAGAAAAGGATTTAGGAGTAACATTTAATGCTGACATGAAAGTTTCAGAGCAATGTGGGATTGCTGCTTCGAAAGGAAATCAAATTCTAGGCCTAATTAGGAGAACTATCACGTATAAGGAGAAACATCTAATTGTACCCCTGTACAAAGCAATAGTTAGACCACATTTGGAATATTGTATTCAAGCATGGAGGCCATATCGTAAAAAAGACATAGATAAGCTAGAAAGAATACAACGAAGAGCAACTAAGATGATTCCAGAATTAAGAGACCTTAGTTACGAAAGTCGCTTATTACAATGTGGTTTGACAACACTAGAGACCAGGAGACTAAGAGGAGACCAAATAGAAGTGTTTAAAATAGTGAACGGTTATGAGGATGTTGATAGGAATATGTTCTTCAAACTTAAAGAAGGCAGTAGAACCAGAGGACACAAAGCAGCATTAGTTAAGGAGCAGTGTAGGTTGGACATGAGAAAGTACTCATTTTCACAGAGGGTGATAAATGAATGGAACAAACTGCCAAACGATTGTGTTAATGCTAGTAGTGTGAATATGTTTAAAAATTGAATTGACAGATATCTGATAAGGGCGGGCTACACATAGATGAGAAAATTGTTGGACTCTCGATAAGCCAATGGCTTCCTTGTCCACTTGCCATCTGGAACTTGTTGTTCGAGATGGCAATCTTGTTAAATCTTGTTAAACAAGTAACGTACTGAAATTTGCGGATGACACAAAACTGTTTAGAAAGGTTAACACTGATGGTGATAAACAACATTTACAAAACGATCTAAACAGATTAGTGAAATGGTCTGAGAAATGGCAGATGTTGTTCAATTTTAGGAAATGTAAATGCCTACATACAGGACATGGGAACTTGAATGTAAACTATAAAATGGGAGATACTGTTCTGGGTACTACTGTAAAAGAAAAGGACTTAGGAGTTACAATAAGCGCTGATATGAAAGTTTCAGAGCAGTGTGGTATTGCAGCTTCAAAGGGTAATCAAATTCTTGGATTGATTAGAAGAAACATAACATACAAGGGAAAAAAGTTAATTATACCTCTTTATAAAGCAATAGTTAGACCTCATTTAGAATACTGTATACAAGCATGGAGACCATATCGTAAGAAGGATATAGATACACTTGAATGCATACAAAGGAGAGCAACTAAAATGATTCCAGAACTGAGAGACCTTAGTTATGAAGAACGCCTGAAAGAATGTGGTTTAACAACTCTACAGACAAGTAGGTTAAGAGGAGATCAGATTGAAGTTTTTAAGATATTGAATGGATATGAAAATATTGATAGAAATATGTTTTTCTCACTCAAGAAGGATAGCAGAACTAGAAGACATGAGGTAAAATTAGTAAAGGATCAATGTAGATTGGACATCAGGAAGCACTCGTTCTCACAGAGGACAATAAATGAATGGAACAAATTGTCTACAGATTGTGTAACTGCTAGCAGCGTGAGTATGTTTAAAAACAAGGTTGACACATATCTCAGGAGGGCGGGTTATAAGTAGGTGAACATTGTTGGAGTCTCGATAAGCCAATGGCTTCCTTGTCCACTTGCCATCTGGGCCTTTGGCTTGGATGGCAAATCTTGTTAAATCTTGTAACACACCAGGAAGTCTAACTGAGGTATGACCCCCTAAACAGTACCCGTAACCATAGTCCCTGACCCCAGAACACTGGGGTCAAGGACTGGACTGAGGCTGACCCAAGGTCACTGGGGACTGAGGCTAAACTCAGAACACTGGGGACTGAGGCTAACCTCAGAACATTGGGGACTGACGCTGACCCCATAACACTGGGGACTAAGGCTGACCCCAGGTCACTGGGGACTGAGACTGACCCCAGGTCACTAGGGACTGAGGCTGACCCCAGGTGGCTGGGGACTGAGGCTGACCTGACAAACCGAGCCTAACATCACTGAAAGCAATCAGGGTCATGCCTGAATGCACACACATTTATTATATATATATAGCTGAATACATACGGAGCTCTTCCAGGTAAAATCAATAATAGCGCACTTCCACATGTCGCAAATGTGCCAGCAGCTTTATTAATGAGCCACTTTACGAAGCAATCTTGGCATTTTCAACAAATTGGCGAGTTCAGCAACTAGCTAAGAGTTTGCATAATGTATACACAGTACGTAGATGCCATTGTGCCAAGAGTCCATATCGACTAAACATTACATTCTAAACGGAAATCAGTTGAGGATGGAGTTTTAATACAACTGCATAGCTTCATATATATATATATATATATATATATATATATATATATATATATGTATCATTAAAGATCATTTTAAACAAGTGTTTACATAGCTTTTATATATATATATATATATATATATATATATATATATATATATATATATATATATATATATATATATATATATATATATGTACCATTAAAGCTCATTTTAAGTTTTTACTAACTTTTTACTTGAATTCATGCATTACTGTCAATTTGACAGAGTTGTACACCAGGTCTGAAAACAATTTAAACACATCGGGCTTGGGCCGGGCCTGGGCCTAATGTGAACGGGCCGGGCATAATAAAAATATTCGTACAAAACCTAGATTATTAATTTTATTATTAATAAAAACTTATTATAAATTGTAATTCCAGTTAATGAATACTTTTATTTAGTATTATTTATTTAGTATTATATAGTTGCAAATTGAGACCTTGCATGGAATTATGAATGACACTAGTGTTTTATACATTGGAATGCAGTTTAACCTCTTCAACAATGGGACTTCGTATGGTATCATTTTAATAATGTGCATTCTTTTAATAGAGACATTTCATATAAAATATATGCATAAGTGCATGCCCATATCTTTGTATTGTAATTCTTTAAACATGTACTGGCTTTCCAAGACACTGTGACTGGAGTAGACTCAGTAAACTGCATATTTTTGGCATGAATGTACCCTTTTGCATAGATCTAATGGCCCCATATCAGGCCATTTAAGTTCACCGGGATGAAAGCAGCCAGCCCCAAATGTTTACTTTAGACATATTTGCAGAGGCAATCAAGCCATGATTAACCATCAACTTATCACCCTTTGACCCAACCAGTGGACATCCTATTGTCTAGGTCTTCCCTCCAAATATTGCAGGCCTGAATTACCAGCCCACTGGCCACTGCCCACTACCCAGTAGTGCCAGTACCCAGTACCCACCCCAGTTAGTAATTGGTAATTTTCAGTTTTGTTAACTAGTGTCTAATGTTCAGTGTTTACAATTTCCTCAGTACTGACTCATTCAAACTTGTACTAATTCACACAAGTCTGAACCTGATCTGTCTCAGGCTAGTGACTGCAGACCTGCTGGAAATGCCACTGGGTGTCAGTGCCAGTGGGTGACAAAGTAGTAGCTAGTACTAGCTACTAGCTAGACACTACTAAACAACAACTGACATTAGTATTTCAGTAGTAAACATTATACAATGTTCATATATTATTTTTTATTTAATAAAACAATCTGTTTTTACAGTTTATTTGTGTTTCGTCTTAATTATAAGATTATAGGTTTATCTTCTCAAAACTTAGCAGGCCGCGGGCTTGCAGGCCGCGGGCTTACCATTCTTTGGCCCGCGGATATGGGCCAGGTATGGGGCTGAAACTTGCGGGCCAGGCCAGGCTTGAAAATGGGTGGGAAGTAGTTCCGGGTCCACTTGCACTCCCAAGTCTCTCTTGTTTGTGGTCTCCCCCAGGGTGGTAATAGTTGCACTGCTGGCTATAACATATTCATATTTGTGGTTGTTTCGCCCTAAATGCATAACTTTGCATTTCTCTTCATTAAAACGTAGTTGCCATTTTTTTGGACCACTCTTCTACCGTACGTTTCCGTGTATAATACGCCCCCATGTATAATACGCACCCTGACTTTTTCTAAATTCTGATAGAATTTCTACATTACCACGTATAATACGCACCCCAACTTTTGGCATTGACCCCTGATTTCCCCGCTTCTGATATTTTGCTTGAAACGCGATTCACACTTGGACCACTGTCATTTCGTCAAAGTTCGTTGAATCCATCTCAGAATCGTAAACATCATGCAAGTTACGACAATGCTGCCGGCTCGTCGCACGCGACAATATATCGCCTCGTTAATCGTGTACACCTGTAATCCCTATTGACTATTCAGGTCGCTCACGTGATTCAAGAACGTCAATCATGATGCCTTGGCGCTCAGGGAGTAACACATATTTGCGTGTATTAACCTGACACTGTCCACACATTTCTGCATTATTCCCGGTCAGCAACGCTCCCGGTCGCGTATGTTTCCCACTCATTAATGTCATAGTACTGGTGTTCCAGTAGCGCTATCCATATCTGGTCGGAGAAAATTTTGTTTCGCCCTATCACCACGTATAATACGCATCTGGACTTTTAAGTAAAAAATTAAGGAAAAAAATGCGTATTATACACGGAATCTTAAGGTAGTTGTTTTAGGTTTGCCTGTAGTGTCTCTTGGTCAGACTGTGTGGTGATTTATAGATGATAAGTCAATCATAAAATATCAAGTGGATCATTCCATGTGAAATCAACCAATGGTAAACAGAAACTGGTGTCTCAGAATGTATAAAAATTTTAAACAATGACTAACTTCACTAAATGGCTATACTTGAATCGTTTTACAAAAGAACTAAGCATTTACACAAATTGTGTATGTAATGACCTATAATGTGAATATGGGATAAGCGCAACAAATAATACCTGTTATTTTTACCTGTTTTCAGGTGCCTTCAAGTTAAGTAGTCTGAAATTGGCTGAACATGTAGACATACTGTTACAGTATGTGCGAAATTCAAGAATAATAGGGAGAAGTACAATGGGTATACTAGATGCACGAAAAAGAAAAATTATAATTTTGTTATTTCCAAAAGTGATTTCCGCAGCCTGTATTTCATCGTTATGTTACTGTACAATGTCCAAACTGATACCCTCTATTGTCATGGATACTGGCAATCATCTTTTAGTTTAGTAGGTATCTACTTGTAACAATATTTTCAAAACAATTCATCCATAAACTTTAACTTTTTATATTTAAAAAAAAATTGCAAATTTCAACAACCAAAATGAGAATGTCTGACAAGTCCTATGATCATCACAATCGCACAGTGCATTGGCAACTAAAATGTAGTCATTATGTGTATGTTCTCCACCAACAGTTGGCAACACTTTTTGTGGACATCTTAAAAATTGGCCGACTGACAACCGGTCTATGGGTAGTTGCCACCTATTTGTTGGCAAATAAACTGTTGGTGACTGTTGGTCAGTATGTGTACCGCAGGCTTTAGTCTTGATAGAATGTTGTTTACATTCTATCAAGATAAACAACTTAGCCAGTGCAGACAATAGCAGATTCCTGAGTGTTGCTTGTAATGTTTTCTTAAGGTCAAAACACTCAAATCCACAAATTAAGTGGTCTGTGTTTGTATACATGTGACTAACAAGTGCTCTGTCCCAGTTTATTCACACATTAGTTATATGAACAATGTTTAAATTAGTTAATCTTGTTAATGCATGTTTTGAGCCAAAAATGATTGATTTACATTTGTCATCAACTGCTTTATAAATGTTGTCCTGACCAAGCTCTGAGATCTAGTTTTATCTACCAATGGATGACATTTTCAATTAGGAAAAATTAACAATCTTTAATAAAATTACAAAGATCTAGGATCTACTGTAAGACAATTACCTTCCTTATTTAAAAAAAAATTTAAATCAAGCTTTTGAATGAAATAAATTCATCCCTCCCATCATTTTGGTTTTTTGGGATAAAGTCTTCTCAATGCTCCAGACATGCCAAGTCTACCGGTTTTCCTGGTAGACTACCAGGTTTTCACCTCTTCTACCGGTCTACCGGTCGGTAGAACATTTCTACCGGTTTTTCCGATTTTGATCCCGTTTGACTCTGAATCTCAGCCTTGATTCTGCCCACCAATGATATCGCAGCTATTGATCTATGCTATATAATTATAGTGAGTACAACTCTCTGGCAGAACAGGTTAAGTTTTTCTTTCGCTTCAGTTACTTCTATCTAAAATTTTTAATCATTGATCAATAGTTTCTCTATGGCATGACGAAGCTCGCCTTGACGGCTAAGCCGCGGGCACTGCCTAAGAAGGCGAAGTATGCTAACGCATACAAGGTTGCCTTCGAGGCCAATTTTCCGTGCGTCGGAAAGTTCGTGATCGACGAACCATGCATTTTGCCGTTTGCTCGTCTCGGTGCGCTGGTGATGGTACTGCTGATGATCCCCAACTCAAATGCTGCTCCTGAGATGACCTTCAGCATGGTGAAGAAGATCTTCACCAAGCAGCATTCGCAGTTGGGGAATTCGACTCTGTCAGCACTGCTGAAGTGCAAGTTGAACAAGGATACTGTCTGTACCGAATTCGCTCAATGTGAGCAAGTGTTAATTTTATTTAGAGCATTTTGTTGTACAGCTGTATCTATATGTTGTACAGCTGTATCTATATGTTGTACAGCTGTATATATATATATATATATATATATATATATATATACAGCTGTATCTATATGTTGTACAGATGTATCTATATGTTGTACAGCTGTATCTATATGTTGTACAGATGTATCTATATGTTGTACAGCTGTATCTATATGTTGTACAGCTGTATCTATATGTTGTACAGCTGTATAATATTATATATATATATATGTTGTACAGCTGTATCTATGTTGTACAGCTGTATCTATATGTTGTACAGCTGTATCTATGTTGTTTGTATTTTGTGTGTATTTTTTATTTATGTCATTTGCACATTCCAGGCAGTTTTTACATTTATAAATCCCAGTCAGAATTGTGTATAGCTTTGTATATTTCTGGTATCGTATTTTTTATTTTATTTATCAGTATTGCCTTTTTTAACAGTATTATTCTGTAATCTGTACTTTATTAAGTGCCTTTTTATCAACATGATGTTTCATGCTGATTTGTGCTTGTTTTTTTACATTGCTGCATGTCTAGTGTGTTTGTAATTATTGTTGTTTAATTTTTATATTTTTTATCATTTGAACATTTCAGTATAGAATGTGTGTGTTTGCATAATTGAAATGTGGAGCATTTTATTGTTTTCACTGCTGTGTTTTTGTCCATTACCTTAATTTTTATGGATCTTGCATCATTCTTAGTATTTTTTACATGATTTATAATTTTTTTCGGCAATGCATTTTGTATATATTATTAATTATTTCTATTGCATATAATTGTCATTTCTTGTGTATTAGAAGTATATGGCTGTGTATGTTTATGTAACTGAAAAGTGAAGCATCTAGCTATATTCACTGCAATTTCACTGCTATGTTTTTATCCATTACCTTAATTTTTATGCACCTTTCATTATGCTTAGTATTTTTTACCTGCATTTTAGCCTGATGTATAATTATGTTATTTATGTACCCATATGTACCTTATTTAAATTGTATATAATTACCATTTTTTGTGTGTATTAAAATAATGTGTTTAACCATTGTGGTTAATAGTGTGTTTGTTGTGCTGTGTCTCGAGTGTGGTTGCCGTTCGTCGACTGATGACGCGACCCCGAATGTTTGTCGTACGTGCTAATCTACCCCTTTCGGGCCTTCTGAACTTGGCATGTCTGCAATGCTCCCAATGTTGGGCCAATAACAACCGGTGGCAAAAACAATAACCCAAATCACCTATCTTTCAGTTATGGGTAAACAATGACCATCAAGCTTCGAAATAAACCAATTCCTACAGGTTATTACAGTATACTAGTTATTACAGTATACCAGTTATTACAGTACATCATACGTTATTTCAGGAAGAAAGAAGGTGGAATAAAGGACAAATGACCTAAGCCTGAGGGAACAGATTTGGACACAGGTCAGTTAAATGGGATGAATGGTAAGAAGTCGGATGATGTGGCCAGGTCACTTGGTGTGGATGGAGGAGAGCCAGGTCACTTGGTGTGGATATAGAGGAGGGCCAAGTCACTTGGTGTGGATGGAGGAGAGCCAGGTCACTTGGTGTGGATATAGAGGAGGGCCAGGTCACTTGGTGTGGATGGAGGAGGGCCAGGTCATTTGGTATGGATATAGAGGGCCAGGTCACTTGGTGTGGATGGAGGAGGGCCAGGTCACATGGTGTGGATGGAGGAGGGCCAGGTCACTTGGTGTGGATGGAGGAGAGCCAGGTCATTTGGTATGGATATAGAGGGCCAGGTCACTTGGTGTGGATGGAGGAGGGCCAGGTCACTTGGTGTGGATGGAGGAAGGCCAGGTCACTTGGTGTGGATGGAGGAGAGCCAGGTCATTTGGTATGGATATAGAGGAGGGCCAGGTCACTTGGTGTGGATGGAGGAGGGCCAGGTCACTTGGTATGGATATAGAGGAGGGCCAGGTCACTTGGTGTGGATAGAGGAGGGCCAGGTCACTTGGTGTGGATGGTGGAGGGCCAGGTCACTTGGTGTGGATGGAGGAGAGCCAGGTCATTTGGTGTGGATATAGAGGAGGGCCAGGTCACTTGGTGTGGATGGAGGAGGGCAAGGTCATTTGGTGTGGATGGAGGAGGGCCAGGGCCCGAGGTTATAAACTGTACTCAAACTCAAGCTCAAGTCTGTGCTCAAGTCTGAGTTTTCGTGCTCAACTGAGGTTATGAAACGTCTTGAGTACATACTCAGCTGAGTACGAAACAACGCGGTTTTTTCAAATGCACAAGCGGCCAAGTGGAACTCTCTTTTTGAAAAAGATAACAAAGATACTTCCGCATATAAACAGTGGTGCACAAAGAAGTTCGGCTACAAGCGGGAAAAAGCGCCGGAGAAAAATCAACCCATCACCAATATCACACGCTGTGTGGAAAGTCGAACACACAGTGAACGATTTAACAAACAGAATGAGATGAGTCACAAGATAAAAATGTCTAAAAAGAAAAAATAGCAAAAAGTAATACCTCGCAGCCAGACTAAGACTGCCCCAACTAAGCGATTTGGCAGCCTAAGTAATTATGTTTACATGTTCATTTTAGCGTAGTAACTAGAATTTCTGAAAATGTACCGAGGAACACGACAAGTTGTACGTTTTTTAATGAATGCAAGTGTTAATATAACATAAATTTTGTTACAAAATATATTATATTTATGCTGTCAAAGGTAAACAATAATGACATTACCTAAATCCGTGGTTCATTTTAATATTTTGTTTTAATATTTCATTAGAATGTCCATTGTTTCCATAATCTATACATGCGTGTAACAATACATACATACTGGAAAGAGGAGTACAAAAATAAACATTTTGTGAGACAAAGGTTCAGTTTCATAGTTTTGATCATTCTATGTGTACTGAATATGTAAAAACTACTCTGTTCAGATCATGATGTACCTATGGCTATACACTTGAACTATAGTCTATACACTTGTCTGGTGGAACCATACGTCGGAGTCATGTAGAAGACTCTGTGTGGTACACAGTGATGTATTCAGATTGTTGCGCAGTGAACCCAGAAACTGAAGTATTTGTCAAAACTAAGAAATAGCGGTGTTAACAACTAATTTTGTTTGCCCCCTTAGCCTAGGCTTAGTTTTGACGTCGGGTGTCACATGTTTGTGTCACGGGGATTACCCACTGTCAGTAGTCTATAATTTTAGTCCAGCCTATCTTTTATATGGGTGTAGTATTACAGAGTAAAGTGACTGAAATTAATAGATGATATGCTAAAACGGATTTCACTGACTATAGAAAGGTTTGTATTACTCCTTAATGATTAATATTTTTATAGATAATAAAACAAATATAGTACTAATACAATATCAAACAGTAAAGGGTAAACTGAAAGAGTAAGCTATGTTACCATTGATTTGTAGTGGTAATTCTTAATAATAATTATGATGAGAGTGCCCAAGCGAATATATTATTTGCACTTTTAAAGTGCACACTATCTACTATATGGAATCATTATTTCCATAACATATATTATTTATCATAAATTAAGTTATATTCGAAATAGGTTACTGCACAAGACAATATATGCAGCATATGTTACTATTAGTATTATATTACATATGCCCTGGGTATCTGCATTATACATGTCGCTGTTTTCACTAACACCTCGTGTGGCCTGCCTCTTAATCATTGTATAGCTATATTTGCCAGTACTTTATATTCCAATCACATAATTTTTCCAAAGTATGATGTTCTTCTTTGTCTTAGAAAAGTCGTGATATCTTTGTATCTATTATTTGGAAAATTTGCATTTACTCTAAATTATAGGAAAGGTGTAAACACTATATTAGAGCTGTAGTTTGTCACCTGCACTAGTTCGTTCTTAGATTTCCTGCAGCATTGGAGTAGTAAGGCTAGAACAGCATTATGTTTAACATCAATAACCTACAATTTTACTTTTTGCGGTAGCCTAAATATAGACATACGGAAGGTTTTTCTTGCATATTGTTCAATTTGAACAATCTCTTAAAAAACTGAACAACACAAGTGTTACATTATCCTGGATGTTTGTGTGTTGCATATTTTGCATATATATTCTACTTCCAAAGGGCACCCACTATGTGAAGTCCTACCCCTAGGCTATAGCTGCCTTGGCCTGGGATAGCAATTTTTTGTATATTTCATATATATACATCCTTTGCCCTGGCCTGGGGTCGGGCTGCATGAATAATATAAATATAGCATGGTATGTAAGCTTAATCAAGTTGATATAATATTTAGATTAGCTATATTATGTTATAAACACATAATTATATATTATTTGCTATATTCCCAACTCAAAACTGGCGAAATGTTTTAAATCACTGCATAATTCTTTACAGTGACAAAACGAAGTGGCTGTATTGACGTGGCCATGACATTGGCAGGTCGCCAAAAAAGCCGCAACTAAAAGTAAACTATCACTTGTTTTGCGGTGTTTGTCGCTGCTCCGGTTACATTTGGCAAATGTTCGTTAAATAGTGCAGTTTGAGCCATCAAACAAAATCTTTCACAAATGTCGTATTCCATCACTTCAGGTCTTCATACAGTTAAAACTCGGAAGTAGGCGGCCTGGACCCTAAAATCAGACAGCTTATCTTCTCAAAATGGACGAACTTTCAACGACTTCAATAAATTTATGCGTGAGCTGCCATTTTTATTTATGCTTGAGCACGGCATTGAGCATGGTCTTGAGCATACTCAGGATTTCAGCATTTCGTTCTCAACGCTGAGCACGATTTCGTGCTCAAGATGTTTTATAACCTCGCCTGAGTTTGAGCATAGTGTGAAAGCGAGGCTTGAGCATGAAACCGTGCTCAATTGAGTTGAGTACGGTTTATAACCTCGGGGCCCAGGTCACTTGGTGTTGATATAGAGGAGGGCCAGGTCAATTGGTATGGATGGAGGAGGGCCAGGTCACTTGGTGTGGATGGAGGAGAGCTGACTACCAAAGAAAGCAGAGGTGGTGAAATAACGAGGCTGCAGGAAAAGAATAAGAGCCAAGGAAGTACAGCAGTACCGTAATTGTTGTTACTCCTTTACAAAGGTAACTATGAGGGTGAATATATTACAGTAACTAGAGCTCTCTGAAACCTGGGTTTTGTACTATGCTTTGTCTGCATTTGTCTTTTCCTCAACCCTGTGCGAACCAATTTATTCTTACTCAAAGTCAACAGGCTGATCAAGTTCAATCTCTGGAGTAAAACTGGAATCTTTTTGTACAAAGTTATCAACCATATATAATATTACAAGACACACTTCTAGTGGTAATTAATAAGAACAATGTATCAATAACAATTACTGTCATCGTACACAGTGAACCTTATGCTTACCTGGGAGCTGCTGATGTCTCAGATCAGCTTCTAGATGAAGTGCAAGTTTGCATCTCCATCAACTCCATGTCACTGTGGTGTATCTGCATTGACACGTCACTACATCGTGTCTGCAATGACACATCACATTTCTTCTTCTTAGACTTTGTAGTTGTAGTTCTCTTCGCACCCACTGGTGCTGCTTTGGCAGACATTGTTTTGACTTCAGCAGACATGCATGAGCCACAAGAACTGTCCAACAGTTCCGTCTGACCGTCACTGTGACTGGACACACCAAACGATTTTCCACTTTCGACACGTTTCTTTTGAGCAATTGTTCGGGCAGACTTCAGTCCACGTGCACTGCTACTCCCAGAAGTGTTTGTTTGGTGGCCATCATTGCTATTAATGCGACGTGTAACTGTCAGTTTGCTCTTGGGGGATTTTCTGCCTTGTGAGGGAACTGCTAACTCGATGAGTTTATGGGTAGGCGCAGCCAGTGGTTCACTAGGTGGCGACTCTGATGTCTCAACCTTAGCAGTGATTGGTTCCAGTCGTGGTGGCGGTCGAACAAAATCACCAGAATTTGTGTTACCATCATTGCCAACCGAGATATCTTCGTCAGGTACAATATTTTTAGACTTGCGTTTCTTTTTCCTGCGTTTTTTCTTCTTTACATCATCACTGCTTGTTTCCTTATTACACTCATTGCAGACGTCGTCTGCCAGTTCTGGCTCAACCACCCCCAGTTTCTCATCAACAGAAGTCTCATTCATATTGGACGCCATTTGGTTTTTATGCAAAGTGAAGTCATCAGCCGATCCCCTTCCTGAGTCATTGCTGCTCTGATCTCCTTTGAAAGGCACCCCAGCTTCTGCCCCCCCTGATATCTCCCCTATTACCCCAATACCATTTAGTTGACCTTCATCCTCTTTATCTTTCTCATACTTATCTAAACGTGCAGTATCCCAGCAGCAGGCAGGCAGCTGTGTGACTGGGGTGGAGGGTGACACAGGACAGGGTGTAGTGGGAGACGGGGGTTCTATGTTCACCGACAGTGTGCCAACTGTCATCGCGTGTTCGTCACTCGAGTCATAGTCACTTGTGTCCTCGTCGAGCTGCAGTAGTTGGGAGCTGTAGACGTCACACTTGTGGGACGTGATGATCACTGATCCACTGCCTCCACTTGAGTCCAACTCAGGACACAGCTCTAGCCGTGAGTCACTCAGTCCCTCGTCCTCACTCCGTCGGCCGTACGTCTGGAAGTGGAGACCATTCTCGGTGGCAAACAGCACTGGGATGCCGCTCACATGTGTCTCGCCATTACTCAGTTCACCGTTGCTTCGTCTGCCCAGATTGGATATAGGCAGCGCATCGTTGATGAGATTACTCTTGCGACAGAGGAGGATGTTCTTAAACTTCTGCCACACTTCTTTCCTCCAGCACAGTGTGACCACTGGCAGGAAGACAGGATAGCTGAGGTACATCCATGTGAAGGCAAGGTCTAGTTTCCACGGATACTCAAATGAAAATAAAACACTCGATGATTTTACCTCGGCACTGTTGCGGTACTGTTCCATGCTGCTGAGAACCAAATATGGTCCACAAAGAATGCACCAGAAGATGAATAACACACCAACATATTTTGACATGTCAATCTCAGCGTACAGACAACAGTCCTGCAGGGCAAGGCGCATTTCTGGTTTATTTGCCATCTGACATTTCTCATTGAGTTTCTCTTTAAAGCACACGTATATGATGAACATGTAGAAGACAATGATGAGTGTAAATGGAATGAAGTAACCAAAGATCGACAAGAAACAGACGTACAACAATGGCGCCCCTTGTGCAATCGAGCACAGATAACGCGCTGGAAAGGCAGTCGACGACACAGCGCCTATGAAGAGAGGGGTGCACAGGGCGATGGAATGCACCCAAACGTAGCCGATGAGCAGGGCGGTCTTGATAGAACTCAGCCGTCTGCGTGTCGTCGTGGTCGGACTCCTGACAGCCAGCAACCGCTCGAAGGTGATGGCAAGGAGGGCCACTATCGTCGCGATGTTTGTCAACTGTAGAAAGGCAGAGTTCACTTGACAAATCACATTGCTATAGTCCCACTTGGACGTGATCACCGAGCCGAGTATCAGCGGCATGTTGACGATGCAGTCGAACAGGTTGATAACTGCCATGCATATGAGCAGCTTGTTGAGAGCGTTGCCTTTCAGACGATGGCACTGTCCCAAAGTCGTCACAAGCACGCAGTTGCCGACGAAGCCGGCGATAATGTACAGCGCAAGGAACGACGTTATCGTCGCCAGATCGCCCGTCCAACTGTCCACCTGCGACGAGTTGGCGGAATTGGCGACGGGTCGATCCGTAAACTCGACGACATTCGACGTCTGGCCAGCCATATCAGTTGCGTCTGCTGCGCAGCTCACATAGCAACGGGGCGGCCAGAGCCGAGTTTCGTCCGTTTCCAAAATAAACAAGTCATTTTCATTCTCTTTTGCGGTCGATATTACGTGCTTTTCTGTAGCCGCTCTTCTCTACGACGCACTGTTGATGCATCTACCCGAGATTCCGTGACATCGTTTCTCGCCACTTCGTGGTTAAAATGTCGACACAGTGAGCACATTACAAAACTTCGTCTTCGTGAAAAAAGCGGCGAACGTCTACATCCGTTTCGGCAGACGACCATCGCAGCCAATCAAGTGGCGCAGAAAGCAGCGCCATTTACAATGAAATAATTACACGCCATTCGCCAGGTGCAGCCATATTCCAATAGTATCCAATAGATGGCACGCGCCATTGTTTCGCCGGGGATCTCGAATCAGAGGCTCCGCGCTGTGGCGCCACCGTTTGTCGCACACACTAATCAATACTTCCAACCATAGAGTTACATAATTAATCATCCTTCTACAGTCGCGCCTCGTTATAACGCGCCCCGTTATTACGCGGATTCGGATGTAACGCGATCGGTCGTGGACCCCGAATTTCTGCCGCTAGGGGAAAATGTCAAATGGGCCCGCTTAAACCTACTTAGAATTGCTTTGACAATTCTCAAGAAACATTAGGTGAACAATGTCAATGAACGAGTATCAACGTGTTGTTTGTTTTGCGTTGCCGCCGACATCAATCGCTGTCGCTGGCTTCTCTTCGACGGTTTGTAAATTGCAATCGAGATTCACTAATATGCCTCGCGTAAGAATCAGATCAACCGTTTTAAATGCATTTAATATGCGGTACCAACATAATACTTGGGTGAAATTACATGCTTCCATTACATCGTAAATTTAATCGTTTTCGCGGCGCGAAACCAACACGCCAAATTCCTAACCCAAGGCTCTACCGGTGGCGACAATACGAATTCGTCATCCGCATATGAAATGATGAATCGATGTTAAGTGGTGCGTAATAAATTTATGCTTCGGTCGAGATCGGTTGAAAGACGAAGTGAAACAATTATTAATTCTACCTATTGTCTTTTTCTGTGTTTTATCAGCTTGCATACTACGTTTGTCAAATCATATACATTTTCGGCCGCTTAGGTCCAGGTTATTATTTTCGATTCGTAGGCCTGGCGGTCCAGTACATCATCATCGTAGTAGATCTATTCCATTACGGTATACGTACATGTGTTTTATTCAGTTCAAGAGTCAAGAGGGTGTGACATTTAAAAATAATACACGTTGATGCTAGTATACTCGTTTAATAAGTTCCATAAACTGCATATTGCCGTATAAGACAATGCTGTAAGCACACGGGGCTTCGACAGGGTTCATGAACTTGGACTTGGTGCAGCGGGCGGCGGTCGCTGTTGTTTAGTAGCTCCCTGGTGGCAGATATGAGAACACCTAACGCGCCTCGCTTACAACGCGGTCCGGAGTCGTGGACCCCGACTACCGCGTTATAACGAGGCGCGACTGTATACACAAGGGACCGTATGCATGAAGGCCGGATAGCTGCCTTAAGCCAGCTCACTGCAGCGAAGCGGGCGTGGACCACTGGCCGGCATTTCATTGCACGGCAGAAAATACATAATGTACTGTTTATAGTGTGAACATAGCATGTTACAAATAGTTGTCTAACATATGTAAGTGAGTGAGTGAGTGAGTGAGTGAGTGAGTGAGTGCGTGCGTGCGTGAGTGAGTGAGTGAGTGAGTGAGTGAGTGAGTGAGTGAGTGAGTAAGTAAGTTAATTTATTTCCTCCTCACCATCTACATGTACAATATAAGACAAAAAAAAGCAATGAAGATGAGGTGGCTACCAGAGAAGTATAAACTTAACAGACTAGTAGCCAGTGATGATGACACCAGGAACCAATTAACTTGAAGATTTGTCATTGTCATTTGTTCTTAATGAGGCATGGCCACCAAACTGATTAATAATTTGGGTGAGGGTGGTCCCAGCATTTGTGTTATAAGTGTGGGCAGTTCATTCATGTATACACATAGGACATGGAAGCTTGGACGAAGAATATAAAATGGGGGATGCTGTACTAGGTAGAACCACACAAAAAAGGACTTAGGAGTAACATTAGTGCTGGCATGAAAGTTTCATAGCAATGTGGGATTGCTGCTAATATTCACATGAAAAGAAAGGTACACCGAAACTATACCCAAATACTTAAAAAAAGCTTTATTTCAGTTTAGAATAGGGACATATAAATTGCCTGTTAATAACTGAAGAAACATTATTTTCTCAAGAAATAAGAGACTTTATAAAATTTGCAATAAAGCAGTTATAAGGGATGAAATTCACTTTTTATATGAATGTACTAAGTTAGACGGCTTGAGAATTAAATACATGTCTTCATATATTAGAATGAATCTTAATGTACCTAATTTTATACATATGCTACAGAACAATGATCCAGACACAACTGACAGTCTGGCAACGTTGTACATATGCTACAGAACAATGATCCAGACACAACTGACAGTCTGGCAACTTTGTATTATGCTACAGAACAATGATCCATACACAACTGACAGTCTGGCAATGTTGTACATATGCTACAGAACAATGATCCAGACACAACTGACAGTCTGGCAACTTTGTATTATGCTACAGAACAATGATCCATACACAACTGACAGTCTGGCAACTTTGTATTATGCTACAGAACAATGATCCATACACAACTGACAGTCTGGCAATGTTGTACATATGCTACAGAACAATGATCCAGACACAACTGACAGTCTGGCAACGTTGTACATATGCTACAGAACAATGATCCAGACACAACTGACAGTCTGGCAACTTTGTATTATGGTACAGAACAATGATCCATACACAACTGACAGTCTGGCAATGTTGTACATATGCTACAGAACAATGATCCAGACACAACTGACAGTCTGGCAACGTTGTACATATGCTACAGAACAATGATCCAGACACAACTGACAGTCTGGCAACTTTGTATTATGCTACAGAACAATGATCCAGACACAACTGACAGTCTGGCAACTTTGTATTATGCTACAGAACAATGATCCATACACAACTGACAGTCTGGCAATGTTGTACATATGCTACAGAACAATTATCCAGACACAACTGACAGTCTGGCAAAGTTCATTTTGCATGGCTTAAAACTATATGTTCAATGTTCCAATGCTATCCAAGAACCCGTGTAAATATGTTTTTTTCATAATTAGTATAGATAAATTATTTATTTTAATTACTATCTTGTAAATATCTATATTTTGTATAATATATGTTTTATATATGTATTTATGGAATTGTGATCGTCTATGTACCATGGTACGTGGTTAGAGTGAATAAACATATATCTATTGGCCAATCCAAGATATCCTCTATGTACCATGGTACGTGGTTAGAGTGAATAAACATATATCTATTGGCCAATCCAAGATATCCTCTCAAGTCTCAAGTGGTTTTACTCCAAACAGCCCAAACTTGGGCTAACGCAGGAGTTTGTGGTGGGCTGTGCGCATGCGCTGTGGGTGGTACATTCGATTAAAAGACTAGTATCATTAATGTTGCTGAAATGGTTTTTATTTGATAGTTTTATTTATTTTATGTATAGGATGTTTAACGAAATTTTTAATAGGCTGGTTGTGTGTATGGACACTGTCGCTGCCCTGCCACATGCACACATAGACAGTCTCCATACCCACACCCTGGATAAGTTTACGCTAAGCTGTGTTTTAAAGGCAGTTTAGGTGAGGAGGTGTGGTGAAAGGGAGTTCCATAATAGCTTCTTGAAATGATTTTGGGTTTTTTATGTTGGTAATTTTTGATGGAATCATATTCCATATGCGAATGGCTCTGGGATAAAATGAAAAGACCATTGCATTTATACGACACTTGGGGGCTATGTATTGTCCACGGGTTCGAGAGCGAGTTAGTAGGCCTGAAGGGGGTGAACTCAATAATGTTGTTTAGAATTTTGTAGAAGGTAGTGGCTTGTTTGATAATGCGCCTTCGTTCGAGGGTTGGCCACCCAAGGGCAGTAATTAGATCTGCTGAATTTGTGTTTCGTCTGTAGTCATTTTTAACAAATCTGGCAGCAGAGTGTTGCACTCTTTCAAGGCTTTTAATTTGTGAAAAGGTGTGGGGATTCCATATGGGTGAAGAGTACTCAAGTTTTGGCCGGATTAGCATGTTGTAGGCTGTTTGTTTAACTTCGGGTTTACATGGGCCAAGAGTTCGTTTAATCATGCCTAAACATTTCGAAGATTTTGAAGTTATGTCAGTGACGTGATTTGTCCAGGTTAATTTGGAATCCAATTTTACTCCGAGGTATGAGTGGCTGGATACGGTGGATAATGGCTGGCCAGAAAGCGAGTACTTGTGTGTGCTGGGTTTAGTTTTGTTTGTTATTGGAAGGTGGACGCATTTAGATACATTAAATTCCATTTGCCATTTGTCTGACCATGTTTGGAGTTGGCTTAGGTCAGTTTGGAGAATTTCGTGGTCGTTTTTGGAAGAAATTTTACGATATATAATACTATCATCTGCAAAAAGGCGTATAGGAGATTTGATGTTCCCATTTATGTCATTTATGTAGAGTAAGAAGAGGACAGGTCCTAGAACTGAACCCTGTGGGACACCAGATGTGACATCTGTGATGTCCGACAGGGCACCGTTAACTAAGACTCTCTGTTTGCGGTTGGATAGAAAAGATTTGATCCAATTTTGAGTGTTTCCAGTGATTCCGTAGGAGGTCAATTTTGATAGAAGACGTAGGTGAGGCACTTTGTCGAAGGCTTTAGCAAAGTCAAGCAGGATTGCGTCAATTTGGGTCTTGTTGTCCATAGCAGTCATCCAGTCGTGGACTGTCTCAATGAGTTGAGATTCACAAGACAGTCCCGACTGGAATCCGTGTTGGAAGTGGAGAATGATGTTATGCTTGTGCAGGTGTTTCCACATGTTGCTTAGGATGATATGTTCCATTACTTTACAGAGGATGCAGGTTAGTGATATGGGTCTGTAGTTAGCTGGGTCAGATTTATGGCTCTTTTTGTGTATAGGAGTTACTAATGCTTGTAGCCAGTCATTAGGAAGTTTACCTGTGTTGTATGATTGTTGGAAAATTTGGGTGATGATGGGAGCTATCTGCTTTGCAGTTTCTTTAAGGACTCTGGCTGGGAGTTCATCTGGGCCTGTAGCTTTGTTCTGGTTTAGATTTTCCAGCTGCTTTATTACGCCATCTATGCCAATTTCGAGAAGGGGGATGTTGGGGTAAGTAGAGGGGGCTATTTGGGGATGGGGTGCTTTTCTTGGGTAAATACAGAGCTAAATTGGTTGTTTAGGGCATTTGCTTTATCTCGATCATTAATTATTGGTTGGTCGTTTACTCGAAGTGTGGGGATGCCAATGTTTTCTCGTTTATTTGCCTTAATAAATGACCAGAATCGTTTTGGATTAGTTTTCAGGCTGTCTCCAATGTGATTGTTAACATAGTCTTTGTAGGATTTTGCTAATGCTTTAGTAGCTTGCTTTCGGAGTTCCTTAAATTTTTCCCAGTCACTGTTTAGTCCAGTTTGCTTTGCCTTTTTGTGGCTTTTGTTTCGTCTTCTCTGCATTCTAATTAGTTCACGTGTTATCCAGGGGAGGTGGGTTTTAGCTTTTGTGTATCGTCTCGGTATGTTGTTGTTAATCAAGGTAGTCAGGCGTTCGCGGAAAAAGGTCCAGTTTTTGTCTATATCCTGTGAGTTGGGGTCGATGTCGAAGTACTCAAGATTTAGTTTGTCTATGTCGTCTTTGAGTTGGTCCCAGTCTGCTGATTTGTAACTATAAACTTGGTGGGGGGGTTTCTTGTTGCGAACTGGGTACGTGGTTAGAGTGAATAAACATATATCTATTGGCCAATCCAAGATGTCCTCTACGTACCATGGTACGTGGTTAGAGTGAATAAACATATATCTATTGGCCAATTCAAGATATCCTGCTGCGCAGCTGCTTTATGCTTTTATGCTTAACACCAACTGAAACCAACTAATCTCCAAATATTGTTTAATGAAAATAGCTATTTTTAACATCAATGCACAAGTTTGGTGCCAATATTAAACATCCACTGAACCCTATTTTGATCAATAAAAGTACACATAATAACAAGTGTGTTTCAGGCTACAAAGATTTGTTCGTACCTCTGGTACAAAACAGGGTTTTTTTCGAAACTGTTGTTGGTAAATCACAAAGTTCATATAAATGTTATTGTTTGTGACAATGTGTATATTATACATTTATTTTATGGTTATACCATAGTTGTAGTCATAGCCACTATCTTACGTAACAAGGTTTATATAGTGGGGGCAGCTATGTGCTATGATAATGCTTTTTTGGAAGAGTCAGCCAAAATTTGCACAGATGTTGGTTAATATTTATTAAAAATTTTCAGACGGGTGGCCAAGAAAAAGTTCCCCCGGAACGACCTCATTTGCAAAAATCCAAGATGGCGACCACATAAAATTACCCCCTGTCGGAAATGTGCATATCTCTGCATCTACTTGGCTTATTAAGAGACACGCTTGGGATCTATCCTGATAGTTCGTTGGATGACCAATCGAATGGAATTGTTCGTTGGATGACCAGTCGAATGGAATTGGTTTGATAAGAATTTCAACTTCAGACAACATATTTCTCAAACGTGTCGTTGCTGTTTTTATCATATCCGTGATCTTCGCCGTATTCGCCGGTATATGTCACTTTCTGTTGCTAAAACTATTGCAACAGCTCTTGTTAGCAGCATACTTGGTTATTACAATTCCCTCCTTCATAATATTGCTATCAAGGATATTACAAAACTTCAATGTATCCAAAATTGTTTGGCTAGGGTAGTTACACGATTTCCTCGTTTCTCTCGCTCAGTGCCAATTCTAAAATCATTGCATTGGCTCCCTGTGCGATATCGCATTATTTTTAAGATCTGTACAATTACCTATCAAGCCCTTTCAACCAAACAACCTGCACATTGGCATCCAATGCTCACTCCAGCAAGACAGCCCAGACAGCTTCGGTCGTCTAGTTCTGTTTTACTTTCTGTTCCCAGAGTTAAGACAAACGCTGGAACTCGAGCTTTCTCGGTTGCCGCACCAACTCTGTGGAATTAACTCCCCGACAGCTTAAAATCAGCAAGAAATATAGCTTCATAATCTGAAAACCTATCTTTTCTAAATTGCCTATCCTCCTTAACTTCTTGGCACCTCCATCCATCGGTTGACGACTTTTTACATTGTACATGGTCACGAGAATGCCTAATCCTTGGGTTTTGTTGCGCCGCTGAGCTCGGATTTTCCGAGGATATTGGCGCCAAAGAAGTAATTTTATTATTATTTTATTATTATTAATGACCTTCAGAGGTCACGTTCACGGGTTAAGGTCAATTTAAACTGTCAAAATCATCATTTCTTTGCCATTTTACCATGTTTTTTGCATTTATCTGTTGGAACGTACTATATTAAATGCTTGGATAGCCAATGGAATTGATTTCACAACCTTCATTGATCAGGATCAAGGCCAAGGTCAAATGAATAACGCGTCTTTATTCAATCCATATCACACGGCTGATACATAAATTACCTTGCCTTTCTATGTTATCTGTGGGTATAATGCATATTAAAAGTTACACATTACGCACAACTCCAGTCTAACAAATGGCAGAATATGTGTACCTGGTTATATTGGCCTATTGTTGAGCTGGCATTACACCCGAAACATAGTGAAGTGTATGTCAAACCAGCCTTTGTACCCCTGTACAAAGCAACTTGCCATCTGGAACTTGTTGTTCGAGATGGCAATCTTGTTAAACACAGTTGCATCGACCAGTACAGCCTTTCACACAGCCACATCGAATGAGACCCCTGCACACCTCACTAGCAGTTGGGAGGGATGTCCATAGTGGCATCCACTTTCCAGACTCCTTAGTCCATCCCCATTCAGCAGAGGATATTTCCAGCAGTCGGGGTTTATTGAGCCCCAGAAGTAACCTCCCTGTAGTGCTGCCGCCTGGCGTGCTGTTCGAGAGCATTGCCCCAGAAGTAACCTCCCTGTAGTGCTGCCCGCCTGGCGTGTTGTTCGAGAGCAGCTGCAGTGGGGGGAATGTTCTGGAGCGTGGGCCCCTTTGCGCTGAAAAGGTGCTTTCGAACCTCATTGACACTGTTTGATGCGGTCGTACAGTAGGACCGTGAAGCGTTCCAGGCACTGAAGGATGTCTTCGTTGATTTCAGACGGTCCTTCAGTAAGCGCACAGAGGGCGTGGGTTACCTCACCGAATACACACCAGGTGCTCCAAGCCGTCTTTTCCCGATAGAATGAAATGCTTATACCGTGTCACATCCGGTATACGCATGGAACACTGGCAAGGAGATAAGATCAAATATATTGCCATGTGTAATCAAGATTTAACAAGATTGCCATCTCGAACAACACGTTCCAGATGGCAAGTGGACAAGGAAGCCATTGGCTTATCGAGAGTCCAACAATTTTCTCATCTATGTGTAGCCCATCCTTATCAGATATCTGTCAATTCTATTTTTAAACATATTCACACTACTAGCATTAACACAATCATTTTGCAGTTTATTCCATTCATTTATCACCCTCTGTGAGAAAGAGTACTTTCTCATGTCCAACCTACACTGCTCCTTAACTAATGCTGCTTTGTGTCCTCTGGTTCTAATGCCTTCTTTAAGTTTGAAGAACATATTCCTATCAACATCCTCATAACCGTTCACTATTTTAAACACTTCTGTTTGGTCTCCTCTTAGTCTCCTGGTCTCTAGTGTTGTCAAACCACATTGTAATAAGCGACTTTCGTAACTAATCATTGCAGTAATACAATAGATTCATTGCAGTAATACAATAGAACCATTGGAACGTATAACGATGTTGGGTCGTACTATAACGTATACATGACAATACACTCACATGCAGCAAATGGTATGAAACAAACTACCTAACAGCATGTACAGTAAATGCACTCTTAAGAATAAAATCTTTACCTTGACTCTTTTGGCATAATGATCTCACTTCGTGATTCCTGTTATAGCACATAAATAAGTCCAATATAAAGCGAAATACATAATTATCACTGTCAAGGAAAGATATGATTTAGGACTTGGCTTGGGTATAAAATAAATAAATTAGGTATACTCAGTGAAGGGCAAGTCGGAATGTGGTATTTGTGTGTACTGCAGATGTGAAAAACATTTTCACGGATTGGACGGCTACAGGATAAAAACTGTTGCTGAACCTGCTGGTCCTAGTTTTGATGGACCTGAACCGGCGACTACTAGATGGAAGGGGCTCGAATAAATCATGGGCAGGATGGGATGGGTTCTAAGAGATGAGACCGGCTCTTCTTAACAGGCGCTGCTGATACAGTGATTCAAGACTGGGAAGGGATCTGCCGATTATTTTGGAAGCATATTTACAACTCCATTCAACCTGAGCTTTTCCTTGGCCGTGATAGAACCAAACCACGCTGTGATCGAAAAGGTGAGAACACTCTCGATCACAACTTTGTAAAAGTTTAGCGTGATCTGAGTGGTCAAACCAAATGATCTCAACCTTCTTAGGAAGTACAGGCGCTGCTGGGCCTTTTTAACAATGGTATCAACATTTAGCTCCCATTTAAGGTCGCTTGAGATCGTAGAGCCAAGAAACTTAACGTGTTGGACAATTTCAACTGTTTTGCCGTCGATCAAAAGAGGGGAGATTTCTTTCTTCTAAAATACACGATCATTTCTTTTGTTTAGTTTACGTTGAACTCCAGATTGTTTTCGCCGCACCAATTTATAAGTTTGTTTACCTGATCACGATACTCAGACTCATCTGAGTTCGTAATAAGCCCTTGCACTGTAGTATTGTCTACAAATTTCAATATATGGGTACTTTTATGACAGGATGCACAATCATATGTAAAAAGAGAGTACAGCATTGGTGACAGGACATAACCTTGAGGTGCGCCAGTAGACAAAATGAGTGATGACTATAAGTTGCCGCCTATTTTCACAACCTGCGGTCTGTTCAACAGAAAATCAAGGACCCACAAGCATATGGATTGTGGAACCCCGACCTTCTGTATTTTCTCGAACAGTTTTGAGGGGATAATGTTATTAAAAGCAGAACTATAATCAACAAAAAGGATCCTGGCGTAAGTATCTGGACCTTCTAGATGCTTGAAAACACAAAACAATCCTAGAGAGACAGTGTGGTCAACAGATCTATTTCCACGATACGCCAACTGAAATCGGTCAAGCTTTGGGTCGATAATTGATTTCAGAAACTGCAGGACCAAGCGCTACAACGTATCCATGACTATAGGTCAACGCAACAGGCCTATTATCGCTTAAGCAGGAGACTGGACATTTCTTTGGTACAAGATAGTTGACTTTTTGAAGCATTGGGGGACTATACATTGGGAAAGGGACACATTAAATATGTCTGTGAAGACACCTGAGAACTCGCTGGCATTGTTTAAGCAGACATGGAGAAACATTCAGAATGGAAATAAGCAAATATTACGCCGCTATTTAAGAAGGGATCGAGGAACAAACCAGATAATTACAGACCAGTGAGTTTAACATCTGTTGTATGTATATTACTCGAAACATTAATTAGAGACCACATGGTGTAATTCCTTGTGAAACATAAATTAATAAATACATATCAACATGGGTTCCTAAAAGCAAGGTCATGTCTAACCAATCTCTTATTTTTTTTAAAGAAATTACAAAGTGGGTAGATGACGGGTCACCAATGGATGTTGTCTACTTAGATTTTCAGAAAGCTTTCAATAAAGTGCCATATCAAAGATTGTTACTTAAACTAAAAGCCCATGGCATAGGTAATGATGTAATCAACTGGATAGAAAAGTGGCTTACACACAGAAGGCAGAGAGTAATAGTAGATGGTGAGATTTCAAACTGGAAATCTGTTTTGAGTTGGGTACAACAGGGATCAGTATTAGGCCCTATATATATATATATATATATATATATATATATATATATATATATATATATATATATATATATATATATATATATATATATATATATATATATATATATGTATATATATATATATGTATATATATATATATATATATATATATTAGTGCCCTGCGCGGGCCTAGAATTTGATCCCAAGCCCGGCCCGGGCTTGGGATCAAATGAATATTTTTATTACGTCCAGGCGCAGCCCAGGCCCGGCCCGGCCCGCTCACACTAGGCCCAGGCCCGGCCCAAGCCCGATGTGTTTAAATTGTTTTCAGCCCAGGCCCGGACCGGGCCCGCAGTATGTAGGCCCAGGCCCGGCCCGGCCCGCGGAATTATGTAGAGGCCCGGCCCGGCCAGCGCAGGGCACTAATATATATATATATATATATATATATATATATGTATATATATATATGTATATATATATATATGTATATATATATATATATATATATATATATATATATATATATATATATATATATATATATATATATATATATATATATATATATATATATATATATATATATATATATATATAATTTGGAACATGATATATCTAGCAAAGTACTCAAATTTGCAGATGACACAAAAGTATTCAGAAAGGTTACAAATGATACAGATAAACAAAGTTTACTGGATGATCTAGATAAATTAGTTAAATGATCAGAAAAATGGCAAATGTTATTCAATTTTGGGAAGTGTAAATGTATGCACATAGGACATGGAAATATGGATGAGGAATATAAAATGGGGGATGCTGTACTAGGTAGAACCACACAAGAAAAGGACTTAGGAGTAACATTTAGTGCTGACATGAAAGTTTCAGAGCAATGTGGGATTGCTGCTTCGAAAGGAAATCAAACTCTAGGGCTAATTAGGAGAACTATCATGTATAAGGAGAAACCCCTGTACAAAGCAATAGTTAGACCACATTTGGAATATTGGAATATTACAATGTGGTTTGACAACACTAGAGACCAGGAGACTAAGAAGAGACCAAATAGAAGTGTCTAAAATAGTGAACGGTTATGAGGATGTTGACAGGAATATGTTCGTCAAACTTAAGGGAGGTAGTAGAACCAGGGAACACAAAGCAGAATTAGTTAAGGAGCAGTGTAGGTTGGACATGAGAAAGTACTCTTTCTCACAGAGGGTGATAAATGAATGGAACAAACTGCCAAAATGATTGTATTAATGCTAGTAGTGTGAATATGTTTAAAAATAGAATTGACAGATATTTGATAAGGGCGGGCTACACGTAGATCAGAAAATTGTTGGACTCTCGATAGGTCAATTGTCCACTTGCCACCTGGAACTTGTTTGGGATGGCAATCTTGTTAAATCTTGTTAAATTTGACATCTGACCATTCTACGAATATTGATTATTTTATAATAATGATCTCATATGTTACATATGATAAAATTTTTTTTAAAGAATAAGTGTTTATTTTACTATATTTCAATTAATATTGACTTTAAAATTTAAGGTTGTCAACCGACCGACTAATATCGACACATTAAAAACTTTTTTAAAGGTATGTTTATACTTAGGTATATTTGATATTATCTATTAAATAAAATGCTTTTATTGATTACCTATCAGTTTAATTTGATGATTAAGCCAAATTACTGCATAATGTCGTTTGTATATTCAAATGAATATACAAACGACATTATGCAGTAATTTGGCTTAATCATCAAATTAAACTGATAGGTAATCAATAAAAGCATTTTATTTAATAGATAATATCAAATATACCTAAGTATAAACATACCTTTAAAAAGTTTTTAATGTGTCGATATTAGTCGGTCGACCACATAAAAAATGCTACTTAAATTAAAAGCCCATATGGCATAATTGACTGGATAGAACAATGGCTGATTAATAGAAGACAGCGCGTGTTGTAGTAGATTGGGAGGTTTCAAACTAGAAATCAGTTTTGAGTGGGGTACCACAAGGATCAGTATTAGGACTTTTATTATTCTTAATATATATATATATATATATATATATATATATATATATATATATATATATATATATATATATATATATATATATATATATATATATATATA
This sequence comes from Lamellibrachia satsuma, assembly GCA_033239005.1. NCBI lineage: Eukaryota > Metazoa > Annelida > Polychaeta > Sabellida > Siboglinidae > Lamellibrachia > Lamellibrachia satsuma. The sequence continues at coordinate 1,029,648 of BSQZ01000109.1, forward strand.
TATATATGACTTTATTATTCTTAATATATATATATATATATATATATATATATATATATATATATATATATATATATATATATATATATATGACTTTTATTATTCTTAATATATATATATATATATATATATATATAGAATATTCATGCCATCGGTATAATAATGCTGATGCAGGGTGCCCCGCCAAAGTCAATTGGCCAGTGCAAGCGGTTGGACAGATGTCGGACTCTTTCTGAAGTGGATGGAACATTTTGTTCTCTATACAAATGCATCAAAGCAGAACCGTCACCTGAATGTGTTGGACGGGCATCACAGCCACAAGACCCTGGATGCTGTAAACTATGCCAGGGCTCATGGAATCGAGCTGACCACTCTTCCTCCACACTGCACCCATAAGATGCAGCCTCTCGACCGATGCTTCTTCATATCTCTGAAGAGTGCCTGCAACGTCTCTGCAGACAACTGGATGACGTCACACCATCGCTAAAGAATAACATTCTACGACATGGCAGGGATCTTTGGCATTGCGTTCCTGCGAACGTCAACGCCAGACAAGGCCATCAATGGATTCCGGGACTGTGGACTGTGGCCCTTCGATGACACCATCTTTCAAGACAACGCTGCTGCTGCCGCGATGACAGAAGAGGGGCCACCCATACATTATACAACTGAGCAGGCCGATATGGCTGTCGTTGTGAACGTCACACATGCTGATGTGCATGCAGTCGATGTGCCGGTTGTTGTCGACCACCAGGACCCATTCCAGGACCACTCGGCCGTCAGAGCGGTGCTGTTGCGACGCCGCGCCAGTCCCTTAAGTTGAAGGTATATGCACAATGTTAACACGCACTATTTATATGGGATATACGTCAGTCAACGTGCACACTTTGGATATTCCAAAACCTTTCCATCACACGTTGGAAGCCAAACGCACGTAAATAAAAATTACCCATTTGCCCTTGCTTGCCCCCAGATAGCTCCACAGCATTCCCACTCGATGGCTGACTGACGAGAAATATCACTTTATTCGTATAAGAAGATACATGTAATGAAGTGTAACAATAACGACCTAAGTACCTGTGCTGAACACAGTAAATGACTATGTATAGTAGTTTGGTATGGCAGGCTAGGCTAAATTAGGGAATCGTACATTTTATTGATATAGGTCTAGCGGTTGTACAAACATATAGGTACATGTGTTGACGTACCTCTGGGCTCGGACACAGGCTCTATAGAAATAGTGTATATTGTACTGAATTATATGTTAATGATACCGCTCGGGAGATTGTCAAGAAGCTTTCTCCTTCTCCGCGGATTGCTGCAGCCAGAGCTCGTACGCGGAAGGCTGAATCTGCAGCGTGCCTCACGTCGTCTCCAGACAAACGGAGTTTGGTGGAAAAGGCCGATGTCCAAAAAAGGCAGAAGTCAACAGCAGCCGTCCGCACTGCATCGGGAAAGAAACGCAAAACAAAGAAACAAGTTACACCCGAAAGCAGCGACGACGAAGACGAAACGTGGCCTGGCCTTGTATGTGGCGAGTCTTGTATGTGGCGAGCCTTGTATGTGGCGAGTCTTGTATGTGGCGAGTCTTGTATGTGACGAGTCTTGTATGTGACGAGCCTTGTATGTGACGAGTCTTGTATGTGGCGAGCCTTGCATGTGACGAGCCTTGTATGTGGCGAGTCTTGTATGTGACGAGTCTTGTATGTGGCAAGCCTTGTATGTGGCGAGTCTTGTATGTGACGAGTCTTGTATGTGGCGAGCCTTATATGTGACGAGTCTTGTATTTGGCGAGCCTTGTATGTGACGAGTCTTGTATGTGGCGAGTCTTGTATGTGAAGAGCCTTGTATGTGAAGAGCCTTGTATGTGACGAGTCTTGTATGTGACGAGCTTTGTATGTGACGAGCCTTGTATGTGACGAGTCTTGTATGTGACGAGCCTTGTATGTGACGAGCCTTGTATGTGACGAGCCTTGTATGTGGCGAGCCTTTTTCAAATAGCAAATCGCGGGGGAAATGGGTCCAATGTCAAATGTGCAAGAAATGGGCCCACGAGCAGTGCACACCAGGCTACACGAGCAGTGCACACCAGGCTACACTAGCAGTGCACACCAGGCTACACGAGCAGTGCACACCAGGCTACACGAGCAGTGCACACCAAGTTACAACAGGTTCATTTGTCCCAACTGTGAATCAGACGAGGACTAAGAAAGTCACATCGTGGCATGTAATGTCTCACACAACGGAGAAAACATTACCGTGATGCCTTTCAATTATGACATTTGTTTCAATATAATATATTATACACGACGATAATAGGAACTGTGCTGGCTTGACATAAATGAGAAGACTTGCAGTATGTGTGACACATTTGTTTAATTGTATCAATTATACCATACTGCTAATAGTCGTATACTATACAAATAGATTTGCTTAATTGGTAGGTCCCAGATATATATACGTGACATATATGATGTTAACACGATTCCCTGATTTCTTGTGGGGCGAAACGCCTACCACTGGATGACTTGCCCCTTTCTGTGGATGTATTGCCCCAGCAAAGGGGCAATACGCCTACATAAGACTTTTTTAGAATGCTTTTAACTTGAAAACTGTTTGTAATAAGACTTTTAATATTGTTTATTTTAATTGCGTGTAACTGCCTCTTTCGGAGTATTAAACTGTTTTTTCGAATAAACTTTAGTATTTTTTAAAATAAATTTCTTGTTTAAGGCGGGCGTATTCCCCCGCCCTACCCTACATCGTTATGGTAACAGGGCTAAATTTACTAACATAACTAGGTAATCAAAGAATGCTAAGAAAATGCGTTAATAGTTGCTGTACTAGGTAGTACGGTTTATCTGACAGTATATCACGCAGTATGAGTAGTACTGTTACAGTGTTGTTTAGTTGAATAGTTTATGGAGATAAAACATTAACTTAATGCTATTTATATTAGCTCTATTTTATTTCCACAAATGTGAAACATATTTGAGATGGGGGATTTGCTAACATTAAACTGCTCAAAGAAGTCCAAATCCACGCAGCCGATGCAGAACTTTAGCATAGTCAATAAAATCTGGTCTTGAAATTACAACTTTCCAGCCTGCATAATAGACCTTAAAACAAATTTTAATTATAGAAGCGTAGAGCAGCATCAGGAATTTTCAATCAATCATTATTAATATGTATTTTCAGAAACACTGACACAATTTGTGGTTGGAGATACCATTGTGCTGTGTCATCTGTGAATATAATATAAATACAAAAAAGAATGCATCGAAAATTACAACGCGATTTAACATGTTACTTAATTTAATCAATAGCTTTGTAATAAATTGTATATATGTATTTTATGAATAGGCAACATTGAGTGCGTGGTACACGGATGCCCGCGCACTCGTGCACACACACCTTGGTTCATTAGTTAACAAAATAAACAGCAGTTGTATTACATGTCCCTTGTAAGTGACTGGACATTTAACGGTGTGGAAGGTATAGTTATAACAACTTACTGTGTGCCAATCAATGTATTACAGTACTGTCCCTTGTAAGTGACTGGACATTTAGCGGTGTGGAAGGTATAGTTATAACAACTTATTGTGCGCCAATCAATGTATTACAGTACTGTCCCTTGTAAGTGACTGGACATTTAGCGGTGTGGAAGGTATAGCTATAACAACTTATTGTGCGCCAATCAATGTATTACAGTGCTGTCCCTTGTAAGTGACCGGACATTTAGCGGTGTGGAAGGTATAGCTATAACAACTTATTGTGCGCCAATCAATGTATTACAGTGCTGTCCCTTGCAAGTGACCGGACATTTAGCGGTGTGGAAGGTATAGCTATAACAACTTATTGTGCGCCAATCAATGTATTACAGTACTGTCCCTTGCAAGTGACCGGACATTTAGCGGTGTGGAAGGTATAGTTATAACAACTTATTGTGCGCCAATCAATGTATTACAGTACTGTCCCTTGCAAGTGACCGGACATTTAGCGGTGTGGAAGGTATAGTTATAACAACTTCTTGTGTACCAATCAATGTATTACAGTACTGTCCCTTGTAAGTGATTGGTCATTTAGCGGTGTGGAAGGTATAGTTATAACAACTTATTGTGTACCAAACAATGGAAATGACATTATTACCTTTTGCAGAACATAATTTACAGTAAACAGTATTGAAACTATATATTTAATTATGTTCTATTCACTGTCTTTTAAGCTGGAATATACTGTGGACTCTAATAATGGTGGTTTCCATCTGTAACCATAACCCACCAGATTCAGTCACAGCAGAAGCTTCATAGTTCATGTAATACAAATACAAATGTTTCGGTATCAGTTTTCATGTTATTGTAAATAATGACACAGTAAAATATTTAAGTTTCTACAATCAAAAGTCAATTTATAAATATACAATACTTATTCTAATCACAATGTTTGTTGATCAGAAGAAACAACTGTGTCAAGACAACCTTGAAGAGTCAGAAATGTAATTTCCCAATTAATTGTCCCTGAAATAATTACTTAAATATCGGATTTCGCTTCATATTAAAAACATACTACGGATTATCGCTAAGCTTATACGTGTGGAATCAGTAGAACGTTAAACAATATGTATGCCTAACACGTAAGCCCACAAAGCTCATGCCCCCAAACGGACTGTTTTGGGTAAAGTAAATGTAATATCCTGGACTATGTTGCATGATTGAGTAGGCACTCATAGGTGAGTTGGCTAGAGCACTGTACCGATGTAGACAGCCGTTCAAATAAACATTACAGTTAGTTGAAAAGTTAGCCTTATTATACTGAACCCAGAAAGAGAACTTTACATGGTGGCAGCGGTTCGATGCAAAGAAAGCACGCATGGACCACGTAAGAACATTGAATGTCAAACTAACTTGAAATATGCGATTGTTGTGCCACGAAGGCAGCATAGCGAATGAAGTAAAATGAAGCCGAACTAGTTTCACGTACAGCACACTGCAGTAGAGACGTCCATCGCTAGAAAAGCAGGCGTATGAATACATTGAAAGCTACAAAAGTAAAGCGGCACATACAACGAAAAGCGTGACGCGACAAAAGCGAAGAAGTGTGATGATCTACGCTATACGTAATGCTCGTCGACGCACGAGTGTAGCGCGTGCAAGACGTACGCCGTGTTGTGATTGCTATAAATAAAGAAATACATTGTATGCAATACACACTGAACTGACTACTGCGAACACGGAATAATGTCTGACCATCCACGAATGGACTGGTCTAACGCAGACCTAGCTGGAACATTCAAACTGTTCAAGCAAAATGTGAAATATACTTCAATGTAAAAGACACAAAAGTCGACAAAATGGTCAACCATATACTGCTATATGCCGGTGATGAAGGTATAAAAATATAAAATTCGTGGAACTTATCAGATAGTGATAGAACAGATCCATCACTGGTGTGGGAAAAATTCCAAGCACACATTGAGCCCAAAGTAAACTTTAGGGTGCAACGTTTTTATCTACAGAAACACAGTCAGGAAGGAGGTGAATCAATCGATGATTACGTCACACGGTGCAAGCTGCAAGCGCAAAAATGCAAATTTAATCAAGCTGAAGCAGAGGAAAGACTCATTGAACAGTTGATCATCGGCACTAACATTGCAGAGCTACAAAAAGAGCTATTGGGTCATGACAATAAACTCACGCTAAAAAAAGCACTGGACATAGGGCGCACAACAGAAGCGTCAATAAGTCACATGACGCAGCTGCAAAGCGTACAGTCGAATCACACCAACGTGCACTATGTCCGCGCAGCCAATCCCAGTAAAGGCTGTCGATTCTGTGGGAGGGCTCACCTAAAAGAGGACAGATGCCCAGCATACGGTTCCACCTGTAAGAAATGTGGCGGCAGAAATCATTGGCAGGCGGTGTGTAAGAAGTCTGATGGGGGTCAAGGTCAACCTAAAAGGGGGAGAGGACAGCATGTCGTCAGAGCGCGATCCAAGACAAGACGCGAATGGCACAGCAACGGGGCATCCGCAGCATACAGGCGGAAGCGAGACGTCCACGCTGTAGGTCTGCAGAGAGGATACGCGGAGCCACAAGACAAATTGGAAGCACAATTTGAACACCTGAGCTTCGCATCATTGACGACAAACGGCACTACAATGGATACACGCGACGAAGTATTCGCCAATCTCGACATCAAACTGCCCAATATACGCAAGGGGCAAACGACAGACCTGAAGGTCAAAGTGGACACAGGGGCCCAAGGGAACATACTCCCGCTGAGGGAATTCAGGAAGATGTTCCCTGACGCGATAACTGGACAACACCCGACACATGGAACGTTGATGCCGCGAGACCACACGATCTTGTCTGCTTATAACGGTACACGAATTCCACAGTATGGAACAATCCAATTGGCATGTCGATATCAGCAGAGTGATTGGGTGGACGCCGAACTCTTTGTGGCAGACACAGAAGGTCCAGCAATCCTAGGACTACCAAACTCTCGCCAACTACGACTCGTGACTCTACACTGCGCCATAGAGAAGAATACGATCAGTCAAAAAACCGATCCGATTGGGTCAACGCAAGTGCTGAAGCAGACGTACCCAGATCGCTTCGACATCTTGGGAAACTTCCCAGGAACATATCACATCGTGACAGACCCAGACGTGCAGCCAGTGATACACGCGCCAAGGAAGTGTCCGATTCAACTGAAGGAGGAGCTCCAGAAAGCGCTAGACAAGATGGTGCAAGATAAAGTCATCAAGCGAGTCACCGAACCAACAGAGTGGGTATCTAGTCTGGCATTCTCGCGCAAGAAGGACGGTTCGTTGAGGATATGCCTGGATCCCAAGGATCTCAACCGAGCCATAAAGAGATGCCACCACAAGACACCGACACTTGAAGAAATCACTCACAAATTCACAGGCACGAAGCACTTATCAAAGCTAGATGCAAAGAACGGCTATTGGTCAGTGAAACTGGACCATGAAAGCAGCCTTCTGACGACCTTTAACAGTCCCTTTGGCAGGTACTGCTTCACGAGAATGCCGTTTGGTCTCGTCATGTCGCAAGACGTGTTCCAGCAGAAGATGGACGCGATCCTCGACAACTGTCCCGGGACGGTCGGCATAGCTGATGACGTCGCCGTATTTGGACGTACAGAGGCGGAGCATGACGCCAACTTACGGAATCTCATGAACGTTGCCCGTGAGTACATCTTGGTGTTCAACAGCAAGAAGTGTGTGGTGAAGGCATCACAGATCAGCTTCTTTGGTATTTTGTACGACGACAAGGGCGCTCACCCAGACCCGAAGAAGGTGGAGGACATTCAGATGATCCCAGCTCCAACGAACAGAACGGAACTGCAGGAGTTCTTGGGAATCGTCACATACATGGGCCCGTTCGTACCCAACTTGTCGCAGAACACGGCAATGTTGCGCGACCTACTGAAGAAAGACGTCGAATACCAGTGGTCACAGATGCACCAAGAAGTCTTCGATAAGGTCAAGTCCTCGATATGCGCTGAGACGACACTCGCGTATTTTGACTGTGATAAAGACTATACAATACAAGTTGATGCGTCAGGAAGAGGATTGGGAGCTGTCCTGTTACAGGAAGGAAGACCAATCGCATACGCTTCCAAGAGCCTGACAGACACCGAAAAGCGGTACGCCAACATAGAACGAGAACTACTCGCTGTTGTGTTTGGCGCAGAACGTTTCAGAACATACGTGTATGGTAAACACTTCGTAGTTGAGAGCGACCACAAGCCTTTGGAAATGATTCAGCTGAAGAACTTGATGGCAGCCCCACCTAGACTGCAAAGGATGCTACTGAGGATTCAGCACTATGACATCACTATCAAGTACAGGCCAGGAAAGGAGTTGCTCCTAGCCGACGGGTTGTCGAGACTGCCAAACCCTCGAAGTAGAGAAGAAATTGACCTCGATGTGATATGGTCAGCATGGTGCAGTTCTCGAACAACAAGATACTGGAACTGCGAAGGGAGACGGACACGGACACGATTCTCCGCGACCTACAAGAAGTCATCATCAGAGGTTGGCCAAAGACGCGTGCCGACATCCCGATAATCTTGCGACCATTCTGGTGCTACCGTGATGAGCTCTGGGTAGAGGACGGAGTCATCCTAAAAGGCGAGCGTGTAGTTATACCACAAAGTATGCAGGCGGACGTGATCCAGCGCATACACGCCGGTCATCAAGGCATCGAGAAATGCAAGATGCGGGCGAGAACTAGCGTCTTCTGGAATGGCATCAACAATGACCTTGAGGACGTAGTGAAGAGATGTGCCGTGTGTCAGGAACACCAGCACACCAATCCCAGAGAGACACTGTTGCCGCACGAGTTGCCAACACGATCGTGGCAGATCCTGGGGACAGATATGTTCCACTACAACAACTCGGAGTATTTAATAGTAGTTGATTATTACTCCAAGTTTCCGTTTGTACGCAAGATGCCGACACCGTGTACCAGTCACGCGGTAGTAGCGGCAACGGCAGACATATTCTCAGAACACGGGGTTCCAGAGAAGGTCGTGAGCGACAACGGACCACACTACGATTGCGTCAACTACAAGAAGTTCGCACAGGAATGGGGATTCGAGCATGTGACAAGTTCTCCTCACTTCCCACAGTCAAATGGATTTGTTGAGCGCACCACACAGACGGTCAAGCGCACTCTTCTGAAGGCGAAGGAGAGCAACATGAATCCATGCAAGGCGCTGCTGTGCTTGAGGACGACGCCTCTCGATCTTCATCTACCGTCACCCAGCGAACTGTTGTACGCACGGAAGTTGAAAGGCGACCTCCCCATCCAGATTTGCAACCCGTTGACGCGTAGAGACGACATCTACAGGCGACTGCAGGAGCGCCAGGACACGCAGAAGACGTTTCACGACGCGCATGACATGTCACAATTGACGGCAGGGCAACATGTGCGCATACAAGACCAAGCGTCTGGCCGGTGGCAGAAAGCCACTGTAACAGCGACCTGTGAAGAGCCGCGGTCGTACCTAGTCGAGGCGCAGAACGGTCGCATCCTGAGGCGCAATCGACGTCAGTTACAAGCGACACCATCGCCAAGAAGGGTACACTTCGCAGACGAAACACTGACAGCGGTAGGCGGCGATGACACACCCCGCGCTCAGCCTGCAACAACGGGGCAACACGATGAGCACACGAGTCTGGCAGAGCTGTCAAGCAGCCGGACAGGCTTGACCTGTAACTATTTAGAATAGTGTGCCATACTAGAATAGTTGTGCCATACTAGAATAGGTGCGCCATATTAGAATAATACAATACATGCAGAGACAATAAGTTATAGTTTACTGTTCTTGTTCACTATGTTAAAAAGGGGGATGTAATATCCTGGACTATGTTGCATGATTGAGTAGGCACTCATAGGTGAGTTGGCTAGAGCACTGTACCGATGTAGATAGCCGTTCAAATAAACATTACAGTTAGTTGAAAAGCTAGCCTTATTATACTGAACCCAGAAAGAGAACTTTACAGTAAACAGATTTGCTATGCCGGCAGTGCACGAGCGATAATACATGGTATTCAGTTGTTAATAACTCTCAAACGATTACCGTGAACATTTATATATATAACGCTTCTAACACACCTTTAAAATATTTTCATCGGTCTGAAAAAAATACGCTGTTTGGGGTCTGTTCTGCGAGTACACCCAAAAACAAAATATAATCCTATTCTTTACAAAGGCATAAAAATAGCCGAGGTCGCCAGTGGACTCCTGAGCTAAAACTAGGTCACGAGACTTACGTTCCCAATAGCAGACTTACTACACAGAGCCGCCATGCTGGTGAACTTTGCGGGTCAAGGTGAAGGTCGTTTTATACATACATACATACATACATTACTACTTAAATTAAAAGCCCATGGTATCGGGGATAGCATAACTGACTGGATAGAACAATGGCTGACTGACAGAAGACAACGAGTTGTAGTAGATTGAGAAGTTTCAAATTGGAAATCGGTTTTGAGTGGGGTACCTCAAGGATCAGTATTAGAACCTATATTATTCTTAATTTATATCAATGACTTGGACGACAGTATAACAAGTAACGTACTGAAATTTGCGGATGACACAAAACTGTTTAGAAAGGTTAATACTGATGGTGATAAACAACATTTACAAAACGATCTAGACAGATTAGTGAAATGGTCTGAGAAATGGCAGATGCTATTCAATTTTGGGAAATGTAAATGCCTACATACAGGACATGGGAACTTGAATGTAAACTATAAAATGGGAGATACTGTTCTGGGTACTACTGTAAAAGAAAAGGACTTAGGAGTTACAATAAGCGCTGATATGAAAGTTTCAGAGCAGTGTGGTATTGCAGCTTCAAAGGGTAATCAAATTCTTGGATTGATTAGAAGAAACATAACATACAAGGGAAAAAAGTTAATTATACCTCTTTATAAAGCAATAGTTAGACCTCATTTAGAATACTGTATACAAGCATTGAGACCATATCGTAAGAAGGATATAGATACGCTTGAACGCATACAAAGGAGAGCAACTAAAATGATTCCAGAACTTAGAGACCTTAGTTATGAAGAACGCCTGAAAGAATGTGGTTTAACATCTCTAGAGACAAGGAGGTTAAGAGGAGATCATATTGAAGTTTTTAAGATATTGAATGGATATGAAAATATTGATAGAAATATGTTTTTCTCACTCAAGAAGGATAGCAGAACTAGAGGACATGAGGTAAAATTAGTAAAGGATCAATGTAGATTGGACATCAGGAAGCACTCGTTCTCACAGAGGACAATAAATGAATGGAACAAATTGTCTACAGATTGTGTAACTGCTAGCAGCGTGAATATGTTTAAAAACAAGGTTGACACATATCTTAGGAGGGCGGGTTATAAGTAGGTGAACATTGTTGGACTCTCGATAAGCCAATGGCTTCCTTGTCCACTTGCCATCTGGGCCTTTGGTTGGATGGCAAATCTTGTTAAATCTTGTTAAATACATGCATACATACATACATACATACATACATAGACGTGTCTATATACATACATCCTCTTCAGCTCTTCTAGGCTAGTAGCCTTTTAGCTGGTCTTGACAATTGTTTGCGCGCATGGGTGGAAAGTTGTCACTTTTTTTCAAAACTGTAAGCGCACCATAATTTGTCTAGTCTTAATTTAAAAGTATTTAATGAGGGCGCTGAAACTACGTACTCTGTGAGGGTGTTCTACCGGTTCGCTATCCTGTGCCTGAAGTAACTCCTTCGTTGTCTTGCAGTCACGCGTTCCTTCTTGAATTTCAGGCTGTGTCCCCTGGTTACATTACTGTTGTCCAAGTGGCATTCTTTATTGATTCCATGGATGTATTTGTAGGTTTCAAGCATGTCTCCTCTTGCTCTTCTATAGTAGAGGCTTAGAAGGTTAAGCGCTCTGAGCTTGTCACCATATTCGAGGTTCTTCAGTACTGGAACTAGCTTCATTGTTCATCGTTCAATGTCTTAACCATCTGTTTGTCTCTCTTGAGTGTTGGGGCCCAGGCTACATTGCCATATTCTAGAATAGGTCACGGTTGGTCCATCCAGGTACCAGGACCAAACTTTAGTTCACAGTGTATTTGCCCCCCCCCCCAAGTCTCTCTCATTTACTCAATTCCAGTTCCATTTCGTACGGCTGTAACAAGTGGCGCCGCACGGTGGACTTGGACACAAGTCTAGGAATCAATATGTATTTTTCATTGTGACATAAATTATGTGACAGAAATTAATGCGCCCATATTCTGAGCGCATACTTAATTAGCTAATAACGATGTCATCCGGGCATTTGGCTATTTCATAAATAAGAGTTAACTTTTATCAGTTTATACGATGTAATTCGAATTAACTTTAAACTTTTATTATATTGACATAACTTCTTCTTCTTCGTCATCTCCTTGCACCATTGCGGGGTGGGGTCCAGGTCACTTGGTAACTTCTTCCCCTTGCTCCCTTGTGGGGTGGGGTCCAAGTCACTTGGTAACTTCTTCCCCTTGCTCCCTTGCGGAGTGGGGTCCAGGTCACTTGGTAACTTCTTCCCCTTGCTCCCTTGCGGGGTGGGGTCCAGGTCACTTGGTAACTTCTTCCCCTTGCTCCCTTGCGGAGTGGGGTCCAGGTCACTTGGTAGATTCTTCCCCTAGCTCCCTTGCGGGGTGGGGTCCAGGTCACTTGGTAGCTTCTTCCCCTAGCTCCCATGCGGGGTGGGGACCAGGTCACTTGGTAGCTTCTTCCCCTAGCTCCCATGCGGGATGGGGTCCAGGTCACTTGGTAGCTTCTTCCCCTAGCTCCCATGCGGGGTGGGGTCCAGGTCACTTGGTAACTTCTTCCCCTTGCTCCCTTGCGGGGTGGGGTCCAGGTCACTTGGTAGCTTCTTCCCCTAGGTCCCATTCGGGGTGGGGTCCAGGTCACTTGGTAACTTCTTCCCCTAGCTCCCTTGCGGGGTGGGGTCCAGGTCACTTGGTAACTTCTTCCCCTTGCTCCCTTGCGGGGTGGGGTCCAGGTCACTTGGTAGCTTCCTCCCCTTGCTCCCTTGCGGGGTGGGGTCCAGGTCACTTGGTAGTTTCCTCCCCTAGCTCCCATGCGGGGTGGGGTCCAGGTCACTTGGTAGCTTCCTCCCCTAGCTCCCTTGCGGGGTGGGGTCCAGGTCACTTGGTAGCTTCTTCCCCTAGCTCCCATGCGGGGTGGGGTCCAGGTCACTTGGTAACTTCTTCCCCTAGCTCCCTTGCGGGGTGGGGTCCAGGTCACTTTGTAACTTCTTCCCCTTGCTCCCTTGCGGAGTGGGGTCCAGGTCACTTGGTAACTTCTTCCCCTTGCTCCCTTGCGGAGTGGGGTCCAGGTCACTTGGTAGATTCTTCCCTTAGCTCCCATGCGGAGTGGGGACCAGGTCACTTGGTAGCTTCTTCCCTTAGCTCCCATGCGGGGTGGGGTCCAGGTCACTTGGTAGCTTCTTCCCCTAGCTCCCATGCGGGGTGGGGTCCTCCTTGAGCCACTTTGTTAACTTTGATATCTGCAAGGCCAGTTACAACACCTACAACAATACAACCGTTGCTATGCTGTGTCAGGTTGTATGGTTATTGGTTAGGGTTAGGGTTAAGAGGAGATCAAATTGAACTTTCTAAGATAATAATAATAATACGTTTTTGTTATTTACGATAAACCTTATAAAATATACATTTGATCTTACTTAGGGTCGTAATTTAGAAATATATAACAACTATATAAATACATATAAACTAAGCCTAAGTCTAAATAATGTTGTGAACTAGAAAAGTTAATAAATATTCATTTAAAATATAAAAATAAGATAAGTTGAGTAGAATGTAAAAAGTGTCTGCTTTAAAACGGGCGATGAGTCAAATGTATAAGAACAATAAGTTAACTAAAAGTCAGCTAAAATGTTAATGGTGTTAACGGTGTTAATGGTGTCAATTGTGTTAATGGTGTTAAGAGTTAAGATTGTCTTAGTGCTGGGTTAACATTGTCTTAGTGCTGGGTTAACATTGTCTTAGTTCTGGGTTAACATTGTCTTAGTTCTGGGTTAACATTGTCTTAGTGCTGGGTTAACATTGTCTTAGTTCTGGGTTAACATTGTCTTAGTTCTGGGTTAACATTGTCTTAGTGCTGGGTTAACATTGTCTTAGTGCTGGGTTAACATTGTCTTAGTGCTGGGTTAACATTGTCTTAGTGCTGGGTTAACATTGTCTTAGTGCTGGGTTAACATTGTCTTAGTGCTGGGTTAACATTGTCTTAGTGCTGGGTTAACATTGTCTTAGTGCTGGGTTAACATTGTCTTAGTGCTGGGTTAACATTGTCTTAGTGCTGGGTTAACATTGTCTTAGTTCTGGGTTAACATTGTCTTAGTGCTGGGTTAACATTGTCTTAGTGCTGGGTTAACATTGTCTTAGTGCTGGGTTAACATTGTCTTAGTTCTGGGTTAACATTGTCTTAGTTCTGGGTTAACATTGTCTTAGTGCTGGGTTAACATTGTCTTAGTGCTGGGTTAACATTGTCTTAGTGCTGGGTTAACATTGTCTTAGTGCTGGGTTAACATTGTCTTAGTGCTGGGTTAACATTGTCTTAGTGCTGGGTTAACATTGTCTTAGTGCTGGGTTAACATTGTCTTAGTGCTGGGTTAACATTGTCTTAGTGCTGGGTTAACATTGTCTTAATGCTGGGTTAACATTGTCTTAGTGCTGGGTTAACATTGTCTTAGTTCTGGGTTAACATTGTCTTAGTTCTGGGTTAACATTGTCTTAGTGCTGGGTTAACATTGTCTTAGTTCTGGGTTAACATTGTCTTAGTTCTGGGTTAACATTGTCTTAGTGCTGGGTTAACATTGTCTTAGTGCTGGGTTAACATTGTCTTAGTGCTGGGTTAACATTGTCTTAGTGCTGGGTTAACATTGTCTTAGTGCTGGGTTAACATTGTCTTAGTTCTGGGTTAACATTGTCTTAGTGCTGGGTTAACATTGTCTTAGTGCTGGGTTAACATTGTCTTAGTTCTGGGTTAACATTGTCTTAGTGCTGGGTTAACATTGTCTTAGTGCTGGGTTAAGATTTTTCCATATCTTCGGACCAGTGACGGCTGTTGATATTGAACGCAGAGGTGTCATCCGTCCCTCGTTCCGCGGGACAGTCTCTCGTTTTTGTCAGATGTACCGCGTCCCGCGAAACCAGGCAAATGTCCCTCCTTTTCGTAAAATAAAAAATATAAATGTTAACGTTATTTTTTCGCTAAACTGAAAAGTTGGGCCCAATTGGCCAACGGTTCTAAAACACTAACGACATCGGTTAGCAGTTTTCAAAGCCAACATGGCGGAACCGAGTTTCAAGACGTGTCAAGTTGTAGATAAACGAAAGCAAAAATACAACCCAGAATGGTGCAGAGAATTTCCTTGCATCGGCAGGAGCCAGCCTGGTATGTATGTGGGTATGGCGAGGTGCACACTTTGTGTATGCGACTTTTCTGTCACGTCAGGTGGGCGCACCGATGTGCGTCGGCATGTAAAGACCACTCGCCATCAGAAAATGTCGAAAACGATGGTAGCGGCCAAGGGCGGCAATGACGTCATTGACGGCGTCACGAAGGCGGAGACGATGGTGGCTTACTCACTGACCACAACCTCCCAATGTCAGCCGTCGAAGAGTTTAACAGAATGGTCCCGGCGATTGTTCCCCGACAGCAAGATTGACGTATCCTCTGCCCAACAGAGAAGCTCGACCACACAGCGGAGTCCGGCGAATCCCGTATTTATATAACAGGCGTTTCTTTTTCTTGTAGGTAATATCAACGGAGATGAATGTTTCTTGTAGGTAATATCAACGGAGATGAATGTTTCTTGTAGGCAATATCAACGGAGATGGATGTTTCTTGTAGGCAATATCAACGGAGATGAATGTTTCTTGTAGGTAATATCAACGGAGATGAATGTTTCTTGTAGGTAATATCAACGGAGATGGATGTTTCTTGTAGGCAATATCAACGGAGATGAATGTTTCTTGTAGGTAATATCAACGGAGATGAATGTTTCTTGTAGGCAATATCAACGGAGATGAATGTTTCTTGTAGATAATATCAACGGAGATGAATGTTTCTTGTAGGCAATATCAACGGAGATGAATGTTTCTTGTAGGTAATATCAACGGAGATGAATGTTTCTTGTAGGCAATATCAACGGGGATGAATGTTTCTTGTAGGTAATATCAACGGAGATGAATGTTTCTTGTAGGTAATATCAACGGAGATGAATGTTTCTTGTAGGTAATATCAACGGAGATGAATGTTTCTTGTAGGCAATATCAACGGAGATGAATGTTTCATGTAGGTAATATAAACGGAGATGACACAGGCTGAGGCTTAATCATTTGGGAAAATAATTTAATTTATTTGCAGACAAAATGTGTCCATAAATACTGTGTTAACAGGAGCAGCCAAGTGCGACCAGCCAGCATTAATATGCGTTATGGTGAATGTTAATATTTCTATTGTATGTTTTCATTGTGCCGCCTGGCGGCAAAGCTGCTTTCTCACCTGGTGGCAGAGGATCAACATGATCAACTTCGACTGGAGTTCAACGCGTGCCAGCTGGATAACGACCAGAGCCTGCAAGAATACAAAAGTAGTTAATGAGTTGATAATGACCAGGTAAAAGAGGCGACCAGTATGGGAGGGACTTCCGGTTTCCGGTCGCACAACTTTCTGGGCATCCTGATTTATGAATAGGGTCATTATCAACGATCAAAGGGACTAATGAGGAAACGAGAAACGACGCAACACGGTATGGCACGTATTTGATTGAACAACACAAGCAGCATGACGATACAACAAGGGTAGCGTGTAATATCACCACTACGACTACGACTATGATGATTGATGATGACTTGACTTGCGGATGTTGACCATCACGCCAGAGGTCGCGAGCTTAGGGGTATCTCCACCTCGCCAGAGGCTCGAGGGTGACGACGAGGCGACTTGCGGATGCTTACCTTCACGCCAGAGGTCGTGAGCTTAGGGGTGGTGCATCCACCTCGCCAGAGGCTCAATCGATGTACTACTATGTGCGATAATACAGTCTACCTTGTCGCAGCTGTTTAAGCCAATCGACTACGCGGCAATCGTTAGCTACTAGATCGGTGCCGAATATGTTGATAAATGTTCTCATCGGAAAGCCGTTACAACGAAGCAATACATAAGCTACACAATATTGTCCACAAACGTTAGACATAGGACTCTGAAGTCTCTTGCTATTATGAGTCCACTCGGAACAATGTTCGTTCAGGAAGGTACGGAACGCCGCGTGTCGTGGCGGCAGACCGTACGAGCAGAAGTAATCGCCGCGTCCGTCGGCGTCCAGGTACAACGCTATCCAATGTTCGCCCAGTTCGTCGCCGTCGTCGGTGTTGCGCACGAAGGCCGCGGGCAGAGCGCCGTCTATCGTCGTAGGCAGTCCGTCTTTGGGTGGGTATGACACCGCGATATGGATCTGGTGCGCGGGTCCATCGTCAGTAGTCTAGTGATCTGCAGGGTGTCCATCTTAGTAGTCGTAGATGATGTTGCGGCTCTTGTCGATTTCCAGCACGGACTCGAACTCGGCGTAGGCTATGACGTTCACGGTGTTCAGCAGCGCTCTATGCGCAGGTTGCCCTTTTGTCTCAGATGGAAGCAGGGGCCGTCGCACTGGTCGGGGGTCAGATCAAAACCGAAGAATGTGTAACCGTGCCGGAAGTCACTGCGAGTCAGACCGCTCCCTTCGTCCTGCAAAATCTTGCCGGTCGAGGTGAACAGGCTCATGTAGCTCCTGACAAAGAGGTCGTCTGCGAAATTGGGCTGGAAAGGTTTGGAGGGTATTTGTCGTCCGTCCACGTACACAGCGTGGAAGTTGATGTCGTTGTTCTTGGCGTGAAACGGATTCTTGTCGTACGCACCGTTGTACGCATCGTTATCAATGCAGCACAGCACCAGACGTTTCGGTAGAGTGCCGAGGAACAGGTTCTCGTGCGTGTGCGACCGAGCACCTGCGGGAATGGAGTACACCTTGCAGTTGACGGATCGCATTGGATATTTGACCGAGCTCTTCTCTAGAGCCTTGATGTGCGCCATCTGCACGGTCGGATTCAGGGTGGCCTTCTTTGCAAACAAGGTGGCATTGACGATGTTTATCCTGTAATCGGGGTTGGGGCCACCAGCCGTGAGCGCAAACGCAACCTTACTGCGCACCAGTCGTATCTTGACATCGACGCCGTTGATTAGGAATTTATCTTGCATAAAGAGATCTACGTGGAGACGGCCCTTCAGGTCGACCACTCGACTCCTTACGATGTTCGCTTGTCGAGTCACGAACCCTGCGATAGCCGCGGCTCCGTCGACTATCTCGACGGCATCCATGTGAGTGGCCGTATCCTTGTGCCACAGCTGACCCGTCAGTTGCGTGTCCTTGGCATCGAGACCGTAGCTTAGCAGCGTCTCGATGTAAGCACGATACGCGTCGTTCAGGTAGACGTCGACTTGACTGAACAGCGAATGCAGCCAGTTATTCACTGGTCCCACGGGATCGGCCAAGTCGAGATCGTTCCCGTTGGCTCATGGCATCTTCACCTGCACGTGTAGCATCGTGTTGGCGAGATCCAGGTAATCGTCGCCCGATCCGGTTATCAAGAATTCTATCGGTCCACACGAGTCCAGATAGGCCATGGGTTGATGTTCCACTACGTGGCTGTCGATGATGCTGGTCTGAGTAAGGGGTATGGTAAAGAGATCCAGTTCGGTCTTGACCCCTTCGCACGACTGGCTATGCACGAAGGCCATCGTTATCGAATATGTCGGCCTCACGTTTCGTGGACGTCTGTCTCTTTGCTGAAGTGACTCCTTTCTTCGCCGGTGCGCGTTTTATAGGTTTACGCCGGGGGCTAAAAGGCCGCGCATCAGACTCCTACCAGCATCCGTGACGCGTCGTTTGGTCGCTTTTTTATGCTCTGTCCGGACATGACGTCGTCGGCTATGCGCATGCCGGTCTTCAACGCCCTCTTTCCAAACGCCACGGCACCTATCTTGATGAGTGGCCTCGTTGGTATTGGACACCGGCGATTTGCTCTAGCTTTGTGTATAATTCTAAGTGTGAACAGTTGCAAGTGGAATGTAAGGAAATACTCATTGAATATTTTATCAAAGCGCGACATGTACAAGCACATGTATAGTCATACAGGGAAACCCCACATGCATGCCCCCAACCCCACATGCATGCCCCAGACACCACATGCATGCCCCAGACACCACATGTGTGCCCCAAACACCACATGCATGCCCCAAACACCACATGTGTGCCCCAGACACCACATGCATGCCCCAGACACCACATGTGTGCCCCAAACACCACATTTGTGCCCCAAACATCACATGCATGCCCCAGACACCACATGCATGCCCCAGACACCATATGTGTGCCCCAAACACCACATGTGTGCCCCAAACATCACATGTGTGCCCCAAACACCACATGTGTGCCCCAAACATCACATGTGTGCCCCAAACACCACATGCATGCCCCAAACCCCACATATGCCCCAAACACCACATTTATGCCCCAAACATCACATGCACACTCCAAAACACCACATGCACACTCCAAAACACCACGTGCACACTCCAAAACACCACGTGCACACTCCAAAACACCACGTGCACACTCCAAAACACCACATGTACACTCCAAAACACCACATGCACACTACAAAACACCACATACACACTCCAAAACACTGTTTGCTGTCTGATGCTTTGTTATGTATTCTATATACATTATTCTGTGATTATGAATGTTTATTTATTATACTACAGGTGTTTATGTTGTTCTGGGTAACTAGATGTGTTGCTGCTTGTCGACTGTCTAATTCAACTGGTGGCATAGTGGGAAACTTTGTTCAGTTAATTATGAAGGCTGTTAGCTAGTTCAGTTAATTATGAAGTTTCACTTGAGCTCATCTTGAAATCTTTTGTCAGAGAATAGAACATTTATGTTTACTTCACTTAGGATCGTGGAGATCAAATGTGACACCTTTGTAGGTTATGAATAGTCATGCATTGTTTTACAAGTAACATCTTTATTTTGAAACATACAACTGTAGTTATAGTGGTTTAGAATGTCTGGTAACTAATTGAGTGATGCTCTGAGCACACGGACTCCAGTCAGCTCTGTATGATATGACTGATTTATCTCACACATTAACATTGTTTTTATCACAAATATAATGTTGCATCTAACACATCGCACTGAAGCAGCATTTTATTCTGATTTGTATAACATTTTGCACAAATTAATAATTTTCATATTGTTGTTTCTCCTAAAATGGCAACATTAAGTCTGGAAGTTTGGATGTTTCTGCAAACCTTTTTGAGGAAAGAAATTGGTCGTTGGAACAGGAAGTCTTGGGACTGTCTGCGTCATCTCAGGTTATTGCGAGGAAGTTATTTATATAGTATTCTGCAACTGGGGAGGTATCACTTAGCAGTGGTAGCTGCTGTAGCAATGATAGCTACTGTAGCAGTGAGGGTTATTGTAGCAATGAGGGCTACTGTAGCAATTATGGCTATTGTAGCAATTATAGCTATTGTAGCAATAATGGCTGTCATTCTACAGTAGCTATCATTGCAATTATTTATGAAACGATATAATGATATTAGTAGTTGTGATAATTTTCTAGAAATAAAACTTTTGTATGTGTTATTTATACGATTTTGTTGTTCTCATTTGTGTGTACAGTAAAACCCCTAAAAACAGCGTGCCCTTGTAAAAGCCACCCCTTGTAAACAGGAAAACCTGGTAAAGGTGTTTTCATGTAAAGGGTAAACTTTGCCCCGCTATATTCCAACAAAACCATTGTGTAATATTAATTCAGCACAGTTATCATCCAGTGGTTGTAACAAGGAACCTGTCTTTGTCCCACTTCAGTCAATATTAAAACCTACATTAGTCCCATTTCAGTCAGTATTAAAACCTATATTAGTCCCATTTCAGTCAGTATTAAAACCTACGTTAGTCCCACTTCAGTCAGTATTAAAACCTACATTAGTCCCACTTCAGTCAGTATTAAAACCTACATTAGTCCCACTTCAGTCAGTATTAAAACCTACACTGCAATATTAAGCAAGTTATCAAGCAACAACCAATTTTGTTAAATTGTTCATAAATCAATTAACTAAATGTGACACATTAGGTGCAAATTGGAGAAATAGGTAAGGCATAAAGTCAATTTGTATTTAATGGTGCATTTTCCATTAAAAAAATGGAATGTCCTCACAGAAAAGACAATAGTACTAATGATAATAAATTCATACTTATCAAAAGTGTAGTTATAAAGTGTTTTAGACATCCAAATCAAAAAGCCAATTTTGTCTAAATATGTAGGTTTATAATATGTGGCCATCATAAACTGGTGCGTGTCATTTTTTGTTAAAAATATGTTGTCTCCAGAACACCAACAATCCCAATGTCAAACACCAACATCCCAATATCAAACACCAACATCCCAATGTCAAACACCAACATCTCAATGTCAAACACCAACATCCCAATGTCAGACACCAACATCCCAATGTCAGACACCAACATCCCAATGTCAAACACCAACATCCCAATGTCAAACACCAACATCCCAATGTCAAACACCAACATATCAATGTCAAACACCAACATCCCAATGTCAAACACCAACATCCCAATGTCAAACACCAACATCCCAATGTCAAACACCAACATCCCAATGTCAAACACCAACATCCCAATGCCAAACAGTAATAAAACAGTGGTTAGCACACAGTAATTTATGATATTCCACTACTAGAGTCAGTAAGCTTTCATATGTGTTGGAACTTATTATATATTTAAGCATGATACTAACTGTTCTTGCAAATTTGTGTGTGTTAAATGGAATGTCCCCAGAACAACATCAAACAACATACATGTGTACATAACTTTGTTCAATGTCCCTTTATGTGGTTTGGCTATGTCAATGTAGATGGGTATAATCTTGAAGGGAAATAAAGGTCATGTTTTGGGCCTATGCACCTATAAGAGTTCGGCGTAGGCGATGACGTTCACGGTGTGCGGCAGCGCGTCGTGGAAATAAAAGTTCTATGCGCAGGTTGCCCTTTCGTACCAGATGGGAGCAGGGGCCGTCGCACTGGTCGGGGGTCAGGTAAAAACCGAATAAGGTGTAGCCGTGTCGGAAGTCGCTGCGAGTCAGTCCGTTCCCCTCGTCCTGTCATATCTTGCCGGTCGAGGAGAACAGACTCGTGTAGCTCCTGACGAAGAGGTCGTCTCCGAAATTCGGCTGGAAAGGTTTGGAGGGTATCTGTCGTACGTCCACGTACACTGCATGGAAGGTGATGGCGTTGTTCTTGGCGTGAAACGGATTCTTGGTGTACTCACCGTTGTACGCATCGTTATTCATGGAGCACAGCACCAGACGTTTCGGCAGAGTGCCGAGGAACAGGTTCTCGTGCGTGTTCGACCGAGCACCTGCGGGAATGGAGTACACCTTGCAGTCGACGGACCGCATCGGATACTTGACCGTGCTCTTCTCTAGAGCCTTGATGTGCGCCATCTGCACGGTCGGATTCAGGGTGGCCTTCTTTGCAAACAAGGTGGCATTGACGATGTTTATCCTGTACTCGGGGTTGTTCCCACCAGCCATGAGTGCAAAAGCGGTCGACCACGTGGTCGACCATGCGACTCCTTACGATGTTCGCTCGTCGAGTCACGAACCCTTCGTTAGCCGCGTGTCGTTCGACTATCTCGACTGCGTCCATGTGAGTGGCCGTATCCTTGTACCACAGCTGATTCGTCAGTTGCGTGTCCTTGGCATCGGGACCGTAGCTCAGCAGCGTCTCTATGTAGGCGCGATATGCATACGTGTTGGTCGAAGGGGTCACGAGCGTGCCGTTCAGGTAGACGTCGACTTGACCGAACAGCGAATGCAGCCAGTTATTGACTGGACCCACGGGATCGGACAAGTCGAGATCGTCCCCGTTGGCTCGTGTCACCTTCACCTGCACGTGTAGCATCGTGTTGGCAAGATCCAGGTAATCGTCGTCCGATCCAGGTATCAGGAATTCTATCGGCCCACCCGGGTCCAGAAAGGCCATGGGTTGATGTTCCACTACATGCCTGTCGACTATGCTGGTCTGAGTACGGTAAAGAGATCCAGCTCGGTCTTGACCCCTTCGCACGACTGACTATGCACGAAAGCCAACGTTGTCGAATATCATGGACGTCTGTCTCTTGCATCGTCTCGTTGCTGTCTTCGGCTATGCGCACGCCGGCCTTCAACGCCCTCTTTCCCAACGCCACGGCACCTCTCTTGATGAGTGGCATGGCGCTGCGCAGCAGACCTCCGAACAGACTGCCTAGTCCGTGACCTCGTTGGTATTTGGCACCGGCGAAGTAGGGCAGTGCACCACCCGCCTGACGCGCGTAATACTCGTTATAATTCATCTTCAGAACAGTCCGGTCCTGCGCCGTCGAAAATGGAGCGTCACGGTCACCTTGCCGTACTCGAATGGCACGAACCCTGCGGTGTCGTCTCTTATATTGATCTCTATCGACTTGAATTGGGCGTACAATAGAGGCACGTAGTGAATGTTAGTGAACAGATCATATACCGTGGCACCGTGACTTCCACCAACCGGAATGGACCGTAACAATGGTGCGAGACTGTCACCTACTATGCGAGACTCCACGACATCCGTATAGACGTAGATGGTATCGAACCATTGGTCCATGTCCACCACGTTGTCGGCCTCTTTACGGTAGGAGTACGGACCATCGGCAGTCTCTTTGGGAGGTACAACCACAGTGACCGACGGTGTGAGACCGATATTTCTTCCACGTAGATTCGAGTGGGTGTACACGCCCTCTCCTGCATTGGCCATGGCTGCTAGGAGTGCTGGCGGCAGTGGTGCCTCTGCTGACTGCGGTGGCTGTGTTGGGGGTGTTGGTGGACTGCTGATCGTCGACGCGTCGAATCCTAACATTCTTGCCAGCGCACTGCGGTCATGTACATTGAACTCGGTGCCCAGTGTCATGTGTAACGTCATTTTTTTAGTGATGGCGATGTAGCTAATTTTTGCCCGTACCTTATCCGTGGACATACTGTCCAGTCCCTTGTTGATATGGTTCATCAATATCATGGGAGTCTTGTAATATCCAGCACTGATCTTTGCACTCGGGATTAGACCCATAGGATTCATCTCGTTAAGGAACATCCATGTGTCTTTCACTCCTATGTTGTACCACGTATGTGAATACTGCATCTCTGCTAACCCACGCTCCCACTCGCCACTCAGGTCGATACGTTGAGGCAAATCCGTGATGTAATGGGCCAACGTATTGTCGGGATGCATCTTCATGGAAGCGTTGCTAGGTAGTGTCAGGTAGAAATCTGTCGTCATTGCGTCTCAACGTGGGATTGGGGAGCAGGTAACCCAAAGAACTACTCAACAGGGCCGTCCACAGATTAGAATTCTCGTGACCTATGGTCAGGTTGTAAATGCTTATCAGGATGACCGTGAACAAGACGAAGACCTGACACAGGAAGATTATTTCCTCTTTAAGACACACGGTACCGAACAGATGCAAAGTAGTTCTGTCCTCATCGCTCTGCGCGTCAGAACTGTCCTCTGCTGCTGCTGCTCTTGTTCCTCCTCTTCTGTGATGGTGGTGGTGGTGTTGAAGTCCTGTGTTGTCGTGTATTGTGTCATTTTTCGAAAGCGCGTCTAGTCTTTATAGTGGAGTGGACGAGTGCTTTGGCATCGATCCAGCTGTTTAATTTGGAAGGGTACCCGAACCATTTCAACAAAGCCTCCTTTCGTCTACCTACCTTACGACGCTGCAGTACCGCTTCCACATTTTATCGGCGAGTACCGACACCTTCTGCAGCTCCAATTCGTAGAAGGGGCCGTCCAGCACTTCGCCGAGATCGTCCCTCAATCGGTACACGGGTGGACGGAGGGATGAACCTCGTGAATCGTGAACATCTATTCGCTCCAATTCACCGCGTAGCCTTTTTCGAGCTTACCCTAGTACTTGCTGACGCGCACGCGATCCGACACGCGCAACTTGGGAACCCCTTACCGTCGTGACCGTACAGACGCTGCCACACCTCTTCTTAATTTTGTGGACTTACCTGTGACGGAGTCATGCCGATACTACAGTGGGGGTGTTGTTGTACGATTGCACCAAATCCTGAAGGACGTCGACGTATCGCCACGTCTGATGTTTCGCCATGCGCGTGTTCAACGTTCTTTTGAATCTTCCCACGAAGCTCGCCTTCGTCTCCGCATTGTGCGTGGAGAAGTGATGGATGCCGTGCTTCTTCAATAGAGCCTGAACTGATTTATTCAGAAATTCCAGTCCTTGATCTGTCTGCAACGTCTTTGGGCAGCCTTTGCTGAACATGGTGTCAAGCGCTGCTACCAACGACGCCGCGTACTTGTTTTTCCAGCCACTTTCGAGAAGACGTCGATCACCATGAGGAGAAAGGTCATACCGTTGTTGTCCTTTTTCAACTTCGACAGATCGACGAGATCGGCCTGCCACTGCTGACGTAGACCACCAACGATAACGCGTCGTCTCTTGAAATAACGTCTAGCCGGTTTGTGTAGGGTAAAGGCGTCCTGTTCCGACAACCATTCTGCGACCATTTTTCGTGGCATGCTCGTGACGCGTCGCAAGGCAATCTAGTAGTGAAACCATATGCCGAATAGCGAGTATTGTATAAGACTTCGGGCTATATGTCAGCAATCAAGTAAAGTCCACAGCAAAATATCGCAACGATAACGGAAAGGTATGTGGCCTGTGGATCGCTCAACATCGTAGCGCACACTGTGCTATGGACACGTACCGCACCGTCTTAAATGTCTTCCCAACTAGCCAATGACGCCAGAGCCTTGCGTTGACGTTCTGGAGGTGGGGTGAGCATGGAATGTTCCATCTGACTGCGTCGACGAGCGAGGGGTGTGCAACTGAGCGATCTTCGTGCGCTACCAGCACCAGTGCGAGGAGTAGCCACCACTCGACGACGACGACCTAGAGTGGGTGTCGTCGGCGTCGCCTGACGTATGTAGTCTCTCCTGGCAACGTTACCGACCAACTCCATGGGTAGGTTCATGGCACGGAGTTGTCTTGCGAATGGTTGCCATCCCGTTGGATCGGTCTTTCTCTTACGCAACAGATCATTCACGAGATCCACCACATTACTTGCGGCAACCGATACACCTTCGTGGATCAGTTCGCCGTGAGCGGTCAAAGATATGTATCTTTTGAGATGCTCCATCAAACGTCTGGCTTTGGCTTGCATGGTCTTGGGAACGGTGTCCACGACGTCGCCCTCTATTCCACTAGTAGCAGGAGCTACTACTGCTCCCTCCGTCACCCCCGCCCCCTCCCCAGCCCCCGTCTTCGCCCCAGACTCGTTCACCGTGATCACGCGTACCGGTTCCTTGACGTGTTTATCGGACAAGACGTTATACCGCTGCAACAGTGTTACCTTGGTCCTGTCGTCGAGGTCCTTTCTATCGAGGATAGTCATCATCTCGTCATCGAGGGCTTGCACCTTCTTACATAAGGTGTCCGTCGGGGGTGGGGGTGAACGAAGCGTGTCCAACATTCGTGGATCCACCAAGGCCATCTTGCGTGCTTGTTCCATGTCTCTCTCTATCTCTTGAGCAGCACCTCTCGGAGCAAGGTACAAAGACCGAACTTGCCAACGGTAATAGGAAGGCCGATAGGAAACCTCCGCTCTGTCCCTCGCCGACCTGCTGTTGCAGCAAGATGCGTCTTCTCCTGGCAGCTGGCGTTTGTCTCTGAGCCAACTCGCGTAATTTCGTCCTGTATTTACTCAAACGCCGCTTCTGTAATTCGCTCAATGGAATGTTCTTTTTTAATATATTGTAGGCACACTCGGCTAGTGCACACAGCAGATCGGCGTCGGCGTTGGCGATGATGGCCCTTCTCAGTTTGTTGCTCTTGAATCTGTTCAGAGCCTGCAGGCACAAAATGTGTCTCTTCACCAGGTCAGACATGGTACGAATGAAGAGACTATCCATGCATGCGGTCTTTTTTACCTTCGGTAAGTACACGTACTGAACACCGTCGTCTGGAAAGATGGCCGTGTGCAGACGAATGTCCTCGGGCGTGTCCTGTTTGAGATCGACCAATAGATAGCCGTACGATTCCGACGTGGCGTCTTTAAAAGCCTCTTGAACGAACTTGGAGCGACCCGGATACATCGGCCGAGCCAAGTGCGACATCTGCGATGCGTCACGAGGATTCTTGAACACCACCATGTACTGAGAATTCGGGCTGATGGTACGACTCTCTTTGTTTTTAGGGAAAAGGTTCTGTATCAGATACAGCACGGACGTGTTCCTGTGATGACTTTTTTTAGTGAACAAGGTCGTGACCCGTTCGTCCGTTTCTGCCATGAGATCGTCTATGACGATGAGGTTCCTCGTCGACGAATCGAACATGCTCGCACTCTGCAACCCTTCCTCACTCGGCATCCCTTCCTCGAACCGCACGTCGAATAAGTACATCGTTGCGTAAGCCTCTTGCCATTCTCCGTAACACCACGTGATCCGTTTGGGGGGTGGATCGATCATCGCAGCAGCGTGACGTAGCATACGCGTCACGAAAGTACTTTTGCCGCATCCCCTCGGTCCGGCGACAATGTAAGTGAAAGGATGTTTCCACCGCGCGTCCATGGTCGCTTATGAAAGAGTACCACAGTGCATCGCCTTTTTCGACACGTCCACCGGATCCGTGCTCACCCCGTCCTCGTGCACCACGCGTTTGGCGTACAAGTAGGTGAGAGCCGCTCGTTCCTGCACGTACGTCAACACGGTAGAATGACGCACTCGGAACCCGCTGTTCTTTCCACTTCCGCTCCGACGGTTGGTGAGCACCTCCAGGAACGCGTTCTTGTCGATGTCGTTGTGATGTTTGCTCAGTCCTTTGGTGCTGTATTTGTCGGTGGGTCCGAAACAATAGTACGTCTTGCTACACAACCCCACGAACCCGTCACCGGACTACTCCACGTTGAACAGACCCGGTGTCCTCTTATCGTACGCACTGCGCGCCTTACAGCACGCCTCGTCGCCGACCCACGGTCTATTGGCGAGTCGACAGCGCACGTATTCGTTCCGATTGTCGTCGCAACATTCGGACGGCAACCATTCGGAGCGGTGCCGGAAGTAATGTTCTCGTAGTTCCGGGGTCACGAGGGCGTCGACGGACTCGGCGGCCAAGGCCAAATAGTCTCTATCCATCTCGCAATACTGAAAAAGAGGGCGCACCAGGTACCTGTTGATGAAGTCGTAATAGAACTGCAACACGCGCATCTTGGCGTACTGTAGAACGAAGAATCCCACGTGTACGGTTAGGGTGTACGAGACGGTTTTGTTATTCATCTCTACCTCGTACGCATCGTCAACGACGAAATCGAGTTGTCGGAATCGTCAATCGTTGACCATGAGCGATACCGCCTTCTCCGTGCAGTAGTTGACGTCACGATGTCGGTCCACGTTGGTGATGGTCTTTACATAACCCGAGTTTCCCAGCAACTTTATGGTGTCTGCGATGATGGCCGTCTCCAACGTCGCGCCGTGGACACTGCATCGCCGAACCGCCGGAAGCACGGGATGGGATCGTCCTCTATGATCTGGTAGACGTCACTTCACCTCGAGACCGTGGTCCAGATACCATCGCAGCAGAGGCGTGGCGAGCAAGATCTTATGCGCCTCGGAGTCGTCATGATGTTGTGCTCTTCGGCGTATCATTGCATGGAAGGTCCGAGATCGTCGCGTGTCAGACGGGTGTTCTTGAATATAGGCTGCATCTCGGCAGTGTTCGCGCAATTCTTCCGGTACGCAGAGGTAACACTCGATCAGACCGAAAACGGTTCCGGCACGCACGCCACTCAGGATCTGTTGCAACGTCATCGTTCATCTTGCGTGACGTCGTCGCGGAAATGCAGCATCCATACACTTTTTCACGACAGGATCTCGTCTCATCTCGTTCCACTCGCATTCCCATAACTCGACGACATTGACAAAGTGACGTAGGTAGGCGGTGTTCTTTCGGGTCTCGGCGAGCAGTTCAGCCATTGGTTTCCCGTTGACTGCGTTGACCTCTTGACGGGTGCACGGGTGACCATGAAATAAACATCCATGGTATTGATAAGCCGTTTTCTTCTCTGTGCACCACCCATCCACCAGCAGTTTGCCTATTCACTTCTCTCGACTGTTGATCTTGTGTCGTATGACGCTTCCCGAACGTTCGGATTCCCAAGTCAACCATTCCGAAGCCATCTGTCCGTACAGCTGCGTCGATTCGGGACGGAAGACGTTATCTTCCCGTCGTCGCGTGTAGGCATGTCTTGAATGAGTGACCACAAGTACAGGGCGTTGGCATCGTATCCGACGATGGACCGGCACGGAGGAGCGGCCTCTCCGTACTCGTTCTGACGTAGCATATTGACCCCTTTCTCGTGATAGTGGTGAAAAATGAGCGAAGCTCCGCCAGCCATGTGATCTTTGACGAGGTGATGAAGATCTTTATTCTTCTCATTGAAGATGGTAAAGTAGGTCTTCTCTGGAAGGTCGTTGAACATAAAGTCTCGCAAAGTCGTCATGTCGTTGTCACACCAGGCGTCTTGACAACCGGCGTAATCCTCGTCGGAAATACCTTCCTTCTTCAGTCGACTGAAGAAGGCCTCTTTCGATGGAAGTGTGGTGTCGTCGAGCCTCTCCAGACGGTCCGTGTACTCGTACGGGAAATGACCTTTCATCACCTCGCAACCATACGCCTTCAGATACTTATGGTAACTTAACCCGGGGGCTATGTAATTGGTCATGTCTAAGAAATTCAGCTGATCCATCGAAACACACATGAACCTGTTGTTGCGTTTGATGACGAAAAACGACCCGATACCCTCGTTCTCTTCTTCTTTGCGTTCTTGTTCTTCTTATTCTTCTTGTTCCCCTGTCTTTGACGTGGATATGAAGTAGGGTATGTGGAACTGTTTGATGGCATTGAGATCATACTTACCGGAATTGAACCCAATGACGGGTAACTAATGCATCCATCCATCAATTTGTCCCATCAGCTTTTTGTATGGATTGATCGGTGGACGAGATTCCTTGTCGACGGCTGATCGTGCAGCCTCCTCCCGTTCGCCCCAGTTCGTCAGTGCCTCTGCAAGTTGTTCCAAGAAATCCTCGTATGAGTCTTTGATTTTGTCGCACGTGGCGTCACTCACCGCTCACAAGATATCCATCATGGCGCTAACCAACTTGTTGGTGTCTCCATCCGCGACGAGTCATTGCACTTGCTCGTGCCCGGGCACGTTGGATGCCACGCTGACGCTCAGTGGGATGTGACGCGCAACACAGTGGACCTTACGACGGGAGTTGTTCGGTGTCGAACCAACACTCGAATTCATAGGTGGCTCGATACGGAGAGTAGCGCAACGATTAAGCCACACCAATGTTCTCATCGTCCTGACGTTCGAACACCGATGGAGTCGAATAGTACACGCTACTAGGATAGACTGGACGCACAACCCCCGTACACGTGCGCCCATGCGTCTTTCCATAACGAGTCACCGCACTTCCGACATCGATACGAGTTGTAGTACATGCGTACATCTTGGATGAATGAAAAACGTGTCTCGTTAAGATTGAGATATATTGTTTCGGGGTACTTACATAACGATCGACGGAAGAATTCGGCGGTCGACTTACCA